>ML782451.1:148963-212916 GCA_009831015.1 Picea engelmannii | reverse complement strand
TGTCGGGTACATGGTTGAGACAAGTAGTTGATGAGTTGACACATACATGAGGTGTATGGTTGATGATGTTGGTACATCTTGATTAGTCATAGTTGATGAGTATTTGATGCATGATTGGTACATACTTGGTACATGGTTGGAGGCACTTGTTAGTAGTATTTTTTACACATGGTTTTTGGATGATGTAGCATATTTGTCTTTGTATATTATTAGAAGCACATATTGATCTTTGTGATGATTATGAGTTGTTGTGTTATGCTTGGTTGAAGCACATATTTGAGAGTTGTCTTGCTGATTGATATTGGTGAGTAGATATGATTTGGTTGATAAGAGTGATGAGACAGGTTGTTGTGATAGGTTGTTTGGACAAGTTGTTGTGACATGTTATTCGTACACGTTTGGTGTATGGTTGATGCACTTGTTCATGGTACAGGTTGAGGTACATGTTGGTGCATGGTTGATCCACTTGTTTATAGTATAGGTTGATTACAAGTTGTTTGGTATAGGTTGGTGCATGGTTGATGCACTTGTTTACGGTATAGTTTGATTATAGGTTGACGTACATGTTGATGCATGGTTCAGGTTATTGGTATAGGTTGATCAGTACATGTTTACATCAGTATATCTCACAGTGATAGTGTGACAATGGTTCCATCATTCTACTTATATGTCAAGGTGCTTGGACGGGGCAAGGACAGGTGGTTGTAGCCACCTTCCAGTTGTAGTCAAAGAACATGGGGGGTTGTAGCCTCCTTCTGGTTGTAGCCAGAGAATTGGGGAGTTGGAGCTTCCTTTAGGTTGTAGCCTGAGAAAATAGGGGGTTGGAGCCTCCTTCCAGTTGCAACTGGAAAACAAGGGAAGTTGGTGCTTCCAATGAATGTAATTCTTAAATATATATAAGAAAAAACATTTTGTGGTTTTCTCTTGCTTTGGGTTTCCACGTAAAACACTGGTGTACTATGTATGTGTGTGATTTCTCATTTGTTCATTGTTTATTTACTTTGCAACTATTGGATGATAATGCTACATTGATATAACACTTGCATTTTATGGTGAAAAATGATTAAATTGCTCTATTATTGATTCACCCCCCCTCTCAGTAATCCAACAATATTTACTACCTCAAATTCACTAAGAGATCACATACTTGCTTGATTTCTTACTTATTATGAGAGGCTCTTTGATATGTATTTATACCCTTCCAAGTAACTTCTTTACTTTACTTGAGCCGTTATTTAACTTCTTATTTGCAACAACTTTTCTTCTTTAATTAATTTTCAGGTTGACTTGTAACTTCTTGTTGCAACCATTTGGGGGATTTTTGACGATACTTCGGGGCATCATATTTAAGAGGGTGTAACTTCTCAACCATGAGAAACCACATGGCATACCACCTACCATTGGAAACAACATGATGAGGATCATCCATCTATGAGAGTTTTTCATGTATTTATGATGTCCTTCATACTCTTTTTTCCAATCAACTTCGGGCTTCATGACCTCACCTCTCCATACTTCAAGGGATTCTTGTAGACTTATTCAAAGTGTCTCCCCATGAGGGACATGCTTAAAGCTATACCATAAGGGGACCATTTTGGAGACTAGTTCAAATACACCCATTACTTCTAGTTGACATCAATGACAAATAATTTTCCAACAATATCCCCCTTTGCCATTGATGGAAACACTCATGCTCCCCCTGTGACCAATGCTCCCCATGTATTTATGCGCTCCCCATGTCTTATTTGAAAAATGTCGTGTAGATCACTGTGGGGCATAAAATACTCTAAGTTTATGTGAAAGATACTCAAATTTCTCTCTTGGGAGAGGTTTGGTGAAGATATTTACAATCTATTCTTTTGTCCCAATGTACTCCAACTTGATATTCTTCTATTGACTTGTTCCCGTATAAAGTTAAACTTGATAGGAATATGGTTGGTCTTGGAATGCATCACTGGATTCTTGGAGATACTTATAGAACTGGTATTGTCATAGAATATTGAAATAGGCTTGCCATATTCTACTTGTATGTCTTGCAGGGTTTGCTTCATCCAGAGGACCTGAGTACAACATGTTGTTGCTGCAATATATTTTTCTCCTGCTATAGACATGGATACTGAGGAACACTTCTTACTTAACTATGACACCGGAAAATCACCCAAGTAGAAGGCTACTCCACTAGTACTTCTTCTATCATCAGTGATTCCTGCCCAATATGCATCTATGTAATCGACCATAGTCAACTCATTACCTTTCAAATACCAGAATCCAAATTCTGTTATTCCTTTGAGATATATGAAGATCCTCTTTAATACCATAACATGAGTTTCCTTTGGCATTTCTTGAAATCTTGCAACCTGTCCAACTTCTTGCATCACATCTAGTCTTGAATATGTCACATAAAGTAGTCTTCCAATCATCGATCTATAGAGTATTTGATCTGCTTCCTTGGATTCATCATCTTTTCTCAACTTGAAACTAGTCACCATAGGCGTACTTATGGGTATGCAATCTTCCATTCCAAACTTGTTCAACATTTCTTTAATGTACTTGGGTTGGGAAATGAAAATACTTTCATCTAGTTGATATATCTGGAGTCTCAAAAAATAAATTCAACTCACCAAGTAGGGACATTTCAAACTCATTTTCCATGTCTTTGGAAAATTTATTACTCGACTTGTCATCATCACTTCCAAAGATGATGTCATCCACATATACTTCAATGATAAGCATTATGTTCTGATCCACTTTTATGTAGAGATTTCTATCTGCATTTCCCTTTCTGAATCCTTGGTGTTGTAAGTACTTGTCCAATATTGAATATCGGGCTCTAGGGGCTTGCTTGAGTCCATACAAAGCTTTCTTCAATATGAAAACATAGTTTTCTCTTTCTGAAAGTAGAAACCCTTTTGGTTGTTCGATGTAGACTTCTTCTTCTAATTCTCCATTTAGAAATGTTGATTTTACATCCATCTGATATACTCTGATTCTTTTGGAACATGCATAGGCCAAGATCATTTTACTTGCTTCCATTATGACAACAGGAGCAAAAGTTTCTTCAAAATCTACTCCTTCAACTTGAGCATATCCTTTGCATACTAGAATTTTCTTGTTTCTGGTTACCTTTCCATCTTTGTTTCATTTGTTTTTGAACACTCATTTTGTACCAATGACGTTTTTATCCTTAGGTCTTGGAACCAGTTCCCATGTCTCGTTCTTCTTTATTTGATTCGGTTCTTCTTCCAGGGTCTTGATTCAATGGTCATCATTGCTGGCTTCCTAAAAGTTGTTTGGTTGAATTGTGGATAGTAGTGCTAGATGTCTTTGTTCTAGTGTACATGCCTGCCTGCTTCCTCTGGTTTCTATTCCTACATTTTTATCTCCAATAATTTGTTCTAGTGGATGATTCTTCTAAACTCGATGGTTAGGTGTTCTAGAAGGTATCTAAAGATATTGCTAGTGTTTTTATTCTTGTTCTGCGTCTGGATGATCTTCTTCTTCTTCTTATTCTATCTCTTCTTATTTTAGTTCTGCTTTTGCTTCCTACTCTTTTGAATTTCTACTTTCTTCTATGGTTTTCAACACATTTGTTTCATCAATTTTTACATTAATTCTTTCCACTATCTTTTTGAGGATTATGTTGTATCATTTGTATGCCTTACTTTTGCTTGAGTATCCAACCAGTATGCCTTTATCAACTCAGGAGTCAAATTTTCCAATCTTGTTATCTTCTCTTTTTATGTAACATTTTCTTCCAAACAATCTAAAGTTCTGGACATTCGCCGGTCTTCCCTTCCATAGCTCACATGGAGTCTTGTCATTATTACTTCTAAGCATTCTTTTGTTCAAGATATGAACAGTTGTATGTACTTCTTGTACCCAAAATATATTACTCAACTTGGAATCTTTCAACATGGTTCTGGCCATCTCCTGTACAATTATTTTCTTCCTTTCAATGACTTCATTTTGCTGAGGTGTCCTACTTGTGTAGAATTTCCTTTTTATTCCATGACATTCACAAAAGTATAGGAATTCTTTTGATGTGAACTCACCTCCATTGTATGATATCAAGCACTTGATTTTCAAATCAGTATTGTTTTCAACCATCTCTTTGAATATCCTGAAACATTCGAATGCCTTTGACTTTTCCTTGAGAAAACAGACTGCGGTCATTTTTGTAAAATCATCAATAAGTAGCATGAATTATTGTTCGTCATTTAACTCTTTTGTTCTCATCGGTCCACGTAGATCGTTGTGTACAATATCCAATGGTTTATTTATAGAGTACTCCTTTGTTATGAACTCGGTTCTTGTTTGTTTTCCATGTAGACAGTGATTGCACATAGTATCGGCTGGCTTTGAAATTTCAGGCATTTCTCTTACCGCTTCCTTTTTGTTGACTTTGAGAAGATTTTCAAAATTCATATGACCCATTCTTCTATGCCAAATCCAACTTTCATTTTCCCTTCCCAAGCAACATCTTTCCTTTCCGATCTCCTTTAGGATGTATATGTTGTTTGGAGTTATTATTTTTGTCACAACCAACTTTCCTAATCCTTCTTTCCTTATCTCACTTTTCTTTGAGTCAAATAGAAGTGTATATCCCTAGTCACACATTTGAATCACACTTAGGAGATTATGCTTCATATTTTCGATAAGTAAGACATTTTCTTCCATGGCATCTTTACTTCCAAGCTTGACTGTCCCTTTTCATATAATTTTGGTTTAGTTATCATTGCCAAATGAAATTGAACCATCTATTTCTTTCGTTAGAGTTACAAACCTATCCTTGTCACATGTCATATTCTTTGAACAACCACTGTCAACGTACCAATCATTTTTTTTTCTTTGGGATTGTAGATCAATCAAACATTCTTCAATATTCAATTTATCTTGCTTCCTTTTCCATATCCTTGATGGTTCATAATTGTTGAAATCCTACTTTGGTTCCTTTGGAGGAATAATAAATCTGCAATCTTTGGCCATGTGTCCAACATTGTTGCATTTATAACATTCTACTTCATTATTTAATGAGCCAAAAATGTTATAGTTTTTGTTATACGCTTTGTGAGTCTTTATAATATGATTAATTCTAGAGTATCCTTCATAGTTGCTTCTATTCTTAGCATAGGATCTACAATTTATATCCTTGTGCCCAAAGTTGTTACATGAATAACATACACCAAGAGCAATAGTTTGGTACTTGAGTGTGGGGGATCTTCCAAATGGTGTTGCTCTTTTGTAATCTTATTCTTGAGTTATTTCCATTGATGGTTGTTGATTCTGAGTTATGGATATTCTAGGTGGTGTAGTTCCTCTGTAATATTCTTCTTGAGTTCTCTCCATTTCCAAAATGTTCTCCATTGAAGGATTTCATTCTTTATTATTGATGGGACCTCTGATGACTTAAGCATAACTCTTTTGTTCTGCTTCCTTTTTCCATTCCTGTCATAGTATGGCCTTTCACTGCTGATGATTTCATCCAATATTTTGGTGATTTTTTGTTGCATGTCTTTCTTTTGAAGTTCCTTCCTTAGTGAGACTATTTATGCTTCCAAGATTTCCTTCATTTTTTTCTTTTTCTTCCAAATGGTTTTTGAGTTTTTCTTCAATCCTTCTAGATTATTCTACTTGGACCTTTAGATTCATAATCATCTACTGGAATTATTCAGAGTTGGGATTTTGAGAAACCTACTTTAGCTTGATCAATTCTTCCTTGGGTGACTTGTTTTTCTTCCTTTCTCTTTTTAGCTCACTTAAGGAACTGATTATTTCGGCTTCAATATCTACTTAACCTTCTTCTTCATAATATTCTTCATCATTTTCAAGTGACATAAAGAGTAATCTTTCTGAGTCACTGTCACTATCATCATCCTCATTATATGAGGAACTATCTTCTCTTGAGTAGAGACTTTTCTTGAAGACTTTTCTTTTATTTCCCTTTTGGCATTTCCTTTCTTTCTTGGGAAATTATTCTTCATCACTCTTTGAATTCTTAGTATAAGGACATTTAATAGAAAAATGACCAATTTTACCACAATTAAAACATTTTAAAGGAAGCTTACCTTTTTATTTGTCAGTTCCTCTCTTCAACTTCCTTACAAAGTTTGCCACTTCTTCATCTTCATTTGAATCATTGTTGCAACTACAATTTGACTTTGACTTTTGCTTATTCTTCTTTGTCTTCTTGGATCCTTTGAAAGTTGCTTCCTTCCTGGATGGACTTTCCTACTCTGTCCTCATTTCATAAGATGTAAGGATTCGATGTAACTCGTTCATTCTCAATGTAGCAAGATCAACTCTTTCTTCTAGGGTTTAAATCTTAGGATCAAATCTCATTGGAAGAGACCTTAGTACCTTTCAAATAATTACTGTTTCTTTAATTTATTCTCCTAAGCCTTTAATAGAATTCACTATTTCGTCAACTCACAGAAAATAAGAAGCAATATATTCATCTTCCTTCATCCTCAGTTGTTCAAATTGACCTATATAAATTTATAGCTTAGCCCCTTTGACTTCAACATATCATTCATAAATATTTTGAAGTTTGTCCCAAATATCCTTTGCAGAGTCACAATGCATAGCCTTGACATCTAATGTGCTATCCAAGCTACTCAGAATAACATTCGTAGCCTTCAAATTGTTTTCAAAAAGTTTATTTCCATCTTTATTTGTTGGGGGAGTTGTAGGTGCCTTGTACCCTTCTACGACTGCTTGCTAGACATCAAATCCCTGTGCCCGCAAATATGTTTTCATCCTTCTTTTCCATAAGGCATAGTTCTAACCATCAAACACCAATGTTACATTCTTAGTGTTCTCCATGATCTACCTTCAAGTGCTTAGACTTTTTTTGAAGTACATGCTCTGATACCAATTGTTGGAATACTGAGAGGGGGGGGGGGGNGAATCAATGTTAGAAACTTTTTAGCACTTTTAATCACAATATGAAATAATTTAAGATATCAACAATTTATCCTTTATGATTGTATTCAAGATACCATAAATATGTAACCAAAAAACACAATACACAAGAATTTTACGTGGAAACCTGAATGGGAGAAAACCACATAACGATTTATTTTATATAAGAAGATTACATTCATAGGAAACACCAACTTCCAAATTCTCCAGCACCAATTGGAAGGAGGCACCAACCCCTTGTTTCATAGGCTCCAACCTGAAGGAAGATACAACTCCCTATATTCTTCAGCTCCTACTGGAAGGAAGCTCTAACCCCCTAGTTTATATGCTCCAACTTGAAGGAATATACAACTCCCTGAATTCTCCGGATCCAATCGAAAGGAGGATCCAACCCTCTTTCCTTTCCATTTCCTTCCTCCTTAAAATATAAGTGTGAGACTCAACCTATCCATGCTATTATCACTGATACATCATCATCACCAACACCAAATTCAATCTGTCACTGTAATTGTCACTCATATTGATACATCATCATCGTCAAAACTAGACTCAACTTGTCACTGTAACTATCACTGATATTGATACATAATCATCATCAAAAACATATCCATACCAATAACCACATAAAACTCATGCCAATATCACCAAAGGACATCTCCAAATCATGTGCTCAAAATCACCATGATATGAATCAAAACATGTTCCAAGATATAGATCAGGCATGTGAGAATATATCCATGATATACCTCAAAACATGTACCATTACTATCAAGATATTCATCAAACCATGCTCCATCATCAAACTTTACTTTACCCTCGTGGGACTAGACCGGACAACAAGTAGTGCCTCACTTGACGAGTGTTGTGCAACCCACGGGGACCTCACGAGACACCCCATACCTGACTCGCAGGGGTCTGCTTAATTAGGGTTATCAAAAACCTTTCTCCAATATGCGTCTCTGAGACTTCCTTCTTTGCACTCCCCCACTATCTCATATTTACTATCTCATATTCACTAAGCAATCACATAGTTACTCGATTGCTTACTTATTATGAGAGGCTCTTTGATATGTTTTTATACCCTTCCAAGTAACTTATTTACTTTATTTGAGCTAACCTTTAACTTCTTATTTGCAACAACTTTTCTTCTTTAATTAATTTAGGGGCTGACTTGTAACTTTTTGTTGCAACCGTCTGGGGGATTTTTTACCATACTTCGGGGCTTCATCTTTAAGAGGGTGTAACTTCTCAACCGTGAGGAACCATGTGGCGTACCACCTACCGTTGAAAATTAAATGAAGAGTACCATCCATCTATGAGGGTTTTGCATGCAGTTATGATGTCCTTCGTACTATTTTTCTCCAATCGACTTCAAGCTTCATGATCTCACCTCTCCATACTTCAAGGGATTCTTGTAGACTTATTCAAAGCATCTTCCTGTGAGGGACATGCTTAAATATACACCATAAGGGGACCACTTTGGATACTTCTTCAAATACACCCATTACTTCTAGTCGACATAAATGAAAACCAATATTCCAACAACTACAAGAAGAAATAGGGAGAGATGGGGTAACGAGAATGCCAACATTGTCTTCTTTTGTCTATTCCTTGTCCATCGTATCCCATATGCCTTAAAATTTTTGAACCAATGCCTCTGGTATTCTTTTCAAACTAACCAAAATTATCTTGAGAAAATTCTAATGAAGGTGAGCTTATCAAAGTTGTCTTGGTCATGGTGTTGGCCTCAACAATGGCAATAGAAGGTGGCTTTGCTTCCTTGGTCTCTTGGAAAATTTATTGTATCTTTTCTAAAGCTTCTTCCCTCTCTGCCAACTCTCGATGTAGTTGATCCATCATCTGAGGTCATGGTACAAAGAATTGGGTCTCAAGCTTGTTTCTCTTGAGGACAAAAACTCTTGCATGCCCAAGCGACCTCTCATGGTAGGAGAAAATAAATATGATGGGACAAGATATCCTTTCAAAATGTTGCTCGAGGAATCCCTCACGTAATAGAGGAACGAGATGATGGATAGTTTTGCTCAAATCCTTCTGCGACTACCAACATACGACACATCTTCTTCGAGCAGAGGCGTTGCCCACTTCAAGGTACAAATCAACTTTGATATTCCTATATTTGAAGGTCAGATAGACGTAGATGTTGTAGACAGATGGTTGAATCTACTAGAAGGGTATTTTTCTATCCATAACTTTCAAATAGAGAAAATATTAATTTTGCACTCCTCAAAGTCGTTCCCCATGTCAAATATTGGTGGGAAACTTTTTGTGAGAAAAAGGAAACAGAGGAAGCCTCATTATTTATAGTCACAGCCACTTGGGAGTCCTTCATGGATGCTATTAAGGAAAAATACTACCCTGTCGGAAGTTATGACGACCTGTATACAAAATGGACCACACTGTGGCAGGAAAGAGACCAAGCAGTGCCAGAGTTCACAAATATCTTCCATACCTTACGCACCAAGCTGGGTATCAAATATTCTGAGCGACATCTGGTGCTCAAGTATCATGATGGTCTGCATAGATACATCCAGTCTGAAATGGATTTTTTGGACATATCGTCCTTGGGCACGGCCTATCAATATGCCATCAAAATCTAGCAAAAGCTTAAACAAAAGATGTGACAATTTGGGCCTGGGAACCCCTCACAACAAAAGAAAGGAAAGGGTAGCCCCAACCCGTAGAACAAAGGATAGAGAAAATATGGACAACCTAAGACAACTAATCTAAGTTGCAAGAAAATAAGGACACCAGAAAGATGAAGAAAGATACCGAGAAGTGGTGCGACTTCCATAAGGCCCCTTGGCATAAAACTGTTGATTTCCACTCAAAGCAGTCATTGGTGGTTGAGGTGAAAGTCTCTGAATCAGATGCAAGTTCTGACTTTGATTCAGAACCAGAAAGAGGGAGAAGGATCCTTGACACGGAGCCGAGTGCCACCTTTTCTACCACAAATATCCAACTCAGTGAACCAGATGAGCTAGAGGAAGGAGGTTGCCTCTTTCATTCACATATGTGGGTGAAAGGCACCCCGCTGCACTTCATCGTTGATAGAGGCAGACATAAGAGCCTCATCTCAGCAGAGGTCATCAAGCAGCTAGCACTGCCAACAACGTTGCACCCACAACCCTACACCATCGGATGGCTCCACCAAGGCAATGATCTCCGCGTCAGCCAATAGTGTCATGTGTCGTATGACATCAAGCCCTTAAAAGATGAGGTACTGTGTGATGTTTATCCTCTCGAAGTTTGTAATGTTCTTTTGGGACAACCTCATTTATGGAAACATAATGTTGTATATGATTCTAGGCCTCACAATGTTATTATTACTTTGGATAGGAAATTGTACAGGATACCCGAGGCAATCCCACCTAGTGCTATTTCCTTGATCTCTGCCAAGCAATGCATGAAGGTCATCTCTCAGATTGGGAAGTTTTTCTTCTTCGTGATTCGCTCTCAGAGTGAGAAAAATATTACAATCACATATAGGGCCTCCGTGGTCAACTTCTCCACACAAAAAAAGCTAGTGGATAAGGTCGTGGAATAATACAAATATATCTTCTCTTCAAATACCGAGGTACCTATGCATTGTCAGGTCAAGCATCCCATCGATCTGACCCTTGATGCATCGCTACCCAATGGGCCAGTCTACCGCCACTCTCTGGTAGAGAATGAGGACATCAAGTGATAGGTCCAAGAACTACTCCACAAGGGGCACATCTGTCCCATCTCATCGCCTTGTAGGAGCCTAATTGTGTTGGTGTAGAATAAATACAGGACCTAGAAAATCTGCTTGATGAGTGTTGTGCAATCCAAGGGGGTCTTGCAGGACACCCTATACCTGATGTTATAGCAAGATTTGCCTCACCATTGTTATCTTGCATAGAGGGCCTTTTTCCATTTCCCTATGCAGACTTATCATCCATTTTTGATGAATCTAGAGCTAAAAATATACATTTTTCCACATATACGCTCCCTATCAGTTATGCAAGATGCGTATACGCTGGCTGCTCCACTACAGTCCGCGTACATCAGGATTTTTGCCATAAAATACAAAATGAGGTCGGGTTTCCATGTCATGACAGAAGATATCTGATCCCTGGCCTTCCATATACTGGAAATGTTCCGACTCGACCCTTCAATTTCATTCTGAAGGCTATAAAAGCACAATTTAGAGCTATGGAAAGGAGGAGAAAGCATTCAACTTTGAGAGCAAAGTTACTCTGGAGAAATTTCTTCATATTGAGTCTACATCCCTTTGTCCCTCAAGTCTGAACATAGTGTTAAGCCCCTAAGATATTTCCCTATTGTTGAGAGGACCTCATTGCCTCTTTCCTATGAGCTTGTCTTTATAGATTGCATTAAAGCAGTTAAGAAGTGTCACCCTTGCCAGGTGTTCACTCGGAAAATGCGCTCGCACCCAGCCCCTCTTCACTCAGTCATTACCGTCGGTCCCTTCACCAAGTGGGGGGTAGATTTCGTCGATTGAAACCCAACTTTGGTTGGGGAGCATCAACAGATTATCGTAGTTGTCGACTACATTACCAAGTGGGCCGAAGCCATGCCTACCGTAAAATCTGATGAGAAGACTGCAACCTTCTTCGTGTTCAACCACATTATCTCCCGGTTGGGTATCCCAAGTGAGATTGTCACTGATCATGGCAGTCACTTTCAGAATGAAATGATCTTAGAACTAGAATCCAAGCTGGGGTTTAGACATGGTCACTCATCTCCTTATTATCCCCAGGCAAATGGGCAAGTAGAGGCCGTCAACAAGTCTCTCAAGACCATTTTGCAAAAAACTGTTAGCTGGAGTAATTCTGATTGGCACATCATGCTATATCCGACGCTTTGGGCATACTGAACCTCGGTCAAGACTTCCACCGATTTTTCCCCTTTTTAGTTAGTGCACAATGTGGATTTGATACTTCCTATTGAATGCAAAATCCCTTCCCTCAAGTTGGCAGTCGAGCTCCTACCTGACACTTCAGATTTAGAGCGACGCCTTGTACACCTAGAGAGTCTTGACGAGCAACGTCGAGACGCCTTTACGACTATCGAGGCAAACAAGAAATGTGTCAAAGTTTAGTAAGAGAAGTCTGTCTGTCCCCGGTTGTATGCTGAGGGTGACTTGGTCCTCTTGTATGACCAAGCCAAAAAACCACTAGGGGCAGGCAAGTTTAAACCTATGTGGCACGGTCCTTATATCGTGCGACGTGTTATAGAAAAAGGAGCCTACGAGTTGGAATATTATGAAGGGAATAAACTGGTTGAGCCCAGAAATGGGCTCTACTTGAAAAGGTATTACGCTTGACCCCTAGGCTCAGGCGAAACCCTTTGTATACCAATGTAAATTTGGTGTATATACATCTTTTTCCCCTTTTCTTTTTTGGCTTGCTTATCGAGTTTTCCCTTTTGGTTGGAAGATGTCAACGGAGTCTTCGGTCTACTTAGGATTCACAGATGGAGCCAGACATCATACACGGAACTTGGCTTCCATCGCTTGGGTGATTTACTCGCCCGAGGGTCTGTTGGTGTTTTCAGGTGGCATATGCCTAGGGCCATCCACGAATAATGTGGTTGAATATAGAGTCATCATAGAAGTTTTGCGCGATGCCATATCACATGGTATTCACTCTCTAGAGGTTCACCTGGATTGTCAGTTAGTAGTATGTTAGTTGAACGACTGTTACAGTGTGTGTGATCCTACGTTACTCCGTCGATTTCTATGGGTACGTCTTTTAGAACGACAATTTGATTTTATTTCATATTTTCACATCCCCGGAAGTTGTAATCATGTATCCAATGCCTACGCTAATTATGTTTTAGATTGGAATTTGTCACATTAATAAAGTACAAAAAAGCATTAAATCAATGTACACATTGTAAAATATGAGTAAATCCGAAGATCCCTTTTTATATATTTAAAAAAATATGGTGTTTATATTACAAAATCGAGGCTAAAACCCTCAAAATACACATACAACCGATATACATATCCCATGACATCTACACCTATGGCGTCGGATGCGTATCATGATAACAAACCACGACGTTTGTGAGATGCCGAAAGAGTCATACCCATGCTCTAGGTACACCAACAACCTGCCGCTACATGGCTTCAGGTAGATCCTCTACCTGAACCATAGGAGTCGTGTGTGTCAGACAAGACAGGTTGCCCTGGACGTTCTGTAGGACTCTCTCCACTTCTCCTCCCACTGCTTCATCTCCCTGGTGCTTCCGTCTATGTCGTAGGAATCCCTCTGGCCATTGTGGACCCACATCTGTAGTCACACAAGTATCTAGTTAATATTCAAACACCATCCAAAAATATTTTTGTTTCCTTAAATATAAAAATACAAAAAAAATGAAATATGTAAAAACTTTTACCTATGGCGTCGTAGGCAGCTCCTGGTGGAAGCGGCATATCTAGGTCCCCTCTGAAATCGATCCTCGCATAGGGATAATCGTCCAGAGCATTGATTTGTCTCTGCCACTAGAAGAAAAAATTATCATTGTAGGGTGTCACCACCCTACCTCCCCCCTGCCGTCTCATGACCTCGATCCACCGCACCATGGATGGATCATGTGGTCTTATAGGAAGGATCTCCACTCTGGGTCCCAGACTTAAAACCCGCTCGAAAAAGAAGCTGTAAAGGATAGAGGCAAACCCGAAGTTTCACTTACCCCCCTACTTGCACTCTGTCAACTGACCTTTCATATTGGTCAGCAGTGAGGTACACCATTCATAGACAGTGGGCCTTGCACACTCCAATGCATAAAACATAAGTGGTCTCGATGCTTGATGCAACGAGGTCGATCCTATGATCCTGGGAAGCACGAGCACAATAATCTTCAGGCTGAGGTTACCTATAGCCCAGATGGGAATTTGACTTCCCACCATGGGAGTCCCTACAACAAAGTGGGCCTTGATGTACTCCTCGACCTTCATCCCACTCCCTGCCCCCCATGACTTGAGGTCCACAACCTCTCCTCAGCGTGAAAGTCCAGTCAAGAAGTAGATGTCCTCTATTTTGATCCTTAATGGTTGCCCATCAAGGATAAAGCTCTCGCTATCAGGATCCCAATATCCCACGAGCATCTCCAACAGCCTCACTTGGTCCCGCATTCCTTTGAGAGCCCAAAACTTGTACAAACCACATCTTTTTAGAGCTGCTTGAGCCACCGGATCTCGATCCACTGCTGCATATACCTCCTCATGCTCTCGCTCTCTCCATTCCAACACCATCCTGCAAAAAACAAATCATTTTTGAGTTAGAAACCTTTTTTTTCCTTTTGCGTACATATACACGACTTTACTTGCTCATAGTTGCGAGTAGGGCTTGATATATGCCCCCTGTGGTTCACACAGGGGCGTATATCTAGTCATATAAGTGACCTATTTAGAGAAACCTGCGTATACCGAAAACTCCAAATTGCGCCCTCAAAAACTAACAAAATAGAACCTAATTAAAAAATGTAAACCACTGAATTTGAAGAGGATGGGATGAAGAGTTACTTAATCTAGACGGTTCGTGATTCCGTCGCCTATCGCTCCCGCAATCGTTGTTTGAATCCTGGAGGTATTTTAGTCCAAATTGCACTATTTGGGTAAAAATGAAAATGATACAGTAATTTTTTATTTTATTACTATTTATAAGCTATTTTTACCCACTTGATATAGTTTTACACTATTGTTTCGCCTAACGGACTAATTCAAGAATGGTTTTAAGTTGGTTTTTGTAGTTTTGACTCAATTTTCTTGTGGATTTCAACGTCATAATTGGTCATTCGTCTCCTCTGGCAGGTATATTCATAACCTAGCATATAGGATAGGTATCTAATCCATCTTGCATTTTTGCATTATCCTATGACTACCATTTTTTACACCTTAGGTACGAACCCATTTATTGCGACACATAACCCCCCATCTGCTATTAAGAGCATCGTTAATAAATGGTAGAGACTTACCAAACATGGGTACCCTAGTTAGAACCTCTTTTGTCATTTGGTGGACATGCCAAGTTTTTTCCTTAGGATCGGGAGTCCATTATAAATTCAATACATGACTGTATGATGAGCCTCATTTCTCATTCATGCACATGCGGCCTTATTACCCACGGACTCCCAAAAATGAATCTCAGTTAAGATCTTTTCCGACTCGTCTAAAAACTAAAAAGATCGCCAAGTGATTTGTCCCTTTCACACTTGTTAAATTTGGACTTGAAAGGTCACGAATCTTAGTTAAGCTCTTTTCCGACCCGCTATCAAAAATAGAAAAGATTGCCAAGTGAACTTGTCTTTTTCACACTTGTAAATTGGATTTGAAAAGATGTCTATTTGGCACAAGTTTACCCCTTTTTCACACCAAGTAGACTAAAAGATATAAAAAAGGACATTTTTTGGCGTTAAGTTATGATTGCATCTCATGCCCTCGCTTGCAGTATTGAGCCTTTAGTCGGTTCTCGCTTTGCGTTACAAACTGTTGCCTAAGCAGTTTGCATCCTCAACCAAGAAAAGCCTTGTTTATATCCTTTGCAATTTGACACCCTATACCCTGGAGGGAACATCACCCCAAGTTTCCATCTCCCACATGCATTTCCTTGCATTAAGCATAGGTACATTCCACTGCTGGAACTAGTTTTTCTTACTTGCGACACTCGTTGCCTCTGTATCATAGCATTCATTTGTTATGAAAAAAAAAAGACGAGCGGGAAGGGAATACTGTATTGTAATTGGAAATAGTTGTGTCGCCTTTGAACATAGCACAAAGTTATTGAGTCCTTATGTCATCATAATTTTGGGTTTAGCATGGCCTTAGGAAGTTGATATCACTACAGAGTTTTCTCTACCGACTGGTTACTCTTCCAGTCCCTATAAAGAACGTTATTAATTCCTCCTGCATCTAATTGTCACGTCATTGAGTCCATGCTGCTGGAGTCCACCATATGTCTCATGCTCTTGTTCAAAGGAAGTCTATCAACCTGTGTCGGCCACTCCTCATAAATCTTGACTTTGCATGTCGGTCATACCCTCAGTTTGTCTCAGAATCACATGATACTTTGGTCTTATCATGCACCCTGGCCCTACTTTCATCATTGGTAGGTCACCTTGAACCCAACAATCGACACTTCATCATTGGTCGTTGACTGGGTGGTTTCCCTTTTGTTCGACGACAAGACATCTATTCACACTTTTGGATTCATGCAGTGTCTTGGATGCCATTAGCCTTATTGGTGGTTTCCTTGCCTTTGTCAACAATTTTTCATCATTGGCTGCTATTCAGAGGGCCTTTTTCGTGTATCGCTTGCATTTGGCACACGTGAAAGACGCATAGGGTCATTGGTTCATGAACATGTTCTTCATCCGATCTCCACCAAATCATGAAGCTCATGCTTTCTTCCTCGTGCTGACTAATGAGAGATGCCTCAATGATCTCCTTTTAGCGGGTCTCTTTCCATCGACTTCAGCTCATTTATTCTATATATGGGACCTAGAGTTTTATGAGTACCTTGAGCCTTGCAGTCATTAGTGGCAGGCTCTCTTGCCATTGAAATATGGGAATACATCAATGTCTCTTGATCAATGGATTTCTCAAGCATTCGACACTAGCTCCTTTATTCACCCTTGTAGAAATGTACTCGGTGTCTTGATACCTACTTTCATTATTGGTAGGTTGTCTCACGTTTGTTAACGATATACCTCAATGGCTGGTAATCAAATGATGTCTCATCATGTTCGACCTCAACTCATTTATTCACATGATGTAGACTTAGACTTGCACCCTTGGAGGATAGTGTATAAGACTTGAAGACATCACTATGTGGCCATAGCTTTCCTAAGTTGTTGCTTCCCCTTCATTGGACCAATACTTATTTGAATTCAATGATCATGGGAGATCAGATTGTACTTCATGGTATACAAATATCTTCAGATTGATTTTGAGACTGGTTTCACTGGGCCTTGTTTGTGACTATGACAACTTTTGTCATGTAACCTCGTTTATATTTGCCTATTCATGGCCATGAACACTTGTTTGGTATATTTTCCACATGGATCTGCATTATATTCTCAGAAACCATGTATGCAAAGTCAATACATAATGTAATGAGTAATTGAGTTCATCCATTTGGTTCTCTACCACTCCACTTTTGGGTTATTTATAATGTATTTTGGCCATCACAGATACTCCTCTGATCTCACACATTAGGGGGCATCTGTTATAGCAAGATTTGCCTCACCATTGTTATCTTGCATAGAGGGCCTTTTTCCATTTCCCTATGCAGACTTATCATCCATTTTTGATGAATCCAAAGCTAAAAATATACATTTTTCCACATATACGCTCCCTATCAGTTATGTAAGATGCATATATGCTGGTTGCTCCACTACAACTCGCGTACATCAGGATTTGTGCCAGAAAATACAAAATGAGGTTGGGTTTCCATGTCATGACAAAAGATCTCTAATCCTTGGCCTTCCATATACTGGAAACATTCCGACTTGGCCCTTCAGTTGCATTTTGAAGGCTATAAGAGAACAATTTCGAGCTATGGAAAAGAGGAGAAAGCATTCAACTTTGAGAGAAAAGTTACTCTGGAAAAATTACTTCATATTGAGTCTGCATCCCTTTGTCGCTCAAGTCTGAACATAGTGTTCAACCCCCAAGATCTTTCTCTATTTTTGAGAGGACCTCATTGCCTCTTTCCTATGGGCTTGCCTTTGGTGGAGGATTGAAGTGGCAGAGACCCAATTGGAAGGAACTTGGTTTCTTGGTTTCGAACCGTGCCGACACAGAAGTCTGTAATGTTGTCACTTCTGCTGATCAATTATTAATAGAAATACTCCTTTCCCGTCCGATTGATATCTTGCAAATATATGATTATCATCCATGGGAGTGTTTGTAATGTTTATTAATGGATTATGCTATCTAATGTGCTAACCCCTTTTGTATCATCACTATGTACTTGCTCTACTTATTTGTTAAGAACTTCTTGTAGGTATAAAGCTTTGGGTCAAAGTGCTCAATGGTGGAACATCATCAAACGTTGGATCGACGTAGGCCTCTTTATTATATTGCACATTAGTCTATATAGCATATGTTGGAATTGAGTTGATTTCTGCAGTCATACTTGTCTGTTGTGGTTTACCCTTGGCCATAGAGAGTTTTTCCCTTGTAACACCTGACCCACAAGGGTCTGCTAAACCAGGGTTACCAAAAATCCTTCTCCAATCTGGGACTCTGAGACTTCCTTATTCACACTCCTCCGTTATCTCATATTCGCTACCTCATATTCACTGAGAGATAACATACTTACTTGATTTCTTACTTATTATGAGAGGCTCTTTGATATATATTCATACCCTTCCAAGTAACTTCTTTACTTGAATTGAGCCGACCTTTAACTTCTTATTTGCAACAAATTTTCTTCTTTAATTAATTTTTGGGTTGACTTGTAGCTTCTTGTTGCAACCATTTGGGGTATTTTTAACCATACTTTGGGGCTTCATCTTTAAGAGAGTGTAAATTATCAACCGTGAGGAACCACATGGCATACCACCTACCATTGGAAATGAAACGACGAGGACCATCCATCTATGGGAGTTTTTCATGTAGTTATAATGTCCTTCATACTATTTTTCTCCTATCAACTTTGGGCTTCATGACCTCACCTCTCCATACGTGAAGGGATTCTTGTAGATTCCTTCAAAGCATCTTCCTATGAGGGCCATGCTTAAATATACACCATAAGCAGACCACTTTGGATACTTCTTCAAATACACCCATTACTTCTAGTCGACATCAATGACAACCAATTTTCCAACAACTATAAGAATAAATAGGGAGAGATGGGATAACGAGAATGCCAACATTGTCTTATTTTGTCTATCACTTGTCCATCGTAGCCTGTATGCCTTAAAAAATTTGAACCAATGCCTCTAGTATGATTTTCAAATTAACCAAAATTATCTTGAGAAAATTCTAATGAAGGTGAGCTTATCAAAGTTGTCTTGGTCATGGTGCTAGCCTCAACAATGGAAATAGAAGGTGGCTCTACTTCCTTGGTCTCTTGGAAAATTTATTGTAGCTTTTTCAAAGCTTCTTCCTTCTCTACCAAATCTTTATGTAGTTGAGCCATCATATGAGTGAGTTTGTGCTCCCACTAGTTATCCATCTGGATCACATACTCTCCCAATTGCACAAGCGACACTTTGCTATGGTTCTAATCTTCCATGACAATTGTGAGGGACTCTTGGCGTTCATCAAATCACTTCTCTAGAAATGACATCAATTTTGCAGAGGTCTCAAGTTTCTTTTTTGGGTCTACCATCCTCCGATCCAACATATGGACCTTCTCTTATTATCTTCTTGAATCTACACATTGATGGCTTGCAGGTCTTCCAACCTTTCTATATTCTCTTTACCCATTTTGAGTTTGTGTTATCTTCAAACTTATAGCAGTTACATCATGGTCAATGATTCAATTGCCCAGATACCTTATGATCCATAAATGAGAGACTTATAACCCACTCTATTCACTAACATGCATCCTCTATATAATTAACTTATAATATATATTTCTTTGTATTATGCAGAGATATCTATCCTTTGAATGGATACAAGGCCTTTGTTCTTAGCGTAGCCTACACACAACAACGGAAACTAACAATGTTAATAATAAACATGATTTTGAGTGCAAAATTCCCTATTTTTATAACTAGGTAAGCACACGAGGATTGGTTGTGCTTCTTTGCTTCAAGGCTTGCGTTATTTCATGCTTGCAATGCTCCATTCTCAAGAGACAATTGAATGACATGCCCTTTGAATCCATTTGTGAAAGAACAAAAGTTCAAATCTAATTCCTTGCATGTGTAATGTGTGGAAACATATAACTCCTTATTACTTGGTCTTATAATTGTAGGTGTTAAAACCCCATCAACCTACTTATGCACAAATTTAACTCTAACAATAACTTATCATCAACAATCCAACAACAAAGTAGGAAATTACTTTAGCCTTAAATACAAACCAACAATAAGGACAGTGCGTCGTTCGAAAAATGAGGATGAACAATATTTGATCCAGATGGATGTCAGTGGCCTCCCACCTATTCCAACTGGCTCATTTTGGCAGTTTTCTAGTTTGGCAGTTTTTTTCTAGTTTTCGGGTCCCCGACTTCTGGGGCCTGTTTTGAGGCCCTAAACAACGTTTTTAGGGCTCGCCACAGTCAAACTATAGATGGAGTTAGTGTCTAACAACAACATGTGTAGTACTTAGATAGACCTTAACGATGGGCTATTGTGCGCCTAAAACAGAGATCGTTTGCAAAAGTTACGACCTCGAGAAGTTGATGTATAACTTACCCCAATGGGGCACACATGGCTTTTGGCGCTTCATCTCCTAGGGTTAGGTTTTTGGATGTATATGGTTTTGGAATTACTATTTATTGTAAAAAGGATTGGAGATCCTCATTGTAACCATATTCATGCGAATGAGCACATCCATCAGATCTCTTCTCAGAGATAAGCCGCCGCCATTCTAGCAAGCTTGTTTTTAGTCTGCATTTTATAGTTTCAACATATTCCCTTATTGAATAGAAGTTAGTTTTAATGTATCTTTGTTATTGTTCCTTATGGTTTTGTGTTAATAATAATAATAATAATCTGTATTCACTTCAATCTGCTCATAAAATCCAGATCAGTGCTATCAGAGCGGTCTTCTCCTTATCGTTCTTAATGCATGTCCCCAACGAGGTCAGGGTACAAATAATTGAGTCTCGAGCTTGTTTCTCTTGAGGACAAAATATCTCGCATGCCCAAGAGACCTCTCATGGCATAATAAAAGAAATACTACATGACAAGAGATCCTTTCAAAATGCTGCTCGAGGAAGCCCTCACGCAACAGAGAAACGAGATGATGGATAGTTTTGCGTAAATTCTTCGGTGGCTACCAACAGGTGACACATCTTCCTCGAGCGGAGGCACCACCCCTTGAAGGTACAAATCAACTTTGATATTCCTATATTTGAAGGTCATATAGATGCAGATGTTGTAGACAAATGGTTGAATATATTAGAAGGGTAGTTTTCTATACATAACTTTTTGAATAGAGAAAAGATTAGTTTTGCGCTCCTCAAAGTCGTTCCCCATGTCAAATATTGGTGGGAAACTTTCTGCGAGAAAAAGGAAACAAAGGAACCCTCATTATTTACAGTTGTGGTCACCTGGGAGTCCTTCAAGGATGATATTAAGGAACAATACTAGCATGTCATAAATTAGGATGACCTGTATACAAAATGGACCACACTGCAGCAAAAAAGAGACCAAGCAGTGCCATAGTTCACAAATATCTTCCATACCTTGCACACCAAGCTGGGTATCAAAGATTCTTAGAAACATCTGGTGCTTAAGTATCATGATGGTTTGTATATATACATCTAGGCCAAAATGGAGTTTCTGAACATCTCGTCCTTGGGCACGACCTATTGATATGCCGTCAAAATCAAGTAGAAGCTTAAACAAAAGATGCGATAATTTGGGCCTGGGAACCCCTCACAAGAAAATCAAGGAAAGGGTAGCCCCAACCCGTAGAACAAAGGAAAAATAAAATATGGACAACCTCAGGATAACCAGTCTAAGATACAGGCAAGGAAAGACACCAAAAAGACAAAGAAAGATACTGACAAGTGGTGCGACTTCCATAAGATCCCTTGGCATAACACAATTGATTACCGCTCAAAGCAGTCGCTGGTGACTGAGGTGAAAGCCTCTGAATTAGATGAGGGTTTCGACTCTGAGTCAGAACCAAAAAGAGGTATATAGATCATTGACTCATAACTTAGTGCCACAGTTTCTACCACAAATATCCAACCCGATTAACTAGACTAGCAAGAGGAAGGTGAGCGCCTCTTTCATTCATAGATGTGGGTGAAAGGCACCCCACTGCACTTCATTGTTGATAGCGGTAACCATAAGAACCTCATCTCAGTGGAGGTCATCAAGCAACTAGCCCTGCCAACAACACCACACCCGCTACCCTACACCATTAGATGGCTCCACCAAGGGAGCGATCTCCACGTCAGCCAACAATGTCGCCTGTCGTACAACATCAAGCCTTTAAAAGATGAGGAATTGTGTGATGTTTCTCCTCTCAAAGTTTGTAATGATTTTTTGGGCCAACCTTATTTATGGAAATTTCATGTTGTATATGAGTCTAGGCCTCACAATGTTATTATTACTTTGGACTGAAAATTGTACATGATACTTGAGGCAGTCCCACCTAGTGTTATTTCCTTGATCTCTGCCAAGCAATGCAGGAAGGTCATCTCTTAGACTGGGAAGTTTGTACTCTTCGTGATTCGCTCTCAGAGTGAGAAAAAGATTACAACCACATCCAGGGCCTCCGCGACCGACCTCTCCACACAATAGAAGCAAGTGGATAAGGTCATGGAATAATACAAAGATATCTTCTCCTCACCTACCAGGGTACCTCTGCATTCTCAGGTCAACCATCCCATCGATTGGACATCCGACACATTGCTACCTAATGGACCAATCTACCACCACTCTCTAATAGAGAATGAGGAGATCAAGTGACAAATCCAAGAACTACTCCACAAGGGGCACATCCATCCCAACTCATCGCCTTGTGGTAGCCTAATCGTGTTGGTGCAGAAGAAAGATAGGACCTGGCAACTTTGCATTGATTACTGGGCCCTAAATAAAATCACAGTTAGGAATCGATACTCAATTCCCCGAATCGACGATCTCCTTTATCATCTCAAGGGGGCCAAACACTTCAGTAAGATTGATCTGAAGTCTAGCTACCACCAGGTCATAATAGAACAGATAGATGTATGGAAGACCACCTTCAAGTCAAGAGAAGGTCTTTTTGAATGGTTGGTCATGCCCTTTGGTTTGACAAATGCTTTGAAAAATTTCATGAGGATGATGGATGATATGCTGGGACCTTTAACCAATACTTTTTTAGTGGTGTATTTGGATGACATCCTCATCTACAACAAGACTTGGGTGGAACACTTGTAGCATATTCAATAGGTTTTGCACACCCTGCGACAACACAAGCTATATGCCAACTTGGAAAAATGCTCCTTCGACATGGGAAGGGTCCAGTACCTAGGCTACATCATTGATCAACATGATCTGCATGTGGATCTAGCCAAGATCCAGCTCATCCGTGACTGGCCAACCACAACCACACTCACTAAGCTTCAGAGCTTGTTGGGCCTTGCCAATTTCTATCGCAGGTTTGTGTTGGTATTCTCCCATATCACATGGGCCCTCAACCAAGTAACCAGGGGTGGTGGTAAGGAAACATTTGTGTGGGGCCTATCCCAAAAATAAGTGTTCAATGATTTGAATCAATGTTTGTGCTCAGCCCCAATACTTTCATTACCGGACCTACAATAACCTTTGAGAGCGAGACAGATGCTTTAGACTATGTTATGGGCACAATTCTCACGCAACACGACCACACCATGGCCTATCATAGTGTTAGGAACCAAATATCAATATAGCATAGAAAAACCTCAGAATAAGTACTCAATGCCTTGTAAAAAAGAGAGATTCAGATAATAAGCCTCTTCGAGGGGGCAACCTCCTTATGCCCACATAAATGTCCAAATACAAGATGATTCCAAATGAAAATGTCTCCTTGGTATATATAGGAGACTAGGAGGTATAATTACAACTAATGGACTAAAGCCAACATAAATAAAATAACATTACTAATGTAATATGCCCCAATTAAGGGGTAATGAGCCACTATTTAGGGCTTAACATGCCCCTCCCCTTGAGACAAGTGTTGTCTGCAATGCTTGAGTAACTTTGGATGCTTATGTATAAAATACTCATCTTCTCAAGTGGAATCTTTAGCCGGTAATTTCCTCCATTTAATGAGTGTTGACGGATGAAATTAACCGCTCGTCAATTGGAAGAGTGAATCATGTCCGGGGTTGTCCAATTAACCCAAGACTTTTGGATTAATTCACCCTGACGAGTTTAATGGCTCTGTTGGCCAATCTAAATTCCTAAGGGAAGCGAAAAATAACTAATAGAAATGCAATAAATTACTAAATAATAATCGTTGAAATATATATGTACATCTATATATATATGCAGTTTATCTAATTAATATTTATATAATAATTCTATTTATCATATATACAACATATACAAATAATGAGTTTTAATCTAAACTCATAGAAAATCGAATGTAAAATGGTTCTTTTAACGACAGTAATAAAGAAAGCAAAAGTACTATTTGTTTTTTATTTGTTTTCTTGTTTATATGCATTTACAAGATCAAATATTAAACTACTTAATCAAACATAAAGATATAGATAGCGAAAATTATACTATATATAAAAACTTCTATAATAAGCTAGCAAATGAAATAAAAGAATAAACTAACCTATTAATCATTTGAAGAGTATGCGTCCAGCTGTTTGGGTAAATCGTGCATCAGTCCATCCACGAGATAAATCTGTTGCGCATCTTAACACTGTTTGGTGCAAAGGCCAAACTGTGTATTGACTAGTGTATTCAATTGATGAAACAATAAGATGCAAAATAATTACAGTGATATAATAGATCACAAGCGATAACACATGGGATAAATCCTACAGTTACACCCTGCAACGAATCTTAAGATTGCTCCGAATAAATGTGAAACAATATGCTGGAAACTGAGTTTTGATAACAGAACGTCTGATGGAGACAGTCACAGTGATCTTGTGATTTACAGTAACTACAACGAGATAAATCTTTCTATAAGAACTTGTATTTAAACATTCAACAGAAAATTATAGATAAATCTCATAATTTGAATTGAATCGATGATCACCCTGTATCGTATCTGAAACATGAGATATGGACAACATGTAATAATGAATTATTTCAACGCACAATAAATCATGAAGACAAAAGCTTTCACCATCTATTATCACATCGAAATAAACAGAACTTAAACTAAAACATAATACACAAAAGCTAAAGATGTAACATGCATTGTGTTCCATTCAAGTCTGTGTGTAATTGTCCATACTCCAGCCCCAGGTCGAGATGCCTTTGTTTACAAAAATGATAGGTTTATAAAGGCCTCAAGAAAGACAATTTTTTCTGTTCCTGAGATCAAATATTTGTTTCAAAAATAAAGGGGGATGCAACCACCCTGATCCTACTAAATCCTAAAAAACTAACAACAGTTCATTTTTGTTCATTCAAAATACATCATAGATATGACTAGAAGGTCTTAAGAGAGCCTCAGATCAATTTTTAAATCATGGACCCCTGAATATCCTGAAAGAAAAGGAAAATAGAAAGATTTTGGATATGTTTCCTGTCATTAATTTACACAATTCGAATTAACATAACTGGCTACAAAATCTTGTGATTCTGTAGCTAGTTATAATAGTAAATGAAATCTTATTTTATTTAATGAATAAAATAGACTAATTTAATAATGAAATATAGTTTATTCAAAAAACCAAATAATCTAACTTAAGAATGAAAACGAACATGCTATTAGTTTAAAATATCATACCTTTAACCATGCAACCAAATCGTATCGTGAAATCTTGGAATTTACAATGGTTGTAGCAGCCTTTAAATATCACATGACATGTGGTCTTCATCCGTTTTTCTTTGCCTTGAATAACTGACTCAAGCCTGAAGTTTTCGCTCGTTAAAACATCGACCTGAGCTTTTAAAGCCTTAACCCATGACTGTAGAACTGGGATATCAATATAATATCTATCAATCCATGATAGACATACCTCACACTGTGACTGTGTGGCGTTCGCATTAGAACAAACAAGATTGTGGACCGGAGAGCCCTCCATACGGATACTAGATTTATTGCAAAGCTTGACACCAGGAAACTCTGGATTGTCTTTCAAACAGGGAGGCAAATTATCGACAAAGTTATAGGTTCGGTCAGGGTGTAGCCCGAATGACAAAGGGTCTTCCTCTGTAAGGAATTTGTCAATTTCAGAGTCTAAGCTTTTGTCAACCTCAATCATGCTGATCATGTTTGCATGAGAATTTGTCTTATTACGAAGACTCTATGATATCAATCTCCCAACCCTTTTGTTCTTAAAATGTATATCAACACTGCTTTTAGATTTCTTCCTTGTAGGTCTCTTTAAGTTTTTAACACAATCAGTTGGATGTGTAATCTGTTGATAGGCCTGTTGAATGACCTTGGGATCGATCAAGGGTTCATTGTTAGGGGAGGAGACACAAGTATGGGGAGGTGAGAGGGATTCCATCGGGTGGACAAGGGTCTCCTCGACCAAAAGTTTATCTACCTCACCCATATCAGGGTTACCATAGCCATTTTGGGTTATAAACGAATCCCAATTATCATTCTGTGACTCTAATTGATGTACGAGCAGGATTTTCACTAAGCCGTGATGAAAAAGGCTAGAGTCTGACCGTTTTTTTTTGTATCTTTTCCCCATTTTATAAAGTCTCCTGAGTAAGTAATATGGAATATTCAAAGAGAAACCCATAAAACTCATAAGCAGGCGTAAATGGTACAAAAATACAAGCTCAAATCGTCCCTTAGATGTAACAAATTGCTTTACCATAGTGAGCAAATCATGCCACCAAGCTTTCAGGAATGAAATAGGCATACCTTTATCACAGCTCGTTATTTTCCGAGATGTAAATAGCAGGGTCCATGGAACTTCTTCCACTTTTGTGTTTTTAAACCATTTTTTACTGCTCGTTGGTAACCCTGTGGCTTGACTCAGGAACTCCTCGGTAACCTCCAGTTGCACATCACCAACTTTCACCCTACAACCATCAAAGGAGAACGTGAATTCTTGCGCAACCTGTAAATTAAAACCCTGAAACTTCCTAATGAAAACGAGCCAGCCACTTCTTTCCAAATCTCCTTTGGCATCATCGTATAAGAGTAGGGTTTGGATACCGTTTGGCTCAATTCTCATGATAGGAGCCATATTGGATGGGAGGGTAATCAAACAAAAACAACATACAGGGAGGGTTTGTAAAAACAAAACAGAGCCATAACCCCGAGCCCAACAATGAACGTTGTAAAGACTCATACGGTGGGATGGACGCTTAATTGAAATATGTGTGAAAAAGGTTTGCGAAGCCCAAGGCCATCCTTAGAAATGATGACAGTCTAAAAATCGTATGCCACCTCTACATTCAGTACAAGCTAGGACCAAATCATTAAAACGAGAATAAGTGCACGCATCGTGGGTTTGATTACAAAGTTTGGGTAAGTCAAAATCAAAAAATCAAAAGTTTTGTAAAAGAAACGTAGCCAAAAATCAACCAAAACTATACAAAAATCAAATCGTGGGGGTGATTTGTTCACGAAACCAATAACCTCTTAAGCATGCTTGGAATTGAAAGGAATAAAACAAAGAGAGTAGCATCTTCATGGCAAGGAATCAAAATTCCATAATAAACTATGTGAGCAATTTGCCTTTAATGAAATTTTAAAACATAATGGTAATGGCAGTCGCAAGTTTTCATGCTTTCAGTCATGAAAACAAAGCCTGAAATAGACAATGGGGAGAAGCGACAATTTATGACCGTCGTTTCGGAAACAGCTCATGAAGAGTGATAAAAAATCATGACCCTAGTTAGGCAGCTATACAGATCGTTTAATTGACATAAAAAGGTAAGAAAATCGTTGGGCTACCAACAATGGCAACATGTTGGGAGAAGCAGTTATCTTTGTAATACGAACGAGTTCAGGTTAGAGAAATCTGAAAATTTTTTAATCGAAGAACAACTGAAAAGTCATTTGAACATCTTAAATAATCATGACGCAGTCCAGTTGCAAATAACTTTTGTTTTTAAAGAAACAAAAACTGGTGACAAACTTGGTAAAAGAAAGTCACGACGTTTTAAGTTAATGTCTCCAATACTGTTGACAGGGCCACTGCTACCAGCAGGCATTCATAGCCTCGATAGGGATGTCAATTAACCCACTCTGACGTCTTTATCCTGTCAAGAAATTTCAGATCAAAATGAAGGACGCTTAGGGCCAAAACGAAATTCAAATCTGAGAATTTTCTTTTACCTGACATTGCTTCACTATCAGCGGGCCTGTTCAGTACCCCGGCGAAGTTGTCTTGGCGTCATGCATGTATTTACCTGCTGCCAGCATACCTGTTCAGTATCCCGACGGGTTTACAAACACTTCCCACAGCTCTCTGAGACATTATTCACATTCTGGCATATTTTTTAATGATATTCAACAGAGCGGGGTGACGCTGAAAATTCCAGTTTTAAACACACCTTGATATATCACAGACCTTAAAAAAATTTGTGTTGTCCATCAAGATCCAAAAAATAGTTCATTAATAAAACTGACTTTCAAGAACAGGGAGACATCATTGAGTTGCTCTCTTAAAGAACAGTGACAACATAAAAAGACTTTTAAAGATGGTCGTGAATACTTTCAAGTGCAAATTGAAACCGAGAAAACGCTTTTCAAACAAAAAGTCATCTTTAACAAGGCTACAATTTCAGAGAAATACAACAATTAATGTTCTGACAACTTTTAGCAGTTATTTTCGAGGGGAAGTATTATGTTTTCTTTGTCTAAGCTAGCCCGTGGTGCAGGCATGTTTGTTTCAAAAAGAAAGACCGATAAACATAAATGAAAACAAAAACAAACCAGAAAAGAAAAACAAACAGCAAGGAAAACAAAATAGAAAATATTTACAAAAGGTGTATGGGAGAGTCATTAGGTAAAGTACTTTTTGAGAGCTTGGCCATTCACTGGGAAGGTGTTTGGTTGTCCCTCTAAATTCTGCAGGTGAAAGGAACTGGGACCTAGCTTTTCAACAATTAAAAATGGTCCCAACCACAGGTTTTGAAACTTAGTATGTTCTCCCTCCCCTCATGAGGTTTCTCCCACTTAAGGAAAAGATCGCCTATCTCAAAATTTTGGTCTGAGGCAGAATTGGAATCAAACCATTTTTTGACAATGAGTTGATGTTGATCCAATTTTCATTTTGCTTGAGCCCTTACTTCTTCTAACTTTAGCAAAACGTTAATCCGACTCTCCAAGGGAGGACAGTATTCTTCTTGCACCTTCTGCGATAACTGCAGAGATGGAAGAAGGACATGTGGTGGGAGAATCACTTCCCTGTCGTAAACGAGAAAAAAGGGGGAATTACCAACAATAGTTTTAGGAGTTACTTTATCAGCCCAGATTGCATTAAATAATGCATTATGCCAGTTTTTGTGGTTTTCGGAGACCGTTCTCTTGATGATCTTGATCAGGTTTTTATTAGTTGATTCAGCCAAACCATTACCTTGGGGGTAATAGCTAGTGGAATACTTTAATTTTATTCCTTTCTCTAAAGCGAAATCACTCATTTCGAGAGATGAAAAATAGGAAGCATTATCAAATACTAGGCATTCAGGAATACCGAAACGAGTGATAATATTTGAATTCAGGAAGGATATTACCTGGATGGTGTTTATAGCTTTTAATGGCGCAGCCTCGGACCACCTGCTGAAATAATCTATGGTTTTTATGATGTATTTATGTTTTTGCGAGGATGTTGGGTTAATTGGGCCTATAATATCGAGGCCCCATTGCTAAAAAGAGGAGTCTACCGAAACTGGTTGCAGCGGGAATGCTGGTTTCTATACTCGTCCAGATGCCTTTTGATAGATTACACACTTGTGGCACAAGGCATGGGCGTCTTTGAAAAGAGTAGGCCAATAATAACCTGCTCTTAATACTTTGTGGGCAGTGGTGTCTCCACCAAAATGCCCACCAACTTCCCCTGCATGTAATTCCAATAAGACTTTTTCTACTTCATCTTTTTCAAGACAACGCATAAGTATTCCATCGAAATTTTGGTGAAACAAAATACCATTTACCAGCTGAAAAGAAGCAGATTTTAATATCAGTGCTCTCCTTTTTTTTGGATCAAGGTGACAGGGGGTTGATCCGTGTATAAGATAAAACTTGATGTTGTCATACCAAGGACTAGTAAGGTTTTGTGCACAATAGATTTGATTTTGATCGTGCTGATCTTGAATTAATGTATCAGTTTCATTTTGCTATCCAACAAATTTACATAAACCTTGGCCTCTAACAATCTGTGTTGGGGTAATTTCTATGTCGTATTCTTGTAAGGATGTGACCCAGTTTTCCCTTTTTTCACCTAGTTCTTTCTGCACTAACAAATTTATGATAGCAGGGTAAGGGACAATGATTTTCGTCCTAGATTTCAGTAGATAAGATCGACAATGTTTTACCGCTTTAAAAACAACATAAGCCTGCTGATCTACTGCTGGGTAATTGAGTTATGCTCCCTTGAAGGCTGAGATCATAAAGGCAATTGGGACTTCGTTGTTTTCAACATTTTTTTGGGTTAGGACAACAACATAAGACCGATCAGAGGCAAACGTGTAGAGGGTGAAGTCTCGCGAAAAATTAGGGCTCCTTAGAGAAGGAGCGTCTACTATAGCCTTTTTTATTGAGTCAAAATCCTGACTTTCTAAAGGTCCCCAACGGTACTGTACATCCTTTTTTATTAAATTTTGTAATGGTCTGACCATTTCTGAAAAGTTGGGGATGAACCTCCTAACAAAGTTTATCTAAACTAAGAAAGATTGCATGGACTTTTTGGAAGAGGGAGGGGGCAGTTTTGAAATGACTTGGGTCCTTTTAGGGTCAATAATCATCCCTTCATTTGATACAATGAATCCGAGGAGCTTACCTTGTTCTACCGCAAAGACAGACTTTTTTGGATTTAAAGAAATACCGTATTTACGACATCGTTGTAGAACATATTTTAGATGAGCTAGATGATCTCCCTTATTCTTTGAGAAGACAGTGACATCATCTAGATAAATTACTAAAGATTGATTGATTAAACCGTAGAAAGCGATATCCATCGCTCTTTGAAAAGTGGCACCGACATTTAAGAGTAGGTGCCCCATGGAGTACGGAAAGTGGTTTTGAGCTGGTCTAGGCGAGACATAAGGACTTGGTTGTATCTTAAAAAACCATCTAGCAACGACATTCTTTCAAAACCAGATACTTGTTGAAGGATCTATTCCATGGGAGGGACAAGGTAGTTGTCTTTATCAGACACTCGGTTTAAATTTCAGAAATCGACACATAGTCTGATTTCACCACTCTTCTTCCTTACAGAGACAATATTAGAGACCCACTTGGTATGTCTTACCAGGAAGTTTATTTTAGCATTCAAGAGTTTGTTTAGTTCTTTCTTGACTGTCGATTCAAGCTTTGGGTGCATCTTTCTTAATTTCTGTTGAAAAGGTTGGGTTTGGGGTTTCATGGGGATAATGTGTTGTATGATATTAGGATCAAAGGTTTTTAAATCGTCGTACATTCAAGCAAAGACATCTTTAAATTCATTAAACAACTTAATAAATGATGTCTTTTCTTGCTCAAAACATCCCAACCCCAAATTGATGCACTGTGGGTTATCTTTAGTTCCTAGATTTACTTTTTCATGTGTCAAGGAAGAACTATTTGTTTTACAATTCACTGATTTTTCTGAATTTATCGTGAAGATCATAAATTTTTTCTAATCTTACCACAGATTTTGGGATAGAGTTTACCATATCCAATGTAGACTCCGGGGATCTTGGATCTGGTATTACCGTAAAATTGTGAAGGTTTTCATCGTGGGTACCTTCATCGATAATTGCTCCTTGGAAAGTCTCTTCCATATGCAGAAAACTGATGATTTGTTGATCGTCGTTGAAGACTCTCCAATTTGTGATGTTGTCCAGTACGGATGGCTGAAACAACAACTCGACGGAAAACGCATTCGGAGAAAGGCCTTCTGCAGGAAAAAGTTTTGAGGCGACGTTAGCTAACAAATCAGCCTCAAAATTATTCAATCTTGGAATAGAATTAATGTTAAACGCAGAAATTTTGTTCATTAAATTCCATACTTCAGTCTAATAGCTTTTCAGGTGTGGAGATAAATAGTGGATATAATTTTTTACCTGTCTAACCACAATTTCTGAATCACCAAGACAGTCAAATTCTGAATGTTCAAATCTAGTGATTTTCTGAGACCTTGCAGGAGCGCCTCATATTCAGTCGTATTGTTTGTGCATTCGAATTCTAACCGGCAAGCAATCAAATTTTTTTTACCTGCTGGATCAATGAGCACGCACCATGCACCAGCTCCTTCCTTTGATTTTGATCCATCGAAGTAAAGAGACCAGATTTGATTTTTGTCAGGTGTGTGTGACCACTGAGAGAAGATTGTTGAGCGCGTGCATGTCATAATTTTGGATTGTTGTTCTGGATCAGTAATGGTAGAAGTTTCAACCATGAAATTGCCGAAAAAAATGTCCATCCCTTGTATTTCAGGTGAATTGGTGGAAGCAATGAATGGTTCATTATGATCATTTAAATTGGTTACCGTGAGCTTAAGATAACACTCACGATTTACCTTGATTCTGTTAGGCTTTCCATTCTCGGGCAACCACAAGTGAGACCAATCTGTTGCAAAATAGCCATGTAGTTGTTCAGACCAATCTCTACTTAAAAAAAAAACCATATACTTATGGGATATCTACGACAATAATATCAATAATTTGATGGACTTTAGGATTAGATGATAATCTGATAAGCACATTTTTTAATTCACCTATTACTTTAACACTAGTTCGATCAAGCTGAATAATTTTCAGGCTGGACGGTTGAACTTCGGCATTAATTTTTTGACAGACAGACCAAGGCATTACATTTGATGATGCACTTGAATCTACCATACATTTATGTACATTCCTATTGAAAATTTCAAAAGTCAACAAAAAGGGTGGGACATTTTTGCGAGTATCAACAACAGAAGTTTGTTGTTTTTTAATTGCAGCCCCTGAAACTAGTTTATCTACATTTGTTACACTTTTTACAGCAAGGTCTCTTTTATCAGAAGGCTCTGACGTCGTCTTGGCGGAGACCTTTTGAGATGTTTTGGGGTTGTTTTCAGCAACTTTGTTGTTGTTCGGATTATTGTTTTTGTTGTTTTCTGCAATATTCTGCAGCATCTTTTGCAGAAGAAAAGGGAATTTTAATAATTCGTAAACATAAATGTTAGCTCTAAGTTTTTTTAAATCCTCAATCAAATCATACTCTAAACTTGGGGTTGCTGAATTCTGTTTAGTTTCAATTGATTTGGACTATTTTGGAGGTGCATTAGTTACGATTTCAGAAGAAGACTTATTTGTTGTCTTGCTCATGGTATTGTAAGGATGCACTGTTTTGAAATTAGCTTGAAAAATGCTATCCGAAAAATGTTCGAAAATGTTTGGAGAGGATTCGTCCTCTTCCACTATCTCTTGTTCAGTTATGCCTTCAAGAATATCAGGAGGAATCAAGTTATCATGTGCCTCTAGAATCGTCTGAATAACAAACTATAAGATTTCTAGATTTAGGCCTTCAGAATTTGAGTTAGGCCGATTTGTGGGAAAAGGCTTTCTAAAAGGGGGTTTGTAAGGCCCTTTGCTTGAATAAGCTTCTTCAACCGATCTTCTCAAATCTATAACCTGATTAGACAACTTTTGAACGACCTTCTGTAAGCTTTCTAGATCCGAACTATCTGGTTGAGTTTTGTTTTGGGGAGGTCTAGGAAGGATTTTGATTTTCTTCTTGGAGGATGAAGTAGTCTCTACCTCGTTATAGGTATTGTCTTTTAGGCTGAGAATATCTTTCTCGATTTGACTCGCCTCTTCGAAGGCTTCTAACAATGTTGCTTTCTTGGACCTTTTTACCCAAATGGCTATGTTTTGGTGTAAGTCTTTTGTGTAGTATGCAACAATAATATTTTCGGCAGGCATTGAGTCCGTGGGGATTCGATTCTTTAATGTCATGAACCTTTGATTAAAGTCTTTTATCTTTTCTTTGGGGTTCATCTTTAAACTAGAGAGTTCCATGACTAGGACTTCAGGAGATTTATCATCTCCAAATTTCTCAAGGAAACAGGATTCGAATCTATCCCATTACACGATGGTGTGGGGTTGTTGGGAAAAATACCAGGTAGAGGCATTGCCTTCAAAGGTGTAGGGAAAAATTCTACACACTACGTCTTCGTGTTCAACACTACAAAGCCTAATGGCTAGCATGAATTTTTTGATATGATCCTCAGCAATCTGCTTGGAATCTGGGTCAAATTTAGGGAGCCATTTCCCTGGATGTTTAGGCAAATGATGTTGGGGTCCAGGTATGGCCACTGCATCTTGATCGAGCCAAGGTCTGGTGGGATTATTTGGATTGGCCATAGGTGTGGGTGGTGTTGAAGGCTGAGATGAGGAACTGCCTTTGTCTAATGATTCTTCTCCAGAAGAAGAAGGAGATGAAGGGGGTGGTGATGGTGGAATACCAGATCCTCCTGTTGTAGGAGTGAGGATGTGATCTGGATCAGTAGGGTTTAGGGTAAGATCAATACCTTCAAGTTTCTCCTTGATATCAGAGAAGTCTAATGGTTGGTTCAAAGGCCAACCTGGTTGTCTGATATGGGCCAAGGCACTGTTAGTCCTTATGAGGGATTGACGAACAATTTCTTGTACATCGACCCCTGGGGGGTTTGGAGTTACTGGTTCAACGGTGATCCGTGGATTGTGGTTTGATGTGGTTGTTGTTTGAGGGACAATGTTGTCATCAGAACGACTTTTTGTTACTATAGGTGAGCGGGTAGGTGGGGGAGGAGTCTTGCGACCTCCTTGTTCCATTAATAGTATTCAGGCCCTCCTTCTAGCACCATTTGTTGACGAACGAAATTGACCGCTCGTCAACTAGAAGAGTGAATCCGGTCCGGGGTTGTCCAATTAACCCAAGTCGTTTGGATTAATTCACCCTGAAGGGTTTAATGGCTCTGTTGGCCAATATAAAGTCCTAAGGGAAGCGAAAAATAACTAATAGAAATGCAATAAATTACTAAATAATAATCGCTGAAATATATATATGCAGTTTATCTAATTAATATTTATATAATAATTATATTTATGATATATACAACATATACAAATAATGAGTTTTAATCTAAACTCATAGAAAATCGAATGTAAAATGGTTCTTTTAATGACAGTAATAAAGAAAGCAAAAGTATTGTTTGTTTTTTATTTGTTTTCTTGTTTATATGCATTCACAAGATCAAATATTAAACTACTTAATCAAACAGGAAGATATAGATAGAGAAAATTATACTATATATAAAAACTTCTATAATAAGCTAGCAAATGAAATAAAAAAATAAACTAACCTATTAATCATTTGAAGAGTATGTATCCAGTTGTTTGGGTAAATCGTGCATCAGTCCATCCATGAGATAAATATGTTGTGCATCTTAACATTGTTTGGTGTAAAGGCCAAACTGTGTATTGACTGGTGTATTCAATTGATGAAACAATAAGACGCAAAATAATCACAGTGATATAACAGATCACAAGCGATAACACATGGGATAAATCCTACAGTTACATCCTGCAACGAATCTTAAGATTGCTCCGAATAAATGTGAAACAATATGCTAGAAACTGAGTTTTGATAACAGAATGTCTGATGGAGACAGTGACAATGATCTTGTGATTTACAATAACTACAACGAGATAAATCTTTCTATAAGAACTTGTATTTAAACATTCAACAAAAAATTATAGATAAATCTCATAATTTGAATTTAATCGATGATCACCCTGTATTGTATCTGAAACATGAGATATGAACAACATGTAATAATGAATTATTTCAACTCATAATAAATCATGAAGACAAAATCTTTCACCATCTATTATCACATCGAAATAAACATAACTTAAACTAAAACATAATAAAGCTATAACATGCATTATGTTCCATTCAAGTCTGTGTGTAATTGTCCATACTCCAGCCCCAGGCCGAGATGCCTTTGTTTACAAAAATGATAGGTTTATAAAGGCCTCAAGAAAGACAATTGTTTTTGTTCCTGAGATCAAATATTTGTTTCAAAAATAAAGGGGGGTGCAACCACCCTGATCCTACTAAATCCTAAAAAGCTAACAATAGTTCATTTATGTTCATTCAAAATACATCATAGATATGACTGGAAGGTCTTAAGAGTGCCTCAGATCAATTTTGAAATCATGGACCCCTGAATATCCTGAAAGAAAAGGAAAATAGAAAGATTTCAGATATGTTTTCTGTCATTAATTTACATAATTCGAATTAACATAACTGGCTACAGAATCTTGTGATTATGTAGCTAGTTATAATAGTAAATGAAATCTTATTTTATTTAATGAATAAAAAAGACTAATTTAATAATGAAATATAGTTTACTCAACAAACCAAATAATCTAACTTAAGAATGAAAATGAACATACTATTAGTTTAAAAGATCATACCTCTAACCATGCAACCAAATCGTATCATGAAATCTTGGAATTTACAATGGCTGTAGCAACCTCAACGTTTTTAAATATCACATGATTTGTGGTCTTCATCCATTTTTCTTTGCCTTGAATAACTGACTCAATCCTCAAGTTTTCGCTCGTTAAAACATCGACCTGATCTTTTAAAGCCTTAACCCATGACTGTAGAGCTGAGATATCAGTATAATATCTATCGATCCATGATAGACAGACCTCACACTGTGATTGTGTGGCGTTTTCATTAGAACAAACAAGATTGTGGACCGAAGAGCTCTCCATATGGATAGTAGATTTATTGCAAAGCTTGACACCAGGAAACTCTGGATTGTCTTTCAAATAGGGAGGAAAATTATCGACAAAGTTATAGGGTCGGTCAGGGTGTAGCCCGAATGACAAAGGGTCCTACTCTACAAGGAATTTGTCAATTTTAGAGTCTAAGCTTTCTTCAACCTAGATCATGCTGGTCGCATTTGCATGAGAATTTGTCTTATTACGAACACTCCATGATATCAATCTCCCAACCCTTTTGTTCTTAAAATTTATATCAACACTTCTTTTAGATTTCTTCCCTGTAGGTCTCTTTAAGTTTTTAACACAGTCAGTTGGATGTGTAATCTGCTGACAGGCCTGTTGAATGACCTTGGGATCGATCAAGGGTTCGTTGTTAGGGGAGGAGACACAAGTTTGGGGAGGTGAGAGGGATTCCATCGGGTGGACAAGGGTCTCCTTGACCGCAAGTTTATCTACCTCACCCATATCAGGGTTACCATAGCCATTTTGGGTTATAAACGAATCCCAGTTATCATTTTGTGACTCTAATTGATGTATGAGCAGGATTTTCACTAGGCCGTGATGAAAAAGGCTAGAGTCTGACCGGTTTTCTTGTATCTTTTTCCCATTTTATAAAGACTCCTGAGTAAGTAATATGGAATATTCAAAGAGAAACCCATAAAAATCATAAGCAGGTGTAAATGGTACAAAAATACAAGCCCGAATCGTCCCTCAGATGTAACAAATTGCTTTACCACAGCGAGAAAATCATGCCACCGATATTTTAGGAATGAAATAGGCATACCTTTATCACAACTCGTTATTTTCTGAGATGTAAACAACAGGGTCCATGGAACTTCTTCCACTTTTGCATTTTTAAAGCATTTTAAACCGCTCGCTGGTAACCCTGTGGCTTGACTCAAGAACTCCTCGGTAACCTCCAGTTGCACATCACCAACTTTCGCCCTACAACCATCAAAGGAGAACGTGAATTCTTGCGCAACCTGTAAATTAAAACCTTGAAACTTCCTAATGAAAACGAGCCAGCCACTTCTTTCCAAATCTACTTTGGCATCATCATATAAGAGTAGAGTTTGGATACTGCTTGGCTCAATTCTCACGATAGGAGCCATATTGGACGGGAGGGTAATCAAACAAAAACAACATACAGGGAGGGTTTGTAAAAACAAAATAGAGCCATAACCCCAAGCGCAACAATGAACGTTGTAAAGACTCATACGGTGGGATGGACGCTTAATTGAAATATGTGCGAAGAAGGTTTGCGAAGCCCAATGCCATCCTTAGAAATGATGACAGTCTGCAAATTGTATGCCACCTCTGCATTCAGTATGAGCTAGGACCAAATCATTAAAACGAGAATAAGTGCACGCATCATGGGTTTGATTACAAAGTTTGGGTAAGTCAAAAATTGAAAAATCAAAAGTTTTGTAAAAGAAACGTAGCCAAAAATCAACCAAAACTATACAAAAATCAAATCGTGGGGGTGCTTTGTTCATGAAACCAATAACCTCTTAATCATGCTTGGAATTGAAAGGATCAAAACAAAGAGAGTAACATATTCATGGAAAGGAATCAAAATTCCATAATAAACTATGTGAACAATTTGCCTTTAATGAAATTTTAAAACATAATGGTAATGGCAGTCGCAAGTTTTCATGCTTTCAGTCATGAAAACAAAGCTTGAAATAGACAATGGGGAGAAGTGACAATTTACGACTGTGGTTTCAGAAACAACTCATGAAGAGTGATAAAAATTCATGACCCTAGTTAGACAGCTATACAGATCATTTAATTGACATAAAAAGGTAAGAAAATCGTTGGGTTGCCAACAATGAGATACTCTAAAATGGATCTATTCCTCAACTGGCGAATTCTTGTGTTAGTGATGGCTTCAGGCTCCAATATGATTTTTCCTTCCTCGTCAAATTCTGTAAATATAGTTTGAACTAGGATCTTGTCACTTATAACCTTATTTAAGCATGAAACATCGAAAACTGGTTGTACTCATGAAGATGCAAAACCACCTCAAAATCAAGGTTTAAAGTGATACTTGGCCAACATGCCACCAAAAAAGGGAACTTCTACACCAAATAATCCTATAGACAATCCTACTTGGACTATTGATGAAGGTGAAGAAATGCGTAGGGACATAAATGACTTACAAAAGAAGACAGTAACACAAGATGAACTACAAGAGATGATGGATTCAACGGAAGCTAAGTTTGAGGCAATAAATACTAAGATGGATGGTTTAAAAGGGGAGATTATGGAAGGATTAAAAAATTTCCTAATAGAGAGGACACCTGAAAGTGAAAATGTATCCCATGAAATTCATGATGAGGACACAAGGAAGGTGAATCAAGAATGGAGAAACTCCAACTTTGGGTTGAAGACCAACCACGTTCCTAAGATCGATATGAGGAAGTTTGATGGCAAGGACCCAATCACATGGATACTTCATATGGAGCAATTCTTTGATCTACATAATGTGCCACATACAAAAAAGGTACGAATTGCTTCTTTATATTTTGAACCTTTCATCCCTCTCTCCCTTACCCATTCTATGGAAACTTAGCCCCCGTCACTATTTCTTCATGGTCGGTCGACACTCACCGATGTTTATATATTATATTAATGATCTGCATAATTACATATACAAAATCAGGCTCCTGACCTTTAACACCTAGGCTCTCCAGCCTAATCACAAAATAAGCCTCCTACCTTATTATAACTTGGCTCACCAGCCTACAAAACATGTTTACAATTTATAAATACAACTGGGGCTTGTACTTGGGGATATTACAATCCCCTCCCCTTATTTTTTCACTGTCCTCAGTGCAACTTTCACACAACATCAACAAGATTTCCAAAATCTTCAAAAAGATGCAAGTATTATGCCCGCATAGCATCCTCATGCTCCCATGTCGAGTCCTTAGGACCGTATCAGGTCCACTGGACCTTTACAAGCCCTATGGCTTGATTCCGGAGTTGTTTTCTCTTCCGGTCCAATATGCGCACTGGATGCACTTGCAAGACGCCTTCTTGCTCCACCTGAATCACATTTCAATCAATAACATGATTAGCATCATGTATATATTTCTTAAGCAATGAAACATGAAACACATTATGTACAGTCATGGATGCAAGCAATGCAAGCATATGCAATATATATATATGTATATACAGACAATTTTAATAACATTATAACATGTATACACCATACACAACATACAATAAATAGAGAATTGGTACTTATCTTTTGATTGAGAAGACCTCCATATCACATGGTCTAGATCAAGGTACCAAACCTCAACATCACTCCAACCAACAGTCTCTCCTTCCCCACATGCATGTCCCACCCTAGGAGTGTGCACCTTCACTATCACACAGTCCATCGGTTGTTACACCTCCCTTTCCTTGGGCTTCAACAACATGTCGGACCAGAAGTCTTAGAGCACCGTGGCTTCCGGAGTTCCAACTGCCCTCAAAGATTTCCAATCAGCATCTTCCCCGAGCTACTCTTTGTATTCAACATTCTAACTTTAATCAACATCATCTCATCTGCATCACCCACATGCAGTTATCATGAGAAAACATAAAAGAATTCATTTAGGAACTCCAATTAGTTCGAAAGGGAATTCAACTTTTATCCCCAAAACATGAAATTCTATTTCATAAATCATCTTGGTTGTTGCCAAATTAGGATTGCAACCTTCCTTGTAGTTTTCCACAAGCACCAAACTGCATACTATTTTCCTGCAAGGCTTCATCTTGCATACTGCCAACAATTCTCAGTATTTCCTGTACATCATAATTTAGTTGCAATATGTACAGAACCATATGCAACGAACTTAGAATTGCTTGCACCTAGCAATTCAATCACCATTACCAAAAAACTTAACCAAATAGAATGACTCATCATTCTGTGCATATGCATGTTCATAATTAATAACAATGAGTTTCTTATTTCAATTTTCTGAACATAAAAATTTTTGTAGTCTCTATTCCTGTGACTACCTAGATTGCAACCTTCCTATTGCAATGTTTAACAGTTCCTGAAATGTTCTCAACTTCATGAGTTAGCAACATTTCAGCCATTAGAATAATTATTTCCATGCCAAAAACATATATACATGCAAAGTGCATTTAATTATACAACTCCATCATGTACGAGTGCAACTCTACCCCTTACTAGACACGAGTACAACTCTCAATGCCTATTTTTTCAGTGCACCCTTGTATTGATTTACATAATGCTCTTTATCTCAGTCATGTATCTCACCATCCATAAGTTGGAATTCTGGCCAATGTGTTGACACATTCTCCACACACTTCCTATTGTCTTCCCAATTAATTGGATGCCTTCCTTTTTGACCACAACACTACACCAAGAATATAATTCGGTGGTGTTCATTAGTGTTAGCAAAAAGGTTGCAACCCAAGTTTTATTTAAAAGTAGGAAGCTTTTAGTACCTGTGTGGCTCATAACCTTTCCATATCCATACCTTTCCATATCCAACCAGGTTCTTGTCTCATACATGACTAGCTTATTGGCATTCATTCATATAACCAGTTCTTATATTTAATTCTTTGGTTATTACCCCATAACCAAAATAACATGACATTCTACTATGTCAGTGTGTGCATTCATAAGTTAAAAAGCTTTGAATTAATACAGGCCTCCAGCCTTTACCACATCCAGTAGTATGCATTCAATAATATAACCCTGTGATTTTATAAAATAACTCTGGCTGAGGAAATTCTTACCAAAATTTCCTTTCAGCAATTATGCAAAAAGAGTGATAAAAACTCATACCTGCATGACTGCCATTAATAAATTTTATACTACCTGAAAGTTTGATGGCAGTAGAATCTTTCATGCTTATTTTATCAAACTTATAACCAACACTTTAGCTCTCTGTTGTTTCCCTCCTTATGCAACAACATCACCAACAACACTTGCAAACACGCAAGCATTCCTTCCTCTGGCTAACCCAACCAACCATAATCATACTAGCTGCCACATAAATTGTAGCAATTTCTTTCTCCCTATAAAACTTTTTCTTGTTGATCCCAAAAGTATTCAATTCTTCCCGGAATCCTTAATCTTCTTGTGCTCTCATTGTAGTCACTATACATGACTATTTTTTCCCTGAGCACTTTCGACACAGTGCCCCTACCTCAACAGGGTCTGTTGATCTCCCGGTCAAAGAATATTTCAAACTTCTAAGTCACATTCACTCTTCGGGCTCGTGATTGAACCCAAAACAATTATACACAGGTCTCATTTCCTTCTATGTGTAGGTCCTGACAGACCCGCGGATTATTCCTGTGCGCTTCCAAAACTCCAAGTTTTAGGTGCTAGCCCCTTTTTTCATTAGCCCTTTCCTTCATAAGGCCATGGGCTATGACCTCATGGAAAACTGTGATTGCGGGCATGGGCAAGAGTGGTTTTAGACCAACCCACTTTTTGCCCTGCAATTCACCTACAACTGCCACGTATCCTTTTTCTAAAACCATGTTATAAATTGTGGCCCGCTCTCATATTTTTAACATACGAGCAAGTTTTGGCCCCACAATCCAACTCATCTATCGATCTCCAATCCCTTGGCAATGATTCACGATCAATGGCTGATATCTATAATCCTCCCACACACAATCCCATATCTACATGATCTGTCGACATGTAGCTCCCTTCCAAATCAACGACTATGGTTGATTCCGACTCTCCGGCCCTCGGGAGTTTCAACTCTCAACTATCTGCTTTTCTCGTATGGCAATCTTCCAGAGTGGAAGATCTAATGAGACCTATCCTCAATAATCAGACGGTTTTGATGAACTCCAGCTCTCCGGCCTTCGAGAGTTCTCACATCTCCACACACACAAATCTTTGGAGTGAATTTCCCCGGAGTGACAAATCTTTTACCACGCGTCCTCTCCAAATCAATGGCCCTGATTCTCTTCCGGAATTCAGGACTTTGACAAGTCCACTCTTTCCGACCAAGACCAAATCAATGGTCCTTCGACCTCCTCTTCAATCAATGATCGATATCTCCTTCGGGACTTCGACACTTTCACCCTCTGCTTTCCTTTGGAATGCTATGTTCCCGGAGTTCCAAATCTGGCGTCATGTGTCCTCCCTCACATCGACAAGTCTCTTCGTTTCGAGACTTCGATGCTTCGGGATATTCTAAAACACAACTTCTCAAAAACCCTGGAGTACGATCCTCCAAAGTTCACGATCTGGTGACACCTGTCCGACCCATATCAACGACTCCCAGCTACTTCGTCTGTTCGGGCTTCGACGATTTCAAACTTTCATCCTTTGGGTTATCCCAGAGTGTTTTCACCCAGAGTTCATGATCTGTCACCACATACCATTCTGGATCTGACAGTCCAGACTTCTTCCCAAGACCGACCTGACGGTTGTTGTTTCTCCTCCTCCTGAGATTTTGACTTATTCCACCTTGGAATATTTTGTCAGTGTTTAAAGGCTTCGACCTTTGACCTTTCTCCTGTGAGTCTGCCTCTTGGATATAGTCTTCTCTCTCGTCAGTGTTATCTCTTTTGAGCTTTAGTACTTAGAATAAGTTTGACTCCTACGCACTCTTGCATTTTCTCTTTTGAGATTTTCGATTTACTCAGTCTCCTAAGGGTCTCAACCCTTTTGTTTCCTTTCAAAAGAAAAATGTGTGCCTTCCTAGCAACCTTATGCTCAAAGCACACCTTGCTGAGCGTTTTCTACAGAGTTATCAACAGCTCTGTGAGTATCTTCCTCTGATACTCTTCTCCCTGAAGTCGACAAAGAGTTATCTTTGTGCACACTTGCACTCACTCGATGCCCACCTAAAAAATCCCTACAGAGTTCTCAATGACTCTAACTCTCTCTGAACTCAACACAGAGTTCTTCTTGTGCACTCCTTTCACTTATGTTGATGAAGGTTCAATGGTACCTCTCCTGAGCTTATCTTAGGTTCACTTACCTCTGACAGCACACTCCTTGTGGACAATGTGCACTGCTTTCACTTGAAAACTCAAAGAAGAGAAACAATTGAAACTTATTAAAAACTTCACCAATTTACGCATTCAAACCAATCTGATTTAAGAAAATGTTTAGATTTCATTTTCTTTCCGAACTCTTCTCTACTATGTAATCATTTTCAGGCACTAGCCCCTTTCTCTCAGTCCCCAACCCATGTGACTATGGGTCGTGACCAAGCGCTAGATCGATAAGCGCTTACTCGGGCCTTCGGCTTCGAAAGATTTCAAAGCACCACACAACAATCTCTCCAAGTTCTAAATTACCAAACTCAACCGTCCACCTCTACTTAGCATCCAATGGCTAACACTCACTATGGAACCTCAGTTGTCTAAGTTTTGGGACTTCGAAGCTTCAGGACTTCAGAGGATTTCACATCCGCGCATCCGAACTGTTAATCTTCGAACATTCCCAATCACCTTTGGTGACATCATTACGTCACATCACTTAACATTTTCCAATTGTGGGGGCATGCAACGGTGGTTTGGAGTAACCCTCCTTTCATCCCGCAATTCTTCTGACGCTAACACGTAACCACTCGGTGAAACCATGGTTTGGATTGCGGGACTGCCTTGGAGAATTAACTCTTATGCAACTTGGGTCCCCGTAATGCCTCCTGGCCGTAAATCTTGTTATATCGTGATCAACGCTAGTGTGGGTCCACTGACCTTCAACTACGTTACATAACCTCGACCCCACTATCCATGCTCATACGGAGTGCCATGTGGAAAAATACTAGCGAATTACTCGTGGCCCAATCAAATGGGTGTCACATGTCACGTTCCATATGGCATTTCAAACTTCTACAGGTTCAAAACCCATTGACACATGGCACACATCCCATGTGTCCATGTCCATCCAAGTGGCGTCATCATGACCCACTACTTCTGCTCTTCGGGAGATTTCTCCCTTCACTACTGCGTTTGACCCTTCGACATTGGTTGATCCAACGGTCGATCTCTCCTCTCCAGATCTATCGTGTAGATCCACTTCGGAGCTTTAGGCTTCGGCCCTTCTCTTGTTTCTGACATCAGACTTCACTGAAGTCGCGAAGTCTGAAGGGATTCTGAGTTAACTCCTCTACACCTTCCCCAGATCTAACGGTCGTAATGGATTTCCCTTCCTTCCAAACATATCCTACGGCACAGAACAAACTCTGTTACTCTGCAGATTTCCAAAGGAATTCATGGCTAACTGCCTCGCAACATTACCAGATCTGACAGTTGTGAAGGATTCTCCTTCTCTTGAATAGATCCTAACATCCGCATTACTCTGCAGTCCAACACCACTTCTATTGTGGTTTTACCACACCGTTACTCCTCCTGAGCTTTGTAACATGACCAAGGTAACCACTTGGCACTCAGGAACATTCATAGGTTCAAAATTGGTCCTCCAGACACAATTCCTCTCAAAACCTTGGGTCTAATGACCACTTATCCAGTCCATTCAAGCTCTGCGTTGAATCCTTGGGTCAGAACTTGAGTTTTCTCTACTTCGACAACAATTCTTTCAAAACGTTTGCTTCATTTTCCACTAACATGGCCCATCCAGGGTCAGTGTTGAAACCATGCTATGATACCATTTTGTAACATCCCCGACCACCAATAGGTCACGCAATGCTACCTAGACAACCTTAACTTCGCCTTTAAAGCTCTGATACCATTTTGTAACATCCCCAACCACCAACAAGTCGGGCAATGCTACCTACACAACCTTAACTTTTCCTGTAAAGCTTTGATACCAATTTGTAACATCCTCGACCATCAACAGGCTTAAGCAATGCCACTACTCAACTCTGACTTAACTGTGATACCAAACTGTAGCATCCCCGACCCTCCACAAAGATCAAGCAATGCCACTACTGCAAAATATTCACATATAAATATAATATGCATTAAATCAAATAAACACATTTTAACATAGAGTTATTGTTACCATTCAGATTTAAATAGAATTAACATCAATTCATACATGCAATGGAACACATGATAACATTCCAACATTATGCATAACATAAAATTAAGCAGATAAATTATACTTATCTTTCAACTGGAATAACACCACCAACTGTGTGCAGACCTTTTACAGACCTCCTAGCCATAGACCGCGTTGTTCATCACTCTCAGCAGTAGGTCACCCCTGAGCTGGGACTAAGCTCCATCCGGAAAGGGAATCCTAGGCTAGGCAAGGTCAACAAGAAGACACGCGGTTTATGAGGATGGATTCTCTCCCAGGAGCCACTTATGCCAACTACTCACAGACTCTCATTCCCCACATGCCTGTGGAATATTCACATATAAATATAATATGCATTAAATAAAATTAACACATTTTAACATAGAGTTATTGTTACCATTCATATTTAAATAGAATTAACAACAATTCATAGATGAAACAGAACACATGATAACATTCCAACATTATGCATAACATAAAATCAAACAAATAAATTATACTTTTATTTCAACTAGAATAACACCACTAACTGTGTGCAGACCTTCCACGAACCTCCCAGCCATAGACTGAGCTTCTCATCACTCTCATCAGTAGGTCATCCCCGAGCTAGGACTAAGCTCCACCGGGCAAGGGAATCCTAGGCTAGGCAAGGTCAACAGGAAGACACACAATTTATGAGGATGGATTCTCTCCCATGAGCCACGTATGCCCACTGCTCATAGACTCTCATTCCCCACATGCCTATCCCACCCCAGGAATATACACCTTCATTGTCACCAGGACAGTCCTTTGGCTATTAAATCTCCCTTGCCTTGGGCTTTAGCAACAGGTCGGACCGAAATTCACCTGGAGAGAGTCACTCACAGGCCTGACAACCTGCCTCTTCAACCACAACCACCTCCCTCACCTGGAGAGAGTGTTGCACACAGGCCTGACAACCTGCTTCTTCAACTCCATTCTAGCACAAAGAGGACAACAGTAAGGCTCAACAAGGAATAGATGATGGTAGCCCATCACACTCAGCCAAGGGATTGCGTGGCCACAACAACCCACAGTTATAACACACACGACATAGACAGTTACGGTATGCTCAGGTTTCACAAAAGACAACAACCCAAACGATTAAGCACGAACTCGAATTTGCAGTGTGGATAAATTGGGTTCACAGGACACACATGAGACATGACTCAGTACACAGTTTTGCCACTAGTTTTCAGGGTGTGTGACAAGGAATCAACTTAGAGGTCGAACGCAGACTCAAACTGTTCAGACAGAGGATGTGTTGGCTTCTCAGGAAAACATCACAGTTTTCTGGTTTCAGAGCTGCATGAGGGTATGCGGATATCAGACGCCCACCACACAACGTTTAGACAATGAACGGAAGAATGGAAGATGAACCCGCATCATGGCTCAATTCTTGGGTTAAATTGCATGTGCCTGGACTGACACATGTCGGCCATGAAGCTGCATGCACTCCATCAAGTATGCATTCCCTTTTCCAGGAACTTAGGATAAAATATAACTTTCACATGACTTTGGAATAATAATAAATTATTATTCAAGGACTAAAGCCCACAAGCTTAGCCCATCTTCCAACCTTTCAATGCCCTCTCCCTTACCCATTTTGTGGAAGCTTAGTCCCCCATCACTCTTTCTTCGTGGTCGGTCGACACGCAACGATGTTTATATATTATATTAATGATCTACATAATTACATATACAAAATCAGGCTCCTAGCCTTTAACACCTAGGCTCTCTGGCCTAATCACCAAATAAGCCTCCTCGCTTATTATAACTCGGCTCACCAACCTACCAACATGTTTACAATTTATAAATACAATGGGGGCTTGTCCTTGGGGATATTGCAACAGCTTTTGCATACGATCTTTATTTGGGGCACTCAGTACCCTGTCAAAAAGGTCTCACCGAGGGGTACACATTCTAAATGGACCAATACATCCCAACAAGGATTTAATAGGGATTGTCAAGCCAAAAAAATGTCGTTTAGGGCCTCAAAACGACCTCGAAAGTTTGCGACCTGAAAAACTATAGAAAACTACCCAAATGGAAAATTGTTCTTTTAGCCAATGGAATAGGTGGGTGGCCACCAATATCCATCTGGATCATTCCTCCCCCCTTAGGAAGCAATGGTCCCCATTGTGTCAAGTTCCCGTGGATGGGGAAGCTTTCACTAAATATGAAACTTGGTGAGTTGTTTGCCTTGTTGAATAAGTTGTGTTGCTAAGCTTGTTGAAGGTTGTCATGAACCTGATTCTAGAGGGGTTGGATCCGTTCAACCAATATAGTTGCATGATCCGTCTGAGTGTGGGAGGAATATTTCATTGAAGATGCAACATGAAGAAATATATTGGTGGGATATAATGGTTGGAACCCGAAGCACACCTGAAAAGGGTTGTGTCCAATAGAGCTATGAAGGTCTTTGTAATAGCTCGGCTTGATTGGGAAGTGGGGAGACCCCCATGTAGGTGAAGAAAAAATATCTTTGTTCTCTTCTACAATATTATCGATCTTCTTTTGTTGGATAGAAATATCTTGAGCTGAGGTTATGGTGGTCGCAATGTCCTTCTATTAACTTTTTGATCAAATCATTAAGCGGCTAAACTTTGCAGTATGAGAGATTACTTTGTGACACTATTTTGTCAGGATAGAAATCAGAACTAACTCTGGTATGTTGTAGATCTAACCCCCCAGAGTAATAAGAACATTACGGGGTCGAGACTCATAAACAACAGGATGCGTCCACATGTATGGTTTGCCTAACAAAATATCAAAGAATTCCAGTAGGGAAACATCACAAAATACCTCATCCTTGAAGGGCTTGATGTTGTAGGACAGGCCACACTATTGGCTGACACAAAGATCTCGTCCCTGGCGAATCCACCCGATGTTTTATGGCTGCGGTTGTGGTGTTGTTAGCAAATCCAACTGCTTGATGACCTCTATTGAGATGAGGTTCTTTTGGCTTCCACTATCAATAATGAAATGCAGTGGGGTCCCCTTCACCCACATATATGAATGGAATAGGTTCTCCCCCTCCTTAGGAACCTATGGTTCTTCTAGTTTGATTGTTGTGGTCAAGATGGTGGCAGTGGGTTCTACATCGATGATATGTCTCCTTTTATTGTTTTCTAAATTAACGTTCGAGTCGGGGCTCGGTTCTTTTTATTTGATCTCAATCACCAATGTTTGTTTCGAGCGACATTCATTAGTGTTGTGCCAATGGATTTTGTGGAACTTGCACCACTTTCGAGTGTCCTTCTTCATCTTCCTATTGTTGATTTTTCTTAAGCATTATGTTAAGCATGAAGTTCATTCCATTTTATCATTTAACCATAACCATAAATGTTGCAACAACCAAGATCACAAGAAGAAGCACCATGCACAAGAACACAAAATGTATCCTGGGAAACCCTTCTCAACAAGGGAAGAAAACCCAACCAAATCCTTTTCTATAATCTTCAAGAGAAATACCTTTACCAACAATAAATACCTAGCACACAATAGGGTGCACAAAAACCTAGAACTCTAGCTCCCAATAGAGGTGTGCACCTTTTGCCAAAGAAGTGTACTTGCTAAAATTTCCAAACTTGCTTGAGTGATTGGTTTCTACAATGAGAATTTTCCCTTACTTATATTAGACTTGTCCTATCAACTAAAGTGTCTATTGGCTCAACAGGGCCGACCTCTCTAAGACATATTATTATTATTATTATTATTAATATTAATTATCTTTTACATTTAATATTAAACATATTAAGGTGGGGTCGACCTGTACCCTTTACATAACAATTAGGGTTATAGGTAGGTCTGACTCTTGAACAGTATATAACAAAGGATCTGATACACCCACTAGTGCTCAAATACTAGGGGCACATCCACAGGGATGTCATAGCTCTGATTCACTACATTACACAGAAAAACCGGGTCTTCACACGTTCACCTGTGATCGTCCACAGGCACGTCCACTCTACAGATCTGCTTTCCCACTGTCACCAATAGGAGAATCATTTGGAGTCTTCTCGTCAACTCTGCTACTAAGAAGAGGCTATCACATCATCTTCATTTATGTTCACATGACAATGTGTCCAACACTTTTGGGATTTCACACGTTCACCTTGTGCTCAGCCACATGCACGTCCTAACTCAACAGATCGCTTTTCCACCAGATAATCATCTGGAGTTCTTCTCACTCACGTCATGGAGGAGGTCATCTCTACATTCCTAGATCTGTCTAAGGTAGGAACCACATACCCTTCTTAGGAGCTTTCTATCAGGTTTGCAATCTGAGAGAAAGACTTCCATAGCTACTTTGTTCCACATCTCACAGGTTTGTAAGTTGGAGGATGTCTCCCATAGATACATTCATCCACACTCCCTCTCAGCTAGGGAGGAATTCTTTATCATGCCAAGTCTCACACTGATGCATTTTGAATTTTGTCTTGGCTAGAGTTATCGACACTCCCTCTCAACTAGGGAGCCATTCTTCACGAGGTTAATTTGGTGAAGTTATCTGCAATATGTTCATGTGTACGAAGGTACTACATGTCTACGATTTTCCTCTACATCATATCTCTGAAATAAGGATGTTTCATCTCATTGCATTTCAATCCATTAGGAAACACTGGGTTCTCAAGGATATTTTACTCATGGCTTTTGGTCATCATCATAGGATCCATCTCATGGTCAAGTAAATATGTCAGAAGCTTTTGAAGCCGCATTGCTTCGCACACTCGATGCTTATATACTCCGCCTCTGTGGTACTCAAGGCCACAGAGTTTTTTTTTTCTATTGTATCAGGAAACCATGGAAAAATTCACGGTAGAACAACAACTGGATGTGTTCTTTCGGCCCACTGTACTTTCTTCTCAATCTCAATCGGTCTATCCTTCATACTCAGTTTCACACTGGAGGCATATCTCAGGCCATATCCAATTGTGCCTTGTATATATCTCAATACATGTTTTGTTGTTGTCTTAATTAGTCTGGCTTGGTTGACTCATGAAATGACTAGGCACATTCACTGCATGGTATGAATCCAGTCTGGTGTTAACCATATACATTAGTGATCCAATCAGTTGTGGATCAGTCTCATCTGAATCATCATCAATCTTCTTCTTTAAGTGCATCATGGTGGATTTTGCATTCTGTCATTCTGAACTTCTTTAATATTTTCACTATATATTTTCCTTAACTCGGGAAAATCTTATCGGTCCTCTGTCATACTTCTTGTCCCAAGAAGTAGTGCAACATACTCGGATTCTTCATCTCGATTTCAGAAGTCAGGGATTACTTGTATCCAACAACAACGCTTTTTTTAATAAGTCATCGGGATCAGGTTCTCGTCACCAACACTATATAGGTTTGGATCAACAATACTCTTGTTGAAACTCGTCAATAATCTATCTATCTGCTATAGTTTCCAACTCAGGGATGGTAGTACGGATGGAAGTGTATTGGGTTCATTGGGTCAAGTGTCTCATCATAGACAATTCCCTTTGTTTATGAGAAACCTTTGCCTATAGATTTGGTTTTGTATTTCTCCACACTTCCATCAGCTGCATGCTTGATCTTGTAGATCTACTTGGAAGTTACCACAGATTTCCCTTTCTGGTCCCTGAATAATATCTTATGCATCATTCTTTAAGATATACTGGTATTCTTTTGTTATGGCATCTTGCCATACCGATTCTCTTGTTGCTTTTATAAGATAAGGAGTCTCAGCATCAATGAAGTTTCTCATGATTGAAGGATAGCTCGAAAATCTCTTTTTCTTTCTCGGAATGTGCCTTGAGAGGCTTGTATGTTTCTTTGCCTCTTGCAGAGTGAGTCTAAGTAGGCATTTTATGCCTTACTGCAATATCTTTGAACATATCAACTAGAGATCCTAGATAACCTGGAGTAATGTATGTCTCCATATGAACTGTTGAAGGGGGAGAAGGTATTGTGTCACTGTCAATCTCCATCTGAGATTCTCCGGTTCTTTGAAAAACTATATCTTCTTCAATGACAACGTCTCTGCTTGTCTCAATCTGTCTCTTACTAGAGATGTTTTTGAAGATTCATTGTATCCTTTCTTCCTAAAGGATCTAGCTTGGACTTCTTCTCTTTGGGTACATGAATGTATATGGTGAGGTACATAGTATGCTTCATATCTCATCTAATATGTTGCCTTCTGCAACCTTCACTATGGCTTCCTCAAGGTTATCACCTGTGACCTGAACAAGGTCAACAAAATAGCAAGCAAGAATAATACTCTTTTGATAATAGTAGATAAAACAAAAACATAAATAATCATTACAATAGCTCCTTTAGAGCTATCACTTGTGACCTATCTAAAGCAAAGATCAAAATTAAGAAATACAATATGAAAGGAGGTCAACACTCTTCTAGTGTTGTGATCAAACATTCCTCCATGGTAACCTAGGATCAACACAAGAAGTTTCTCCTAGATGATATGTTAGTTGTATCTGTTACATGAAGCATTTATCTCAATATGCTCACATGCTACCAAGTATAATACTTTACAAAGACTGTTACCTCAACTATAGTGTTTACTTGTAAATGGGTAGTAATCAACTTTGACATGTGTAATTTTGAATCTTCTTAGCTTAATTAATCAAACCTGGAACCTGGAGTCTTGTCCTCAAGAATGAGTGTGTGTTGCTTTTCTTCCAAGTCTCCTTCACTCAAGATGAAAAGTGCTTTCTTCAACCTGTCTTTTGTACTAGGACAATATGTTATCTTGACAGAAGGTTGGGTTAGAGAATAAACTCTATGATCTCAAATTTAATCCATCTAATACCTTGACTTTAATTTTGACCAAAGGATAGTATGATGGTCATAGCTTAAACATGCAACCTAGATCAAAATAATGTCATAACAAATAGATGCATAACAGAATAATCAAACCTAAGTTGCATTATTCTTATGAATATGTTGGATCTTGAGATCCTTCTGGATCTATGGTAGGAGATCCCTTCTAATGCAAATACCCTTTAAAGCTTAACAATTTAAACATATGTGAGTACATACCTCTTATATCATTTGCAGGTAGTGGCACCATCTGGTAGCAATGATAATAATTACCAACTCTTAAAAACTTCAAGGGTGTCTGCAACTGGTACTACAACTGATACTGCAACTAATTCTGAAACTGCAACTGCAACTTAGGGTTTTATGAGGAAACCCTAATTTTTCAAACTTCAAATTTTGAAAATTTGATCCAGGGGTTAGATGCGCTGAGCTGAGGCGAGTAAGATGGTACAGTCAGATTTCTGAAAATCCAAATTTTCCTCCCTCAAACTTGACCAGCGGATTTCTGGATTGGTGCTTCTGGTTTTCTGGTACTTCTGGTATTCTAGTACTTGTGGTTTTCTGGCACTTCTGGTACCAGTGAAAACTAGAGTTTCACTTTTCGGGAGTTCTATCCACTGAAAAGATGCACTGAAGGTGCAAAATAGTTCCTTGGGCTAGGGTGCACTTTTCTATCTGGCTTTTGGGCTAAAATTCCTCTTCAATAAAAAGCCCTATTTTTCTTGTACGACAATAGTGACGTTTTTCCTTTTTCGTGTGAAAGATGCTTGTGCAATGGGTTCTTCAAGACCTATTCTCTGATACCATGTTGATTTTTCTTAAGCATTAGGTTGAGCATGAATTTCATTCCATTTTATCATTTAACCATAACCATAAATGTTGCAACAACCAAGATCACAAGAAGAAGCACCATGCACAAGAACACAAAATGTATCCTGGGAAACCCTTCTCAACAAGGGAAGAAACCCCAGTCAAATCCTTTGTTATAATCTTCAAGAGAAATACCTTTACCAACAAGAAATACCTAGCACACAAGAGGGTGCACAAAAACCTAGAACTCTAGTGCCCAAGAGAGGTGCACACCTTTTGCCAAAGAAGTGTACTTGCTGAAATTTCCAAACTTGCTTCAGTGATTGTGTTTCTACAATGAGAATTTTCCCTTACTTATATTAGACTTGTCCTATCAACTGAAGTATCTATTGGCTCAACAGTTCTGACCTCTCTAAGACATATTATTATTATTATAATAATTAATATTAATTATCTTTTACATTTAATATTAAACATATTAGGGTGGGGCCAACCTGTACCCTTTACATGACAATTAGGGTTACAGGTAGGTTTGACTCTTGAACATTATATAGAAAAGGATATGATACACCCACTAGTGCTCATCCACTAGGGGCACATCCACAGGGATGTCATAGCTCTGATTCACTGTATTACACAGAAGAACCAAGTCTTCACATGTTCACATGTGCTCGTCCATAAGCATGTCGACTCTATGGATCTGCTTTCCCATTGTCACCGACAGGAGAATCATCTGGAGTCTTCTCGTCAATTCTGTTGCTCAGAGGAGGCTATCACATCATCTTCATTTATATTCACATGACGATGTGCCCAACACTTTTTGGATTTCACACGTTCACCTTGTGCTCAGCCACAGACACGTCCTAACTCAACAGATCGTTTTTCCACCAGATAATCATCTGGAGTTCTTGTCACTCACGTCATGGAGGAGGTAATCTCTACATTCCTAGCTCTATCTCAGGTAGGAACCACATACCCTTCTTAGGGGCTTTCTCTCAGGTTTGTAAGCTGAGAGAAAGACTTTCATAGTTGCTATGTTCCACATCTCACAGGTTTGTAAGCTGGAGGATGTCTCCCATAGCTGCATTTATCAACAAATATTTCCCTTCTTTTCCTGTGACTTAGACTAGTTGTCTTGAGGTTGGATATTATGTGTGCTAGAGCTGCCTTTATCATACTTTAGTTGTTGTAGATTTGCAGACCCGAACTCCCACTTGTTTCGCTACTTCAATTCCTGCTCGATTTTGATAGCATATCGATAAGCAACTCCTAGTGACGAGATGTCCAAAAACTCCATTTATGTTTGGATGTACCTATGTAGAGCCCCGCGGTACTTTAGAACCATATGCCACTCAAAGTATTTGATACCCAACTTGGTGCACAAAGTATGGAAGGTATTTGTGAACTTTGACATTATTTGGTTCCGCTCTTGACGTAGTGTGGTCCATCTCATGTATTGGTCATCATAGTTTCCAACATGGTAATATTGTTCGTTGACCACATCCATAAAAAAATCCCAAGTGGGTTCGACCTCAAACATGCCAAAATCCTATGTGGAATTTTTCTCACAGTAAGTTTCCCACCCATTTTTCACATGGGGGACATCCTTAAGGAGCACAAAGTTGATATTTTCTCTATCGAAAAAATTATGGACAGATAAATAGCCTTCTAGCAGATTTAACCACTTTTCCAAAGCATATTCATCTATCTAACCTTTAAATACGAGAATATCAAAATTAACTTGTACCTTGAAAGGGAAGGTGCCTCCAAAGTGGATGCTTGATGAAGTTGCATCTATTTTTATCGGTAGTCGTCGAAGGATTTGGAAAAAAATCTCCATCATTTCATCCCTCTATCACGTGAGGGCTTCCTCGAGTAATAGATTAATAGAATCTCCTACTCCCTCGTCTCTCTTTTCTTCCACCATGGGAGGCCACTCGGGCTGGCGAGAGCATTTGTCCTCAAGAGAAACTAGCTTGAGACCCAACTCTCTATACCCTGACCTCATCGAGGACATGCACTAAGAAATAATAAGGAGCATCCTCTTTGCTACCATTGATCCGGATTATTTTGAGAATGAAATGAAGGTAGAGATATAAAAATGAAATACACAGAAATATTGCAAGAAATAGAAACATATACTAATACAAAATTTCTATTAATGAAATAAATGTACAGAGACTATAAAAATACAGATTGAATGAACTCGCTAGAATGGTGGTAGCTTATCTCTGAGAAGAGATGTGACAACTACGATCATTCGCAAGAAGATGATTACAATGAGGCTCCAAAGGCCTTTTTAACATAAAGCATAAATGATAAAACCCTAAACATCCAAAACCCTAATGCTGGAAGATGAAACACCAAAAGGTTTGTGGGCCTCGATGGGGGTAGTTGATACGTCAACTTCCTGAGGGCACAACTTTTTCATACGATCTCAGTTTGGGGGCTCGACACCCCATCTAAACAGTCTATCTGAAGGGTATATATTTTGGATGTCCCAATACATCGCAACAAGGATATATTGGGCATTTCCGAGTAAAAAAAAAACATCGTTTAGGGCCTCAAAATGACCTTGAAAGTTTGGGACCCGAAAAACTATAGAAAACTACCAAAATAGAAAATTGTTCTTTGAGCTAGTGGAATAGGAGGGTGTCCACCTATATCGATATGGATCATTTCTCCCCCTTTAGGAAGCAATGGTCCAGATTACATCAAGTTCTCGTGGGAGATGGGGAAGCTTTTGTTGAATCTGAACCTTGGCAAGTTGCTTTCCTTGCTAAAGAAGTTGTCCTGCTTAGGTTGTTGAAGGTTTTCATGAACCTATTGTGTAGGGGTTGGATCCATTCAACCAATATAGCTGCATGATCTTCCTGAGTGTTGGAGGACTTTGTTGATGAAAATGCATTATGAAGAGCTATATTAGTGTGGGCTAATGGTTGGAACCCCAAGCACACCTGAAAAGGGTTGTCACCGATAGAGCAATGAAGGGATCTATTATAACTTGGCTTGATTGGGAAATACAGAGGCACCCCTGTAGGAGAAGAAAGAATATCTTTATTCTCTTCTAAATTATTGTCGATATGCTTCTGTTGGACAGAAATATCTTGAGTTGAGGTTGTGGTGGTCATAGTTTCCTTTTATTCACTTTCTGATCGGATCATGCAGAGGTTAAACTTTGTGGTATGAGATATTACTTTGTGGCATTATTTTGTTGATACAGTAGTCAGAACTATCTTTAATGTCATGTAGAGATGACCCCCTACAGTAACATTGACACTACAGGATAAAGACTCATAAACAACATGATGCTTCCACAGATATGGCTGGCCTAACAAAACATCATATTCTTCTAGTGGGGCAACATCACACAATACCTCATTTTTGAAGGGCTTGATGTTGTAGGGTAGGAGTCACTGCTAGCTAACATGGAGATCTCATTCCTAGTGAAGTCACCTGATGTTGTATGGCTACAAGTGTGTTGTTGTTGGAAAATCCAACAGCTTGACAACCTCTGTTGAGATGAGACTCTTTTGGTTTTTTCCAATAACAACAAAATGTAGTGGGGTCCCCTTCACCCACATCTATGAATGGAAAAGGCACTCCCCCTCCTCATGATCCTCTGGTTCTTCTAGTTTGATTGTTGTGGTCGCGACAGTAGCAGTGGGTTCTACATCGATGATCTATCTCCTTTTATTGTTTTCTGAATTAGAGTCTGATTTGGGGCTCGACTCTTTTTCTTTGAGCTCAATCACTAATGGCTATTTCGGGCAACATTCATCGGTGTTGTGCCAATGGATTTTGTGGAACTTGCACCACTTTCGAGTGTCCTTCTTCATCTTCCTGTTGCCCTTGTTTTCTTGCGACTTGGACTAGTTGTCTTGAGGTTGGATATTATGTGAGCTAGAGCCGCCTTTATCATACTTTAGTTGTTCTGGATTTGCAGAACTGAACTCCCACTTGTTTCGCTACTTCAATTCCTGCTTGATTTCAACAACATATCGATAAGCTGCTTCTAGTGACAAGATGTCCAGGAACTCCATTTATGTTTGGATGTACCTGTATAGATCCCCATGATATTTTAGAACTAGATGTCGCTCAAAGTCTTTCATACCTAGCTTGTTGTGCAAGGTGTGGATAGTATTTGTGAACTCCGGCATTGTTTGGTCTCGCTCTTAACACGGTGTGGTCCATCTCATGCACTAGTCATCATAGTTTCCAACAGGGTAATATTGTTCCTTAAACGCATCGATAAAAAAATCTCAAGTGGGTTCGGCCTCAAACATGCTAGAATCCTCTATGGAATTTTCCTTTGAGTAATTTTTCCACCAATTTTTGACATGGGGGACAACCTTAAGGAGCAAAAAGGTGATATTTTCTATATCGAAAAAATTGTGGTCAGAGCTATAACTTTCAACAGATTTAACCACTTTTCCAAAGCATTTTCATCTATCTAACCTTCAAATACGATAATATAAAATTTAACTTATCCCTTGAAAGAGGTGATGCCTCCAAAGTGCTTGCTTAATGAATATGTGTTTGTTGTTATCGACATTCGTCGAAGGATTTGAGAAAAAATCTCCATCATTTCATCCCTTTGTCACGTGAGGGATTCCTTGAGCAATAGATTAATAGAATCTCTTGCTCCCTCGTCTCTCTTTTCTTCCACCATGGGAGGCCACTCGAGCTAGCCAGAGAGGTTTTCCTCAAGAGAAACTAGCTCGAGACCCAAATCTCTATACCATGAACTCATCGGGGACATGCACTAAGAAACGACAAGGAGAAACATGCTCTGATGCCACTGATCTGGATTATTTTGAGAACAAAATGAAGGTGGATATATAACAATGAAATACACAGAAATATTGTAAGAAATAGAGAGATACAATAATACACAATTTCTATTAATGAAAGAAATGTATAGAAACTGTAAAAATACAGAGTGAATGAACTTGTTAGAATGGTGGTAGCTTATCTCTTAGAAGTGATGTGATGACTATGCTCATTCACAAGAAGAAGATTACAATGAGGCTCCAAAGGCCTTTTTAACATAAATCATAAATGAGAAAACACTAAACATCCAAAACCCTAACCCTGGAAGATGAAATTCCAAAAGGTTTGTGGGCCCCGATGAGGGTAGTTGATACGTCAACTTCCTGAGGGCGCAACTTTTGCATACACTACAACAGATCCCTATGATTATCTCCCTTATTAGCTCCCTTTTTTTCTTCCATTGGTTGTTTTAATGTATTTTTATCCACTTTTTTGCTAAATTCAACGCTATTTATCGGGAGGGTGCTATTTTTGGAGCTATTTTCACCGAGCAACAAGAGTGGGCGCTAAAATAGGCATTATTAGCACCTAGTTTAGCACCCTATTTAGTGCCACAGTTAGCACCTAATTTATCTCCCTATTTAGCTCTCAGTTTAGATCCCAGTTTAGTTCCCAGTTTAACTTCCAGTTTAGCTCCCAGTTTAGCTTCCAGTTTAGCTTCCTATTTAGCTTCTAGTTTAGCTTCCAATTTAACTCCCAATGTGCCTAAATAGTAATTTTGTTGAGTTTTGGGGGGTTAAGTGGATAGGGGCTTTGGGGATTAGGTTATTTAGGGATTTGAGGTCTAGGGATTATGGGTTACCGTTTAAGGGATTAAGGGTTAACGGATTAGGGGTTACAGTTTAAGGGATTAAGGGTCAATGGCTAATGGATTTGGGGCTTAGGGGTTAGGTAGTTTAATGGTTAATTGATTAGGGATTATATATGGTCAAGGGATTAATGACATCCATCGAACCTACACATAATCATTGAGATCATACACGTCTCATTGTCATCATCCGTCATTTCCATATGTAGAATCTTTGTCAGAACTGATCTCTTGAAATGCCATGGAACTTCCAATACACCCATCACAAATATTGTCTTCCACTGACCCCTCACAATGAGAAGTGAATGGGGCCAACTTTGAAATTTCTTCATTTTGTGCTTTTATGCATCGAAATTGGACATGGTTAGACTAGACACATGTGTTGATGGTATGGGAGGATTTCAAGACTCAAACATGTCTGATGTCCCCACATAATCTTTGAGATCATCCATGTTTTCATCAATGTTCATAATGAATGTCTCATTGTCATCATTTGTCATTTCCATCTGTAGAATCTTTGTTAGAAATCTCTTTAAATGTCATGGAACTTCCAATTCACCCACCACAAATGTCATGCACCGACCCTGCATAGTGAGCAATGAATTGGGCCAACATTGAAATTTCTTCAATATGTGCTTGTATGCGTCAAAATTTGACATGGTTAGACTAGACACATGCCTTGACGGTATGGGAGGCTTTCAAGACTCAAGGATGTATGATGTCCCCACATAATCTTTGAGATCATCCACATTTGCATCAACATTCATCATGCACGTCTCACTATCATCATTTGTCATTCCCTTCTATAGAATCATTGTTGGAACTATCTTGAAATTGGAGATGGAACTTCAAATACACCCATCACAAATTTCTTCCACCGAACCCACATAATGAGCAGTGAATGGGGCCAACATTGAAATTTTTTCAATCTGTTCTTGTATGCGTTAAAATTTGACATGGTTATACTAGATAGTTTCCTTGATGGTATGGGAGGGTTTCAATACTTAAGGATGTTTGATGTCCCCGCATAATATTTGAGATCGTTCATGTTTGCATCAATGTTCAATATAATGGATGTCTGATTGTCATCATTCGTTATTTCCATCTATAGAATCTTTGTCAGAACTCTCTAGAAATGTCATGGCACTTTCAATACACCCATGACCAATGTCATCTTGCATCGACCTTGCACAATGAGTAGTGAATGGGGCCAATATTGAAATTTCTTCAAAATATGCATGTATGCATAGAAATTCGACATGGTTAGACTAGACACATGCCTTGACGGTATGGGAGGGTTTCAAGACTCAAGGATGTTCGATGTCCCCACATAATCTTTGAGATCATCAATGTTTGCATCAACGTTCATAATGGATGTCTCACTGTCATCATTCATCGTTTCCATATGTAGAATCTTTGTTGGAACTCTCTTGAAATGTCATGGAACTTCCAATTCACCCACCACAAATGTCATGCACCGACCATACATAGTGAGCAGTGAATGGGGCCAACATTGAAATTTCTTCAATATGTTCCTGTATGCGTCAAAATTTGACATGGTTATACTAGACACATGCCTTGACAGTATGGGAGGGTTTCAAGACTCAAGGATATATGATGTCCCCACATAATCTTTGAGATCGTCCATGTTTGCATCAACGTTCATAATGGACATCTCATTGTCATCATTCGTTGTTTCCATCTGTAAAATCTTTGTTGGAACTCTCTTGAAATGTCATGGAACTTCCAATTCACCCACCACAAATGTCATGCACCAACCTCACATAGTGACCAGTGAATGGGGCCAACGTTGAAATTTCTTCAATATGTGCTTGTTTGCATCGAAATTTGACATGGTTAGACTAGACACATGCCTTCACGGTATGGGAGGGTTTCAAGACTCAAGGATGTATATTGATGTCCCCCCATAATCTTTGAGATCATCCACATTTTCATCATTGTTCATCATGCACGTCTCATTTTCATCATTCATCATTCCCTTCTATAGAATCGTTGTCGGAACTATCTTGAAATTTGATATGGAACTTCCAATACACCCATCACAAATTTCTTCCACTGAACCCGAACAGTGAGGAGTGAGTGGGGACAACCTTGAAATTTTTTCAATCTGTGCCCATATGCATCAAAATTCGACATGGTTAGATTAGACACATGCCTTTATAGTATGGGAGGGTTTCAAGACTCAAGGATGTCTAATGTCCCCACGTAATCTTTAAGATCGTCCATGTTTGCATCAACGTTCATAATGGATGTCTCATTGTCATCATTCGTTGTTTTAATCTGTATAATCTTTGTTGGAACTCTCTTGAAATGTCATGGAACTTCCAATTCACCCACCACAAATGTCATGCACCGACCCCGCATAGTGAGCAGTGAATGGGGCCAATATTGAAATTTCTTCAATATGTGCCTACATGCGTCGAAATTTGACATGGTTAGACTAGACACATGCCTTGATGGTATGGGAGGGTTTCAAGACTGAAGGATGTATATTGATGTCCCCACATAATCTTTAAGATCATCCACATTTTCATCAACGTTCATCATGCACATCTCAATGTCATCATTTTTCATTCCCTTCTATAGAATCGTTGTCAGAACTATCTTGAAATTTGACGTGGAACTTCCAATACACCCATCATAAATTTCTTCCACTGAACCCACACAGTGAGCAATGAGTGGGGCCAACTTTGAAATTTTTTCAATCTATGTCTGTATGCGTCGAAATTCGACATGGTTAGGTTAGACACATGCCTTGGCAGTATGGGAGGGTTTCAAGAGTTAACGATGTTTGATGTCCCCGCATAATATTTGGGATCATCCATGTTTGCATCAATGTTCAATATAATGGATGTCTCATTGTCATCACTCGTCATTTCCATCTATGGAATATTTGTCAGAACTCTCTTGAAATGTCATGGCACTTCCAATGCACCCATCACAGATGTCATCTTGCATCGACCTCACATAGTGATAAGTGAATGGGGCCAACATTGATATTTCTTCAAACTGTGCCTGTATGTAGTGAAATTTGACAGGGTGAGACTAGACACATGCCTTGACAGTATGGGAGGGATTTCAAGACTCAAGGAGGGTTGTGAAATTCCACATTTGCATCAGCGTTCATCATAAATGTCTCATTTTCAATGTTTGACATTCCCTTATATAGAATTGTTGTCGGAACTATCTTGAAATTTGACATGGAACTTCCAATACACCCATCACAAATGTCATGCACCGACCCCACATAGTGAGTAGTGAATGGGGCCAATGTTGAAATTTCTTCAATCTGTGCATGTATGCGTCAAAATTTGACATGGTTAGATTAGACACATGCCTTGACGATATGGGAGGGTTTTAAGACTTAAGGATGTAGATTGATGTCCCCACATAATATTTGAGATCATCCACATTTGCATCAACATTCATCATGCACGTCTCATTTCCATCATTCGCCATTCCCTTCTATAGAATTGTTGTCGAAACTATCTTGAAATTTGACATGGAACTTGCAATACACCCATCACAAATGTCATGCACCGACCCCGCATAGTGAGCAATGAATGGGGCCAACGTTGAAATTTCTTCAATATGTGCATGTATGTGTCGAAATTTGACATGGTTAGATTAGACACATGCCTTGATGGTATGGGAGGGTTTGAATACTCAAGTATGTTTGATTTCCCCACATAATCTTCGAGATTGTCCATGTTTGCATCAACGCTCATTATCATCATTCATCATTCCCTTCTATAGAATTATTGTCAGAACTCTCTTTAAATGTCTTGGAACTTCCAACATGCTCATCACCAATGTCATCCACCGACCTCGCACAGTGAGCAGTGAATGGGGCCAATGTTGAATTTTCTTCAAAATGTGACTGTATGCATTGTTATTTTACATGTTTACACTAGGCACATGCCTTGACGGTATGGGAGGTTTTTAAGACCTAGGGACATCATTTCCATCATCATGGTTGTCATTTCCATCATCATCATCATATTCATCATGACCCGATTTCTCCATCCATGCCAACAAAGATCAAACCTGACATACCCATCTTTACAATGAAACCTAATTATTAATAAACCATGATTTTATTAAGTTGAGACAACCCAAAAGAATTTTATAGGGTCCAACATGCAAGTGGTTTAATTTTTAATGGGTTAGGGATTATATCGGGTGAGGGGATTAATGACATCAATCGACCCTACATGGTTACCATTGAATGAGGCCAACATTGAAATTTCTCCAAGTTGTGCCTATATACGTCGAAATTTGATATGGTTATACTAAGCACATGTCACTTGATGGTATGGGAGGGTTTCAAGACTCAAGGATGTTTGATATCCTCACATAATCTTCAAGATCGTCCATGTTTCAAGGGGTTAGATGGTATAAAGGTTAAGGTCTTAGGTTTAGGCTTAGTGAAATATTTCAATTTGTTTTAAAATATAAATTAATGAATAAACTTTGGATACATTAATTATCCTAATTGTCTAGATTTACATTGATTTACATATACGATATATTTAATTATATTTTTTAACAATTGCCAATAAATGACCACTAACCATGCTAACTCTTATATAAGTAATCCTAAATTTTTTTGCCAACAATTCATAGAAAAGATTGAACACTTTAAGGATATTGCCAAAAGTAATTTGTATCATCGGAAATAATACTAAAGAATTTCATGAAAGTTTGGGCCATAAGAATCAAGATCATTTTAAAAATTGGATTACAAATAATTTTGAAAATTTCGAAGTCTTGCTCATTAACATTATTGTCTGCAACAATGCCATCCAATTTATCATTGTGAATGTTCATATGTTCTTTCAAGTATTCAATATTATCATCATCGTCTTCTTGATCTGCATCATCTTCATCATCATTGAAATTTGACTGTAGAACATCTATATTGTTACCAGATGTATAATTTGGATCATCATTTTCTATACCATCCATATTGTTGTCTTCCATAAAATCATCTAACTC
>ML782451.1:135259-148858 GCA_009831015.1 Picea engelmannii | reverse complement strand
AAATACATGCTCACAATGAATTGGTAGAGCATAAGGCTCCTTATCCTCCGGTAGAAACCTCGAGGAATCTATAGAAAGCAATCCACTATGGGTTGTTGAGGAAAATATATGAATTATCTTACTCAATCATTTTCGAATCTTGTCTGGCTAGGACAAGATAGTCGGGAATGTCACCCTATGTTTTATAGCCTCAAAAATAGTTTTCCAATCCACAAGTATTAATTACAAGGGTTTAGGTTGATTTATTAGTGAAAAGAATGTTGCAAAATAACATAAAATTTTATATCATTTTCTGAAAAATATACAGATTACAGAAGGTAAATATGGAGATCAAAAAGCAAAAGTAACCAAGTCATAAATACACACAAATGAGATAGAAAAGCAATCTACTTTATTTCATTCCGAGATATCAAAAGTGTTTTTCTCTTTACAAAATCTCTATGAGGGCATGGACCAAAGTCTAATTTAGAGATCCTTGATGAACACCATACAAAAGGACTCTGACAAAAAGTAAAAACTGAAATTTATAATATGGATCAGGTTGCCACAAACTGTTGCCAATTTGACTATTCAAAATATCGTTTATTAGCTATGAAACTCAATCCATAAACAGACAAGAATACACAGACTATCAAGGATGGATCAACACCTCTAAAATAATCATTTGAATGATTTGGTCCAGTTTTGAACCTTGTTGTCTACAATAGGACCCTACTGTCAAAAAGAGAATTAGGCTTTGAATAAACTCAAGAATGAATGAAAACTGAACCATCTCATGAAATCAAAAGAGAAAACCATAGTCTTGCTTTCTCCTTCTATTCTCTCTTTGTTTCTTCTTCTCATTTAGCTTTTATCTTTTCCAAATAAGAGTAAGTAGGTCAACTACTTTCTTTAGTTAAGATAGTTTGACTTAACTAATTTAATTTAAGAGAAATAAATAATAATAATAATAGTTAAGGGTCTTTAATTAATAATAACTAGGTAGGTGGGACCCCTTGTGACTCACGTCTTTTATTCTTTTCAAATAATAAAATAAAACACAAATGGATAATCATTTCAACACATGCCACCCTTGTAACTCCCTTAGATACCTTCAAAATTGAATATTTAAATATCATAAATAATTTAAATCATATCCAAAAATATATATAAATATCCACATAATCCCCATTATCCAAAAAGAGCTTGTTGTCCAAACTTTCTATAGACCATTGTCTTCATCAACTCAATCATAAAAACACATAAATTAAAAGCCATACTTGCCACTCTGAGAGACAAATTTTATTTTATCATTGTTGTCCACCTTTGATTTCTCGGAATTAGCTTGTGGTTGATTAAAACCTTGAGGATGTATCTCACTAATTACATGGGAACAATCATCCTTCAAATGCATGTGGGAGGACACAAATTTTGAGGAGTCATTTAAGGGAGAGGAAGGAGAAGCAACACCTTTTCCTTTATCTTGCACATGGGGGACATCAGTTTTAAGTATTTTACTAACATGTGAGGATTGAACAAGTGAATCAACAGGGGCATTCTGAACATTAGGACTTACAGGTGGTGGAGGAGGTAATTAAAAATTGGTCCAGCCACGATGGTGAGAGACAACCGGGTTGACAATCTCTTGCCATCCATCATTTGCAGGGACTTCTGATTGGATGGACACATGAGGAAGAACAGGAATGCCAAGGATGTTTTGAGGCTGTAAGGAGGGTCTCTTTGGTCAAGGTTGTAATATTCCTTGCCCAATCCATTTTAAGAACCCATCTTGGAACAGCTGGTTCAATTCCTGGGGATCAACATCAAAAGGAATGGAAAATCTAGGCCTTCTAGGCCCTCTGTTCCAGTTTCCTCGGCCTCTGTTATTTCTTCCATGGTTGCCCCTACTAAAGATATTCATCCTGTAGCAGCAGTTCGTCGGTAACTAAGCCCTTAATAAACCATACATGACATTTTGTTTGCATGAATAAAAAATTGGCTCAGAAATTGACATGAGATACATGCAAATCCATCCATAACAAACCATTTCATAATTACCAAGTGAGCAGGGGGTGATAGGGTTCATGGGACATATGGAGGGAGTGTAATGAGCGAAAGGTGGTATAATGAGAGGGGATAATTACACGAATATTGCTCAACAATTAATTAAATAATTTAATTGTGTAAAATATACTAAAATATCAGTTGTCAACCATTGTCGTGTCATATCTTTTGTCATTGTTACACATACCTTTTTAATTTATTTTACAAAACAGGGATGTCATAAATGAAATTGGGATTATGAGGGGAATATAATGAGCAAAAAATGGTAGCATGATAAGGACATAATATGGATATTGTTCATATAAAAATAAATCAAATCAAACAATCAAACATATCTCTGTTTAGACCTCCACAATTCAATCAGTATTCACTTTTCAAAACCACCATCTAAACTGTTACTTCTTTTAGAGATTTCTCGTTGGCTTCCAAACAATAATTATTATGCCCGGAACTAATCAATTACAACAACCTTTGCATCTACATAATATTTATATAGCAGTCCTAACAACAATATTGCAATCGATATGATAACCATAATAACCCTTTGAGCCACAACCATTCATACTCCAATGCTAAATCCCCCTTTTTTTCTCTTTTTAAAACCAATAGAATACACACAGTATTTCAGCCATTTCTATCCAATATTTACTCTTTAAAATCAATAAGAATATGCACAGTATTTACCAACATTTTTACATTATTCAAACATTGTTCGACACAACCAAAATGGGCGTTAAAACTTATAATTGGATCCCAATCCTTTCACACACAAGTCTCTTTTAAATATAATCAACATAAGGATTGATTTGAATAACATTTGAATCAAATAACATGCAACTCCTAAGCCCAACTTCACATAAATTAGCATATACAGACTTCTTTTAAAATTGCCCTATGAGAAAAAGAATCAAATCGTGCCCAATCGACCAAGCACACACAGTGCTTAGTTACCCTTGACTGGATTGAAACGATATCAAGATCGTATTTAGGGTTGAAACACAACAAGCATAGGGTAATAACATGTGATTCGATCCGACGACTAAATCCTTGAAAAATGCAGACAACTTGTGCCTTTCAAAAAATTTCACAAACATATAACATGTAACAATAGTCTTGACAGTGAGGGTTACGAAAATGATAGTTAGCCACCTCCAATAGGGAATGAAAATAAGCGAACTCCTTAAACAACACTGTAATATGAGCGCCCAAGCACAACCCGTGCCCAACCAAAATCCTGTATAACACTTCCATTATAATTTATGGGTGATGTTAAACCCAACTATGCCATTTTTCTAGTAACAATGTTAGTGAGGGAAACACTACGATAGCTAATAGCTCGGGGTTTTGCCAAGTCAAGGCAAGAAAAGCCTTAAACTCTCAACAGTTCACATTGCAACCCAGAGGATCAAAAAAATATCAACCACAGAGATGAAAATGGAGTGGAAAATCTTAAACACATAGACCAATTGTAAAACCCTTGCGTGAATCTCAGAGCTTGTCAAATATAATAATAATTTTCCACAAAGAACCAGACCCAAAACCCAAGCCGACCGAGCATGCTTCACTACCATTTTATCAATAAACCCATGCAAATTTTACACACAACAAGGAGAGGATGACCATTACTTTTTTAAAAATCCCAACAGTCTAGAATAAGCACCAGAAAAACCCACAGACACAACACCAATTACACAGTTTAAATATCCAATAATAGCTTAAGAAAAACACAAACCGCGAGCAATCCTGAGCCAAAAATTGATTCAACGGTAGAGTAACCACCATGGATGGAAGAGTAAGGAACCCATAGTTGGATAAGCCTGTGCAAGGAAGAAGCTAGATTGTATGCCTCCTTCATGACCGAATAATGTGGAGCATCAACAACCACCATAGCCAAAAACCAAAATGCAAGTATGACTAGGGTGATGGGCTCAAGGGGTGTTTGAGTGATGTGTAGTAAATGCACATCACTTCTCCCCCCAACCTCATTCAATTCAACGTCCGATCCAGCCAATTCAATATAGCACTAAGCATTTAATAAACTATATATTCATTGGCATATCCCATTTGCATAATGCGCCACCTTTGGTAATATCAAACTCTATTAAAAATAACAATGAGAGGGAAAAGTGTTTGTTGAATCTGCATATTGATGAGCTGCTTGCCTTGTTGGAGAAGTTGCATTGCTTATCTTGTCGAAGGTTGTCACGAACCTGTGGCTGGAAGGGTTGGATCTTTTTAACCAGTCTGGCTACATGAGATCCTTGTGTGCAAAAGGAATCTTTACACTTTGTTGCAATCTTGTCAACCTGCTTCTGTTGGATAGAAGGTGCTTGGACTGAGGCTGCAGTGGTGTTCTTTTGTTCACACTTTGAACAGACTATGAAGAAGCTGAATTTTGCAGTATGAGATACTACCTTGTGGCACTGCTTAGGTGGGACAATAGTCAAAATTACCTCTGGTATCCTGTAGAGATGACCCCCCGGAGTAACAATGACACTACGGGGTTGAGACTCATAAATAGCATGGAGCTTCCACATATATGGCTGGCCCTAGAGAAAATCACAGACATATAGAGGGGAAACATCACATAATACCTCGTCCTTGAAGGGCTGGATGTCGTATGACAATCGACACTTCTCGCTGACACGAAGATCTAGTCCCTGGCGAAGCCACCTGATGTTGTATGGTTGCAAGTGTGGTGTTGTCGACAATCCCAACTATTTGATGACCTATGTTGAGATGAGGTTCTTCTGGCTTCCACTATCAATAATAAAATGCAGCGGGGTTCCCTTCAGAAAAAGGCACTCCCCCTCTTCAAAATCCGTTGGTTCTTCTGGTTGAATTGTTGTGGTCACAACAATAGCAGTGGGGTCTGCGTCGATGATCTATATTCTAATAGTATTTTCATAATCAAATTCTAAATGAAGGTTCAACTCCTTGTATTTTATCTCAGCCACCAATGACTATTTTGATCGACATTCATCGGTGTTGTGCCAGGGGCTTTTGTGGAAATCACACCATTTTCCAGTGTCCTTCTTTGTCTTTCTGTGACCCTTATTTTCCTCTTGCTTGGACTAGTTTTCGGGATGTTGTTTGTTAGGGTCGTCTTTATCATACTTTGGTTGTTGCGTATTTCCATACTCGAACTCTCATTTGTTCTGGTGCTTAAAATTTTGCTCGATTTTAGTAGCATATCGATAAGCAGAACCGAGTGATGAGATGTCAAAAAAATCCATTTCAGTTTTGGATGTATCTGTGTAGAGCCCCACAGTATTTTAGAACCAAATGTCATTCATATTCTTTGATACCCATATTTGTGCGCAAGGTGTGGAAGATATTGGTGAACTCTGGAACTGCTTGGCCCCTTTCTTGCCGCAGTGTGGTCCATCTCATGTACTAGTAATACTGTTCCTTTACCACATCCACAAAAAAATCCCAACTGGGCTCGGCCCCATATATTCCAGACTCCTCTATGGAACTTTTCTCCTAGTAAGTTTCCCACCAATGTTTGACATGGGGGAGAACCTTAAGGAGTGTGAAGGTGATCTTTTCCCTGTCGGAGAAATTATGAACAGAGAAATAACCTTCTAGCAGATTTAACCATTTTTCTAAGGCATTCACATCTATATGTCCTTCAAATATGGAAAATATCAAAATTAAATTGCACCTTGAAAGGCGAGGTATTTCCAAAGTGGCTTCTTGATGAAGACACGCATGTTTTTATCGACGGGCATTTAAGGATGTGGGCAAAATTCTCCATCATTTCGTCCCTCTGTGACGTGAGAGCTTGCTCAAGCAACATATTAATAGAATCGTCTCCTCTATCATTTTTCTTTTCTTCCACCATGGAGGGTTTCTTGGATGTGTGAGAGCGATTGTCTTCAAGAGAGACAAGCTCGAGACCCAACTTGCTATACTCAGACCTTGTCGGGGACATGCACTGAAAAACGATCAAGAGAAGCCTCCTCTGATATCACTGATCTGGATTATTTTCGGCACGAAATGAGAGCCTAGATATAATAAACCAATGTACAGAGATATCTTGGATATCCAATAATATAACAAAAATGCATCAGAGATGCAACCATAAATACAGAGATACAATAATACACAAGACTATAAAAATGTACAAATACTATAAAATGTACAAAGACTATAAAAATACATAGTGAAAGACTCGCTAGAATGGTGGCAGATTATCTCTGAGAAGAGATGTGTCTGCTACTCGCATTCACAAGAATATGAGAATATAATGAGGCTCCAAAGGCCTTTTTATCATAAAGAAAATCCAAAACCCTAACCCCAGAAAATGAAAATCCAACCATTTTGTGGACCCCGTTTTGGGTAGTTTTGTGTATCAACTTCCTGGGGGCGTAACTTTGGCATACAATCTTCGTTTGGGGCGCACGATAGCTCATTGGAAAGGTATCGTCGAGGAGATTCATTTTGGGAGATCAGACAAAGCCTTTATTTATTATTAATAAGATTTATCCCAAAAAACCTTCATTTAGGCCCTCAAAATGGCCCCAAAAGTTAAAAACTGCTAAAAATAGTAAATTACCAAAATTGCCAGAAAATTGTTTTGAGACAGTTGGAAAAGGTGGGTGGCCACCAATATCCACATGGATCATTCCTTCTCATCCTTAAGGTAGGGAACATACCTCAACAGTTCCATGAATCGTTTTGCATACGCCTCCAAGGTAAGTTGCCCCATTTTAAGCTCATAGAATTCCTTTATCTTGTCGTCATAATAGTTTTCAGATAGGTAAGCCTTGCAAAAGTACCTCTCAAACTGTTTCCAGGTTAATTTTATTTCCTTTATCCTTTTTATTTATTTGAAGTCTTCCCACCAAATGGAAGCCCCTTCATTCAAGTTAAACACTGCAATCCTTGCCTTGGTATTGTCTAAGTAGTTATGTACTTGGAAGTACTTTTTCAAGTTAAATATCCATGCTTCAGCTTCCTCTCCCTTCTTTATTTCACCATCAAAGGTAGGCGGCTTATCCTTCTTGAATTATTCAGTTGGAAAACTCTGAGATTTCTTCCTCTTTCTCCTCTTAGAAATACTAGATTATGTCCCACTACTGGACCATCCTGCTGAATTAGTCTTCCGACTAGAGGACTCCATGGAAATGCCTCCACTCGATCCACCTCTCTTAGTGCCTTGATGCTTTCTTTTGGAAGAACTCTTTTCTGCATCGTTGTGAGACATTCCATGCTTTTGGGCATCCAAAGGGGTTTTCAACCTCTCTGACTATTGTAGTTCTGCATTGTTAGGACCTTGCTACAGATGTTTTTGAATTTAAAAAAAACTCTGCAGTAGAATTCTGTTCAACTCTTCCTGTTAGGAATAGGCTCTCATAAACCTCTCATTATCCGCCTTCAATCAAATCTGGAGGGGTTTACCTATCCCTCCAACCGTCAGATTCTTCATCTCTGAGTTGCAAGTGGTCATCCATATTGTGATGTACCATTCACTTCTGTGAGCTTTTTCAATTTGTCCTACATGTTGAAACAACAATCATCATGAGCATTTCATGTTAGTATTTTGACTCAGGCATTCCAGACAACATAAAATCCTTTTTAAGTAACCTTAAGTGGTCTTAGTGACCCATTTAAGCCTAGGTTTTGAACTATGCTCTAATACCACTCTGTAACACACCCAACCACCAAGTGTCCTTTTAAGGGATGTGGTATTGAAATTATTGTTTTTCTCAGCTATCTCGATCCCTTATTTTCTTTTATCTCCCTCGTCTTCTACTCATCAAGAGCTTTCCAATGGTGACAATTTCACTCAAAATTGAGTCCTAGATCAAAAGTTATGGCCTTTCCAAGATTCCTTGGTCTTCGACCTATATATCATTGACATGCGGCATCCACGTGACACCTCAACACACTCATCCTTTGACATGAAGACTACGTTGCACCTACGTAGTGCTAGTAAAATTATGCCACCAAGGGATTCCACTCCATGCAGGACCATCATAGCTATCGCTTGAACTCTTTGTAAGTACTCTCATAACTCACCTTCGATGGATATGGTATCAAATAATATTCGCTTTCGATGCTCTCTATTCAGAGCTAGAACAAATCAAGCATTTTTCTTACTATGAAACCAAGGTATTGAGGAATATACCCTTCTCCTTGATGGAGAGTCGTAAGAGTAAGTCACAATCTCCTGATAAATGGTTGAGATTGATTCAGAGCCTAAGGTTCTCCAACCAGGTTGACCCCACTCGACTTATCCACTTGTGGACAAGTGACACCTATCACTCTAAACCCACTCCAGTTGCCTTGTTGGCAAGCCATGTTAGCCATGAAGCTATAAATTCATTTTATTAACTTAAATAGGGCTCATGGAAAAATGATGGGTATTGTATCGTCTCTCCATTTTCCGACCTATGGTCGATATCTTCCTTGCATCGGCCTCGCACTTCTAGGCCATCGGAGGATTTCTCTGAATCTATCAAGGTCTACTCTAAAAGTAGTCAATGTTGAGCCAACTGGACTCATGCTCAATCCATTCACCTAAGCAACTACTGAGACACGTCTTCACATTGATGCTCCCCGTCAACTCTCACCCATTCGACTTACTAGTGGGGCCCGTAATGATCAATGGTTGGAGTTTCATCCCTCCCGCTTACAGATCTACGGTTCATACTAGCTTAACTTCAAAATGTTTTCATTGGGGTTATTTTCACTGTACATGAGATTTCCTCCCGAAAGTCTCACTCTGATTGGTTTGTTTCAGAGTCCTTCTCACAACGTTCGAGGGATCTCTCTGACAGGACGACTCTGCCCACCATAGGGTTTATGGAGTCATGACTATTCACTCTAAGGACTTAAGACATTTTTCTGAGTCCTGCAAGACTTTGGTCTCTTACTTTCAAGGACTCCAGATGATTCTTAAGATTTTACAAACTGTCAAACTTAAGGCTAAGACCTCGCATGAGTTGTTGGCTCTCTACACAAGGAACATATAGGGTACTTGAACATGTAGCAATTTACATTCTTTCATTTCCACGATTTAATCAAGCATTAATATACATCGCAACATAGCTCATCTTACCACATTCAAGTCATAGATTACGTACACAAAAAGTCTCTTGGATCTAAAACAATCACATGTACTGACACACAATTGTTCTATTCATGAGCATTCACATAAATTATTCACAGTTAATTCAATAAAGATGAACACTTATCTCATAAAGGAATGATCCAATCCAACAGACTGAGAGAGGACACCTTTCCTCCCAACCTTAAGCCTTGTTGTAGAGTCACTTCCTACAACACACCACCCCCGTGCCAAGCCATTATACCACCAAGGAAATTGACTCAGCAAGGTTCCAAGCCTGCAATGATCTTATAAGGTTACTCTCCTTCTTCCTCTAACACAACAAAATTTTCCACTTCCCACTAAGCTCTAGGTCTTTGTAACTTTATTAGGTAGCACTAAAAATCACACTTAGACTGTTGTAAGTTCAAGCACAGTACCCATCAGAATATAAATGGATTAAATTGGTTTGGGTAGGTGGATCAACAAGACTGGGAAATAAAGGGAGAGGGCAACAACTTGTCTGCAAAGGCATTCTATTGGGCAAGGAGTCATAACATCCTACAGATCAAATGTAATCAAATTGTATATCATACAAAGGGATATATAATGATGAGTAGAAGCATGGATAATATGACAAAAGGAAGAGCATCCATTGTACAAAAATCCTTTCTGCAAATAGATAAATATTTCTTTGACAATAAACAATGATTTAATGGGCAAGCTACAACAGATCCTCTGTTTTTCATGAATCCACCCATCAATGGTAGCTATGATCCTCAAAACCTGCAATATGTTCAAACAAAAAGATAACAAAGAAATGAAAAAATACATAAGACAATCTGATAAAAACTCTCATGGATCTTTAATGCCAGAAAATGTCATTACAAACAGACCCTCAGGCTTACAAATGAGCAGCTAAAACTACTCCTCCAGTTCTCTCCTCTCTTGGCTCATGAATCCAACCCTTTTCTTCTCAAAATACCTTTCATTTATAATGAATGATCTATATCTACCCTAAGGAAGTCGAAACTAAGGAGATACATAGGATCCTCCTCCATTTAGGAGTCTTGTTACAAAAGATTCCAACAAAAACCAAACAAATTCCTATCTTTTGGGATCTTGCCTGTTGTGATAAATGTCTTTTGAAACAGGTCATTCTGCATGATCTGCAGATGGAATGCATGTCCCTCATGTTCAAATAACTCCTAGGAGACCATTTGAACCTTCCCTGACAGCTGGAAGCCCTCCCATAGCTCGAATTTGTCAGATTGTTAGAGTTTGCAGCACCTGTGACAGCATGCGCTACGAACTTTCCTTTAGGTGATGATTTTAGCTTTTCTCCAAAATTACGAAGTGGGTTAGGTTGAATGTTTGTCAACAAATCAAAACCACCATATTTGTCCTCCACACCAAATTTCAGAGGAACCCAGATGGGCAATCAAAAGTTACAAGCAAAACATTCCTCTGTTGTATGTTAATTGCTTGCAAACTGTCATAAATTACCAGTTCGCAGCATCGGCATTGCGAACTTTCCTGTAGCATCTTATTTCATTTGATGAAGCTTTAAAGTGTTCCAAAAACTTTCTCCACTGCCCCAACTTGTTGTAACAACTTATGATCTTGGTACATGACTAGAGGAGAACATCCCAAGAGTTAAACATGGTTTATAAGGCATAACCATCCTCAAAATTTTAAAAATGCATAAACATGAAACTTATCAAAAATTGATATTGTTTAAGGAGGTTCAACTTCTTCATTTTTTAATCCTGGAGCTTCTCCTAGTGGCAACCTTAGCCAACATGTCCAGATTTCTCTTAGCTAACTCTTCTTTGAAAGGATGAAGTTATGTTTTTAGCTTTATGATCTGAGCTTGATAATATATGTTTTGTTTGTAAAGATTTATGAGTTGTCTGTGGAGGGGCAAGAATCTTTTAGCCAAAAAAAATTCCTTGTCAATGGACTTATGATGAATATCTAGCACTTCCTTGAATTTCCTTCTAACACTCGAGTATTCCTTTCTCATCTTATCAACTTCAGCCCTTGCCTCTTTAAGTTGTCATTTGAGCCTATTAAAACTGGGATTTCTCTCTTCTTGAGGAGTAGTGATATCAACAATTTCAACAGGATTTTCAACAACCATGGATTTACCTTTCCTTCGGGATGAAACTCTTACTGCATCATCCTTCATAGGGATTTCTCGCTTGGTTGTTTCTCTCGTAAGAGGCCTCCTAGCTTTGACCTTGTACAAACTTTTTACACAACTCACTTTATGCACATTCAAGAATGAGACATGGAATTCTTCAAACGTGAGATATAGAGAAAGGAACTCGAATTTATAATAAGAGAGAGAGAGACCTATGAATTCTCTACTTAAAACAGGGTTTTCATGACAATACAAGTATCAATGATCAGCATGATAATGCATGCAATCATTAAACCTAGCTCAACAGCTGATCAACCACAAAATCCATGCTAAGATGGGTGCAGAGTCACTCTTTTTTAAATTTGAGCTTGCAAAACATGGAGAAGAAGGGTTTTTAGCAAAACTGGAACATAGGATTCGTAGCACTGAGTTTGCAACACATAGTTCGCAGCGCCAAAGCAGAGGGTTCGCAGTGCTGGGGAATATTAGTGGAGCAAAAGAATTCTAAGTAAGGGGAAGGATAGATGAGGTCTTAGAGGTAATGAGGTTTAATGAGCAAGGTTTAGAGCATGAAGGAAATGGATTTGAAAATAGGCAACAACATAATAGAACAGTTCACAACACCGAGGGGTGAAACCAACAAAAACCTCTCCTTCAACCTTTAAACAATGTGTAAATTCTCATGGAGTACCTGGTGGACATGTGTTTTTTGTTTATGTTATTAAGTTTGAATGGGAATGTCTACAAGTAGTTCAACCTCCAACTTTCCTCTTCGGCCAGTTTGCAATGCCGAGTTCACATCGCACTGGTGTTTTAATTTTATCTCTCAAATTCAAAACTGGGTCGGATTGAATTTTGGTCAACAGGTCAATGCCAATATCATGCTCCTCCACAAAAAAATTCAAAAAAACCCACATCGTCGTTCAAAAGTTATGATTAAATATGTAGAAGACTCTACTATAGGAAATGAGTTCACAACGCCTGTCTACCAGTTCGCAACGCCTAATTCAAACAAGAATTGCATACTTCAAGGAGACTGTTAGGAGATTCGATGACATGATCCCTGAAAAATTGGTTAAAGATGGTGTTGAAAACAATGAAATCTCCTCTATCATGGTTCTTTAATTTGTAATGATGATAGATGAAATCATGATTTACTTAGAGTATGTTGTGAACTCTCCTAGTGAGTTGGCAGCGCATACACCCGACTTTGACTTGACACTTAAACAAATAAATGATGACAAAGATAATCTTGTGTACAACATAGAGGTGTGACATGTCAAGGTAATGTTGTAAGGATCAAAGGTGTGACTCAAAAACAAAACCAAAGTGCTTCTTGACCCTTACAATTCTATATGATAACATCTGGCTCCACAACGGATGCCATGCTCCCTGTGAGCTGCCAAGAACATGCAGTTCCAATATCTTATCCATTCCATCTCTGCAATCTATGCTTTGTCTATGCCTTGAGAGAACCTCTGATCATTTATGGAAATTTGAAAAACATTCACTGTAAAGCAAATGCTTCCATAGCAAAGCTTATTTATATACATTCCTACACTAATCTATCAACATGGGTGATTTTAGGGGCGAAATTTAGGGGGTTCCAAATTTATATTGGGCGATTTTTTTATATTGGAGTGGTTTCCTAAAAAAAAAAAAATCGTCCATAATTTATTTTAAAATAAATCCGTATGGGGGGTTAGCCCAAGTTTTTATGAGGGAGAGAGGAAAACAAATATATTTCGCTCCTGAAATTTGGAGGTGCAAGCTTCCATTCACCCCATTTCCAGAAATATGGGAATTTCTGGTAGCAACTTTGCCCTCACATTGGGTATAAATCAGGGTTTACAGTTTAATTTAGTCTAATTTCATGGTATCTGCAGCTACACTCTTCAGTTCGCCCAATTTCCAAAGAATAAGGGGAGTTCTGTTAGCGATTTGACCCTCCCATCTGTTATAAATCATGTATTATCTCTTTGTCGAAAAACACAATGTTTGGAGGGTATTCAGATCAGGCCCGAGGATATCAACAATACAGAGCTATAGCATGAGTTTTGATTCTTGAATATTTGGCAGTGTTTGGATATCCAGAATCTAGAGGAAAGCACGATAATCTATTCTGACTCCCAAGGAAATTGCACCTTCATATTTATTGTATCTCTACAATTTTCATTTGACTCATTTTATTATTTACAAATTCTAGTGTGGAGTAATAACAGTTTGGGTAAATTAATTCTTTGTTAAAAATAACCAATGGTGAATTCTGAAAATGGAGTGGCCAAAGGCCTATGACGTTTTCATACAATGTTATAGTCTCTACCTAATTCTGAAATAGTTATTGTAACTGACA
>ML782451.1:114934-125283 GCA_009831015.1 Picea engelmannii | reverse complement strand
AAAAAAATAAAGGTAAGAAAATAGTCTTTTAATCCCTTAAATATAGGTTATTAATTGAAAAATGGATGCATTTACTTTAATGACAATACCTCCTTGTATTTTTAGTCTACCCTCAACTATCAGTAACATAATATTGCATGGTGAGAGGGTTTTATTGGTCTACCATTCTCACTATGGACCTTAAAGGTACTCTCCTACAGCCACGACTATATCTAGTGAAGGCATAAAGGTTGTATCTCTCTTAAGCCGAAAGTTGGGCAAGGTATAATAGGCTTTATGATGTTCAAGATTCTAACACCTATTTGGTTCATGCAATTCTATCTTGTCTTGGAGAGAGAGCCAAGTTGGTTTCTAATTAGTATGTCATCTTATAGGATGGTTACCAAGTTCATCTTGAACATCAACCATGTTGAAGTCACCATAAAAATTTCATGAAATAGAAGCAAGCACTTAGGCCAATGCCAAGTTAATATTTCACTACTAACATTTGGGAATAAATTTTGGGCAACTGTAAACTTCATTATCAAAACTTAAAATTGTCCAACTCATTATATTGGACTAGTAAAATTGTCTAACTCATTGTCCAATTATAAAACCCTACATTCAATAACCTAACTCATTGAATGTAGGGTTTTATAATTTAGTGAAAGATTCGCTATGATTTTACAAGATTTTATAATTCAGTGAAAGATTCGCCAAGATTTTACAAGATTATATAATTGACTAAAAGATTCACCAAAAAATTATATATACATATTATATTATTGATAAAATAGCCTTCATTTTTTCATATGTATCATGGAGATTCGCCCATTTATTATAAATATAAATTTTGGGGGTGTTCTTAAAATCACCCCTGTCTATCAAGCTAAGCTTCTTTGATTAATTGTAGTCATACTTCCAATGCAACCAGGTGAGTATTGAACTGACGAAAATAACTCTTTCCATGCAACTGTTTGAAAGAATTTTCAAGTGATATGAAGCTTGCAGCAAGAGGTTAATAAGCAATGGATACTTACAACTATGATCTGAAATCATACCAACAATTTGATCATTAGAAACCTTTGAAAAGTATAACTCTATGTAAAAATCCACACAATCATGAAACTTATGACAAGACATTTCTAGTTGGTTAAGAAAACCATCTTGCTCCTCTGTGAAGGTTGATTCATCAATAAAATGATGGTCCTCATATACTTCACAACTACTCATATGTTGTTTGATGTCTTTTGTAGGTATGGGTACATAAATGATAGACATTTCCTCATTGATCCTTGGACTTTTCTGCTCATCAATAGGTGATAAAGAGAATTCCAACTGCTGTTGCAATTCTTCCTTATCTTATTCACCATATTCCCGTGGCTTAGATTCAAAATTGTCACATGTTGATATATTGATCTGCTCATTATCATTTGAATACTCAAAGAAAACAATTTGATTTCATGACAACTTAAAACAGAAGATACATTTGATACAATGTCAAAAGTATCTACATCTTGGCTATCACTTTGAAGATCATCATCCTCTTGATCATTGTGAAAAGTGTTCTCTACTGCAGCATACTCTTTATGACTATTTGATCCCTTACTTAGAAAATCGAATTCATAACAACATTATTGATAAAGGAAATCAACTGCAAATTTCTCTTTGCAAAACAAACGAAATGCAACATGAAAATGTCTTAGTGAAGTAATACAAGCAACCGAGAGTGATCTACACCAATCACGCGTTGCTCCATCTAAAGAGCATGTAAACAATTTGATGAGGACATCTTCATGTATAAGTTTCAGCTTAAGTATGCACCCGTGAAAATCTAGTAAAAAATCAACTGGCATTTCCCAATTTTCCCCTCTAAACCTAGGAAGGAAGCCTTCCCATTCACTTCTATCAGGAACGAGGTTTGGAAAACCATATATATTTGAGAAATCACAAAATGCATACCTCTAAGCAAGAATCGTGTCCATTTCTAGCTAGTGGATTCACCCATAGATTCATCTATGATGAAGTTGGAGTCTTCGGATAGAAGATTGCAATCAAGATGGTGTCCTGCTCCTGTCTACCATCAAGAGTTGGATTTGATCGTTGTCGTTCTCCCAAGGAAGATTTCTTCGCTTTCGTCCCCAACAACGACGCCAAGAATGTTAGCACTGAAAGTCACACTTAGACTATTGTAAGTGCAAGCACAATACCCATCATAATATAAATGGATTAAATTGGTTTAGGTAGGTGGATCAACAAGACTGGGAAAGAAAGGGAGAGGGCAAAAACTTGTCTGTAGAGGCATTCCATTGGGCAAGGAGCCATAACATCCTATAGATCAAAGGCAATAAAAATGTATATCAGACAAAGGGATATATAATTATGAGTAGAAGCATGGAGAATATGACAAAAGGAAGAACATACATTTTACATAAATTCTTTCTGCAAACAAATAAAGATTACATTGACAATAAACAATGATTTAATGGGCAAGCTATAGCAGATCCTTTGGTGTTCATGAATCCATTCATCAATGGCAGCTATGATCCTCAAAACCTGTAATATGTTCAAGCAAGAAGATAAAAAATAAATGGAAAAAAACATAAGAAAATTTGATAACAACTCTCATGAATCTTTAATGGCAGAAAATGTCATTACAAACAAGCCCCCAGGTTTACAAATGAGCAACTAAAACTGCTCCTCCAGTTCTCTCCTCTCTTGCCTCATGAATCCAACCCTTTCATTCTCAAAATCCCTTTCATTTATAGTGAATTATCTCTATCTACCCTAAGGAGATCGAAACCAAGGAGATACATAGGATCCTCCTCCATTTAGGAGTCTTGTTACAAAAGATTCCAACAAAAGCCTAACAAATACCTATTTTTTGGGATCTTGCTTGTTGTGATAAATGCCTTTTGAAATAGGTCATTATGCTTGATATGGAGATGGAACACATGTCCCTCATTTCTAACTAACTCCTAGGAGACCATTCGAACCTTCCCTGACAGTTGGAAGCCCTGCCATAGCTTGAATTTGTCATATTGTTAGAGTTCCTAACGCCTGTGACAACATGCGTTGCAAACTTTCCTGTAGGTGATTATTTTATGTTTTCTCCAAAAATACGAAGTGGTTCAAGTTGAATGGTTGTCAACAAATCAAAAGCACCATATTTTTCCTCCACACCAAATTTCAAAGGAACTGAGATGGGCAATCAAAAGTTACAAGCAAAACATTCCTCTGTTGTGTGCTAATTGCTTGCAAACTGTCATAAATTACCAGTTCACAACGTCGGCGCTACGAACTTTCCTGTAGCAACTTATTTAATTTGATAAAGCTTTAAAGTGTTCCAAAAACTATCTGCAGTGCCCTAAACTGTTGTAACAACTTATGATCTTGGTACATGACTAGAAGAGAACATCCCAGGAGATAAACATGGTTTATAAGGCATAACCATCCTCAAATTTTCAAAAATGCATAAACAAGAAACTTGTCAAAAATTGATATTGTTTAAGGAGGTTCAACTTCTTCATTTTTTAATCCTGGAGCTTCTCCTAGTGGCAACCTTAGCCAACATCTCCACATTTCTCTTAGCTAACTCTTCTTTGAAAGGCTAAAGTTCTGTCTTTAGCTTTCTGATCTAAGCTTGATAATATTTGTCTTGTCTGTAAAGATTTTTGAGCTGCCTGTGGAGGGGTAAGAATCTTTTTTCTAGAAAATTTTCCTTGTCAATGGACTTACGATGAATATCCAACACTTCCCTAAATTTCCTTCTAACACCCAAATCTTCCTTTCACATATTATCAACTTCAACTCTTGCCTCTTTAAGTGGTCTTTTGAGCCTCTTAAAAGTGGGATTGCTCTCTTCTTGAGGAGTAGTGATATCAACAATTTCAATAGTCTTCTCAACAGTTGTGGATTTACCTTTCCTCCGGGTTGAAACTCGTATTGCATCATCCTTCACAGGGATTCATCGCTTGGTTGTTGCTCTAGTAAGAGGCCTCCTAGCTATGACCTTGTACAGACTTTTTACACAACTCACTTTATGCACATTCAAGGATGAGACATGGCATTCTTCAAACAAGAGATATAGAGAAAGGAAACTAGAATTTATAAGAAGAGAGAGACACCTGTGAATTCTCTGCTTAAAACATGGTTTTCATGACAACACAAGTATCATTGATCAGCATAATAATGCATGGAATCTTTAAACCTAGCTCGACAGCTCATCAACCACAAAATCCAAGCTGAGACGGGTACAGAATCAGTGTTTTTTAAATTTGAGCTTGCAAAACATGCAGAAGAAGGGTTTTCAACAAAACTGGAACAAAGGATTTGTAGCACTAAGTTTGCAGCACATAGTTCCCAGCGCCAGAGCAGAGGGTTCATAGCACTAGGGAATATTAGTGGAGCAAAAGAATTCTGAGTAAGGGGAAGGATATATGAGGTCTTAGAGGTAATGAGGTTTAATGAGCAAGGTTTAGAGCATGAAGGAAATGGATTTGAAAGCATGCAACAACATAATAGAACAGTTTGTTGCGTCGAGGGGTGAAACCGGCAAAAACCTCTCCTTAAACCTTTAAACAGTGTGTAAATTCTCATGGAGTTTGTGTTTGTTGTTGATGTTGTTAAGTTTGAACGAGAATGTTTGGAAGTAGTTCAACCTCCAACTTTCCTCATCAGCCAATTCGCAATGCACTGGTGTTTTAATTTTATCTCTCAAATGAAAAAAAAAATTGGGCTGAATTTTGGTCAGCAAGTCAATGCCAATATCATGCTCCTCCAAAATAAATTTCAAAAAAACCCACATCGTCGTTTAAAAGTTATGATCAAATCTTTAGAAGACTTTGCTACAGGAAATGAGTTCGCAGTGCCTGTCTACCAGTTCACAGCGCCTGATTCAAACAAGAATTGCATACTTCGAGGAGACTATTAGGAGATCCGATGACATGATCCCTGAAAAATTGGTTAAAGATGGTGTTGAAAACAATGAAATCTCCTCTGTCGTGGTTCTTTAATTTGCAATGATGATAGATGAAAGCATGATGTACTTAGAGTACAGTACGAACTCTCCTAGTGACTTGACAGTGCATACACCTGACTCTGACTTGACACTTAAACGAATAAATGATGACAAAGAGAATCTTGTGTACAACCTAGAGGTGTGACATGTCAAGGTAATGTTGTAAGGATCAAAGGCGTGACTCAAAAACAAAACCAAAGTGGTTCTTGATCCTTACAATTCTATGTGATAACAGTTTCTCAACTGGATTTTCTCTTCATTAGGGAGTCCCTTCTCTGCTCAACAATACCTCAACGACCTCCCTTACTAGTGTCGGTTTTTGTCCAATAAGCACCAAGCTGCAGCCCACTATTTCTCTAGTTTAGGAATTCTGGTCATCTATGTTGAGGGTGATCACCATCAACTTGCACAAGCTTCCTATTTTCTTCCAAAAATATATCCTTTTCTTTCTTAATCAATGCATCTACACCTATTCTTTGTTGCTTGTCTTAGATCCTTTTTATCTTCTATGTGCATCTAATTTTTTCCATCTTCTCTCTCTCCTTTCTTTTTTTATTGCATGCACTGCTTCTTCCTTCTCTTTTCTTCTTCTTCGTCCCCTCGGGCTCTCTGTTAAGTCCTGCAAGCGTAACCTGCAGTTCACCCTTTTTAAATCTGAAGGGGCGATTTGTGGTACGTTCATGTCATTCATTCAATTGGCCATTCTTTCTACGCATGGGACAATTGTCGCAGTCATTACTACCCAACCACCTTTATGACCTTCTCTTTAATTTCCACGTTCTCTCTTCCATCAATCTGGTGTGCTAGTGGTGAAATCATCATGTTTGTAAGCATAGATAAGCTTGTTGTGTAAGCTTACTATTTTCTTCATTGATGCATCTCATCTCCATTTCACTCAACCATCCAATCAGTCCTTTACTTCATCAATTTCCTTGACTGGTGTATCATGGCTGGTACTTATCAAGGTTGTTCCCTCTCAGTCAACAGTTTGGTGTTTATATTAAATCAAAACACAATTACATGCCTCATATTATTATCATATGAAGTTTTTGCATAATTACAGTCTTGGGAGAAAACAAGGTGTTATAGGGCTACTTGACCATCTATTCTTAATGTTCCAAAGGAGTCTCAAGTAGCCAAGTTAGCAAGGAATCAACCTCGACATTGTTGAGTCTAAGTACATCAAAACATTGAAGAGATTGAAATGCCTCTGCCTCCACAAAATCTCTAGCCATGACACTTATGAGTTTCATATCATCTGTGAGGGATCTCTTCCTAAACTGGTTAAGGATTACCCCAGAATTTCCAATAATAAGTAAATCTTCAATTCCCTAGCTCTTTGCTAAATTTAGACCTTTATAAAGAGCATAGGCTTCCGCTTGATTATTGGATGTTATGCCTAAACTCCAAGTGAAGTTTGTTCGAATATGTCCCCCTGGGGAATAGATAACCCCACCCGCTCTTGCCACCCTTGACTACGCATTGTCTTTATGCCTTATCATTAATGCTTTTTAAGCATAATTTCTTTCATTTGATGCCTTTAACGGTCTTGTTGGTCTTGTTTTGCGCAGTACCTGATTGACTACCCTCTGTGCAACAGGAATTTCCCTTTCTTGTGTGCAATGATCAATCATTTCACATAATGCATTCAATGCAGTTTCATCTTTCATCAATTCTACACAACTTGTTAGAAACTCTCTTAGAGTACTTACCTTCTCATGTGGCTTTTCTGGTATAGTACGAACATAGATCGAAGGCATGTCGACCACAAGAGACACATATGATGTTGATGCTACCCAATATGGTCCCAGTATCTCTTTTCTTGTCTTATGATATGTCTCATTTTCTTGTTGAGGGTCAAATTTTGGCATAGGTCCTACTGATTTCCTCACCCATTGCTCAATATGCCTCCCTCCATTCATCACATTCGCCCCTGTTCTAGCTACCCCACCCATGACAACGTTTATTCTAGGTCCTTCAATATGTTTCTTGGCTGATATCATTTGTACATTATGATTTAGGTTCTAGTTATGATTCCCTCTTGTCTGCCATTTCACAAGTAGTTGAGAACAATATTATGTCGCACGATCCAGTGCTCTACAATATGTGCAGGTTGTACAAGAATCCGGGAAGTCACAAGATAAGTTCCCTAGTTAATTACAATTGTATCATATTATTGGTCCTCTACCTACTCTGCCAAGATTCCCTCTGCGTCTACCTTTGCCAAATCCTCCTCGGCTTCCTGGATTAAAGCCTCTCTAATTATAATATTGTGTACCACCTCCTTCTGTCACAACATTTTCCTCTTGAATCCTATACATATCTGAAGTGCACTATCTCATCAAATCAAATGCGTGACAATCCTTCTATTTGTGCCCGACTAACTTGCAAAAATTACAAAATAAATTCCTTGGCATACTCTAGTATTTTTGTAGCAATGGATAATCAGGTGGATGATGGCCCCATTTCTTACATATTTCACAGTACCCTCCTCCTAGTAATGGGTTCAGTGATCTAGTTTCAAAATACCATGCAAAAGTAGGGCATTCGTCCTTATGAGGGCCTTCAGTCCTACACTAGACACACCAAACTTGTTCTCGCTTCTCCTTCCCTTTTGTAAGCTTTGTTAATTGAATGGTCGAGGCAACTAACTGTGTCTGGACTTTCGCCATCCCCCCACCATCTCGTGCAGGAGATGCTTCCATCTTCATCGCAATCTCCAAGGCTTCAGGTTGCGACATAACCTTCGATTGCATAAACGGGCAATGAATGTGTGGCAATAGTCCTGCAATAAACCATTCCCGGTGTTGTTGATCAAGAATGTAGAATGTCAACCTACCCATCACATCTGTAAATCTTTGATCATAGTCCCAAAGTAATTCAGTCTGCACCTATTTGATTTCCTTCAACTCTGTAATGTACTGTGACTCAGATTTTGGTTTCTCGAAGTCTTTCAACAATGTTTCTCTAATTTCTACTAAAGTCATCGCTTGTCGTGTACGTGTAGTACTCTACAGTTTCATATACCATACCAATGTGCAACCTCTAAATGTTGTTTCCAACTGTGCAATCTTTACAGCCTCATCCTAGACATTCTTCGCAGCCCAAATTGTCTCACATACAAATAGATGTTGTTATGGGTCCTCCGACCCAACTCCCTAGAATTCAACCAGTCTCAATGTGTTGTCTAACCCTGACATGTTGTTTTGTGTAGTACCTCCCCTCGACGATGTTGGTTGACTCTCACTGGACGCACTGCTTCCATTACTTTGGAAACTACTACTTTGTCTTCCTCTGCTAACTATAAGTGATTTTGAAAAATCCTTAAATGCTATCTCATATCAAGGTGATGCACACGGGGTCATGGAATCGACATAAGATCCAACTTGAGTAGGACTAAACAACTCTTCTATTATAGGATTGAACTGAGAATCCTCTTCCTCTCTGTTTGTGTACAGTATTTCTACGATATGGACTATTTCACAAGGTTCTCTCCTCTCATACTCACTGTGCGACTCTCCTTCCTCAACCCCATTCTTCAACCTCTTGTACCTTCTTCCACTGTGCAATACTTCTCATCTTCTTATTCTAGTATACCTTCCTCGTTTATCTGCATCCCCAGCCGCTCCCTTCATTCTTCATTTCTTTCTTCATTCTTTCCTACCTTCATACCATCCCTTGCTCAACCCCCAGTTCCCCTCTATGCGCAAAGTCTCTTAGCAGTCAAATTCCATCTTCATCACACATTTGTCACATGACAACATCTTTATCAACGCACCCAATTCTTTCATGAACCTTTTGCGCAGACCTTTGAAGAAATCCCTTTCTTCAACACTATATGACTGGGTACAGTCTACTGCAAATTTTGTAATATAACCCCCCACTACATTATTTAACCAAAAATTAATTACATGGGAAGTCTTATTACTTACATGATTCAATTGTCTTACCAACTCAAGAGTCCAGTTCCTCGGCGCTGCAGTACGATATCTCCTAGTATTCTCCACTAACCTTTCTAACCATTCAGTTAATCAGAAATTCACCAAAGAAATTGCAATGCAACTCTATAAACACATATTGTTGCAACAATTGTTTGTCGCTCATTTGAGGGTTTCTATTCTCTTTCCGGACAAATTCTCATTCCTTCATTTCTATCCATTCAATGATCTATTTTTTATTCAACCTACAAAACATTCCCTCAATCACATATTTCAGGTACCTGCAACCGAACCATTTGTTGGCACACTATTGTAATACCCTAGGTTCAAGTTATCTAACCAACAAAACCCTTCAGATACCGGCCCTTTCAGCATCATCTGCATGCAAGTGAAGTCCCACCCAAGGTATCTACTAGGATTGCAGGAACCAAGTTTCTGCAGGGATGAGGAGATGTGAGGTCATCAACATGTTCATTGGTACTTATATACCATGTGCGTAATATTATGTGTCTCTTATCCCTTGATTAATTGGTAAACTCAATTAAACAACACCATTATGACGCAGATTGTGACATAGGCCATTCACTAGACCATTCATAATTATTGTGCATCACTGATATAACAAACAGAGCTAGATCTAATCATGCATAAATGGAACATCCATGAACAATCACATAAAAAGGCACATTCAAACACAAAATTTAACGTGGTTGACCCAATCCTTGGGCTACGTCCACAATGAATGGCTTATTTATTATTCTTCGTGCAATTCATCTTTGGCTTGTGCACTACACTACAATATATACATCATGATATCATTCCCATGTTGGGTATATGTTATATTCTTTGCATGTGTGTGTGAGGGCGCGTCAGGTTTGACAACTACGTCTGCGTCTTCTATTTTTAGCGGTTTTTAAATTAATCTCGGATTAAGGGATTAGGGTTTTGGTATCTATCAAATACCTAAAAACATTGTATATATTGTATTGTGAATGGTGAAATTCAATATAATAAAATAAGAAAGGTTTTCCCGGTTGAGGGTTTCTGGTATAAATATCTGTGTACTATGTGAATGAGCCATTGATTAATTTTTGTTTTGCTTAAGAATCTATATGCATTGCTTTACTTCACAGGTTTAAAACTTACATGTGGTATCAGAGCTCATTTTTTGCTTCAGAGGGACGCCTTTGTTGTTGAGGGTTTGGTTTGGTCTTGATAGATCAAGTTTATCTTGGGTCTGTGATAAACCTGGGTTTAGTGGGAGCTTTAGCAGTGGAGATTCGAGTATAGAAAGAGGAATGGCGAGCTCATCTAGAATCAAGATAGAGAAGTTCAATGGTAAAAACTTTGAGCTATGGAAGCTCAAGATGGAGGACCTTCTTGTAGACAAAGAACAATGGATCGTTGTGGAT
>ML782451.1:75494-113539 GCA_009831015.1 Picea engelmannii | reverse complement strand
TCAACGGTGTTGAGTTAGGACAAGAATTCTGGACAGAGGCAATGGGTACAACATGTTACCTAGTCAATCAATCACCTTCATCAACGTTAGATGAAAAAACTCCACACGAGGTATGGACTGGAAAGAAACCCTCTCTTCAACATCTTAGAGTGTTTGGTTGTGATGCTTATGTACATGTTCCAAAGGAAAATAGGAGTAAGTTGGATAAAAAAAGCTGAAAAGTGTATCTTTATTGGTTATAAAGATGGTTTGAAAGGTTATAAGTTTTGGAACCCATAAAATAAGAAGATTGTTTACAGTTGGGATGTTGTTTTTAGAGAGGTAAAAGATGTGTCCAAACAGGAATTCTTACCAAGGAAAGACAAACCTAAGAAAATAGAGCTATAGTTGGATGATGCAAAATCTGAATCATATAAAGAAGATGAAGCAGAAAAAGAAGAAGAACCTCATACCCCGGTATTGAGGAGATCAGTCAGAGAAAGAAGGCAACCAGAAAGGTATAGTCCACCTGATTTTCGTTCCAATTTTTCTTTATCTATTACTGATGATGATCCCATAACTGTCAGGGAAGCAGTGAATTCAGAGGATAGTAAACTCTGGAAGAAAGCCATGGTTGAATAAATGGATGCCTTGGATAAGAATGAGGCATGGGATATAGTTGAGTTGCCAGCTGGAAGAAAAACTCTTGGTAGCAAATGGTTGTTTAAGAAGAAGTTTAATGCAGAAGGAAAAGTGGAGAAATACAAAGCTCGGTTAGTAGAAAAAGGTTATTCCCAGGTAGAGGGAATTGACTTTGGTGAGATTTTTTCTCCTGTTGCTAAGTTAACTTCTATTAGATTTCTTTTATCTATTGTTGTTGCTTTTGATCTTGAAGTGGAACAGATGGATGTGAAGACAACATTCCTACATGGGGACCTGGAAGAAGAAATATACATGAAGCAGCTAGAAGGCTTTGTAGTAAAGGGAAAGAAAGAGTTGGTCTGTAAGCCAAAGAATTCACTATATGGTCTAAAGCAATCACCTAGGATGTGGTACCAAAAGTTTGACACATACATCCTTGGATTAGGACTTGTGAGAAGAAGAGTTGATCACTGTGTATATTCCAAGCAGGTTGGTAATCACTTCATTTATGTAGTGTTGTATGTTGATGACATGTTGTTGGTAGGAAAGAACATGGATGTTATCAAGAAGGTGAAATCACAACTATCCTCCAAATTTGACATGAAGGATCTCAGTGCTACTAACTTCATTCTGGGAATGGAGATTAAAAGAGATAGTGCAAACAGGAAACTCTGGTTGAATCAAAGAAAATATGTTGAGATGATATTGCAGAGGTTTAATATGCATGGAAGTAAACCAGTCAAGGTTCCTATTCCTATAGGTGTAAAGTTATCTGCAGATTAGTGTCCCAAGACACGGGAAGAAGAAGAGGACATGTCCCATGTTCCATATGCCAGTGCAGTTGGTAGTTTTATGTATGCAATGGTCTGTACTAGACCAGACATTGCACATGCAGTGGGAGTTTTGAGAAGGTATATGTCAAAACTAGGGAAGGAGCATTGGACAACAATAAAGAGGGTCTTCGGGTATTTGCGTGGCACTACCAATTATGGATTATGCTACCAAGGAAGACCAATATTGGATAGAGTGGTGGACATACATGGCTTTGTTGATGTAGACTGGGGTGGAGATCTGGATCGCAGAAGATCGACAAGTGGGTATGTGTTTAACCTATTTTGAGGAGCAATTGGTTGGATGAGCAAAAGACAAGTTGTAGTAGCACTCTCAACTACAGAAGCTGAATACATGGCAGCCACTCATGTAAGAAAGGAAGCAGTATGGTTACAGAGATTGTGTTCAGGTATTGGGTTGGTACAAAAAGCAATGAGATTATATTGTGACAGTTAGAGTGCAATCTTCTTGGCAAAGAACCCAGCTTATCATTTGAAGACAAAGCATATTGATGTTCAATATCACTTTGTGAGAGACATGGTTGAGGAAAAGAAGGTGTTGTTGGAAAAGGTTGACACTTTGAAGAATGTTGCAGATTTATTGACAAAGTCTGTGAGCATGGAAAAGTTCTCCTAGTGTAGAGTAACAATGGGCATTGTTGCCCTGGATTTTTGACTATATAACCCTGTGGACCCCTGGATGCAAAGAAAACAACAAGTGGGAGAATGTTGGGTATATGTTATATTCTTTGCATGTGTGTGTGAGGGCGCGTCAGATTCGACAACTGCATATGACGATCCCTCTAGTAGTGTTCTTTGTGTCATGTGTGTCAGGCACTTCCTAGGGGGGGCCAGGTATGCCCCTCCCTGGTTATGCGCAACGTTCAACAATGGGCGTTAGCCCGGGGCAGCACCCCAAAAAAAAAAATTTGGCGGCAGATTTTGCTATTTTTAGCGATTTTTTAAATTAATCCCCGATTAAGGGATTAGGGTTTTGGTATCTACGGAATACCTAAAAACATTGTATATATTGTATGGTGAATGGTGAAATTCGATATAATAAAATAAGAAAGGTTGTCCTGGTTGAGGGTTTATGGTATAAATCTCTGTGTACTATGTGAATGAGCCATTAATTAATTTTTGTTTTGCTTAAGAATCTATATGCATTGCTTTACTTCACAAGTTTAAAACTTACATCCCCATCCTGCCTAGTCGTTCTGCAGTGCAAGCCTCTCTCTGTAAAATCTCCCCAAAATCTTCAGAGATGGACTCTCTCTCATTCTCAGCCTATTCTCCCAAAAACCTATTCTTCCCAACCCATTACAGATTTATACACAGAGTTTAGGGCTCAAAACCCAACTAGCTTATCCCAAAACCCTATGAAAACTCACTATAACTCATTACAACTCATGACAACACATAGTTCATGTGTGTTTTTCTTGCCTTCGCGCCTGCATGCTGCTTTTCCTTCCTTTTCGCCTATATGTCGTTTTTCCTGTTTTATCTCCTTGTTTTATTTCCCTGCTTTATCTTCTTATGCACCACCAAATGCGCCTTTACTACACACTTTGATCCTGAAGGCTCCTTTACTATGAACTTCAATCTTGAATGTGCTTTTACTGAGCACTTCGATCCTGAATGTGCCTTTACTGTGCATCTCCTCAAATTGTACAATATTTCTCAAAATTGCATCCAAAATGCTTGTCCAACACTCACGATACGTTCACAACATAGATTGATCTAGCAGATCATATTCTCCTTGATCTTAATGACTACATTGATATGTGGCTTAACATCCGATTATTCCATGATATCTATTTTAAAAGCATGGAGGGTCATTTGTCGATGATTGATTATGATAAACTCTCTTGTCAAATCTCTCTCTAAATTTTTATTCTGCATCAATAGATTGCTCCAAGTGGCCAAGATGGTTAGGGTCGTGGATGTTTCCCCGTTGGGTTTTTACCACGTGAAAATATAGGTGTGTTGATCTTTGATCTAGTTGTGTGAATGGTTATTGAAGGTGTTCATTCTCTATTGGAATACCTGTGTTGTCGAACAATTTCAGCCTCCTCTACTCCTTGCATAATTAGTCTAAAGGTTTTATTCCTAGTTTCTACAACAAAGCTTCCAAAAGAGGAAGAGTTATCATCATAAGGTGTTAACAACCTCTTGCATGTTAACTTGGTCATTATGTGAAGTGGAAGTAAGTTTGTTATTGATCGGAGGTAAAGGTGCTTTGCCCTCCTTGGAAAATTCCAAGTGGATGGTGTATGAGTAAAAATACTTGGGACCATGGAAGTCTTGACAAAAGTGACAACAATCCACTTCAACAACATGATGATTGGGAGGGGGAGTAGGAGGAAGAAGAGCCCTTGACCTCATAGGAGCAGTAAACTACAATTCGTTTACTTTTTGATTCAGGGAAAGGATTTGATTGTTCATGTTCATTAATAATTTCAGTGTTTCAAAACTTTCTTTCTCTTCCATCCTTGAAGTTTAGGCAGGTAAAGACTCATATCAAGGACCCTCATTTTGAACTACTTCATTCCTAGGTCACATGTTAAAATGGGGATACTCTATAGATGAGGGAATCATACCAGATTCCTCCATGTTTTTCTCTATTTATAAGGCAATGACATTGGTTGCATCTAAAGTCCTTATCGATTTATCTTTCAATATGTACTTTATTAAGATTCATTCTGGTCATGTAGTAGTGAAACAAGTTGTTCCCAAAAGATTGTGAAGTAGTTGGAATCCTATTCATGGTGGAGGTAAAGCGTTGATTGAAATTACAAATTGGCTCTCCCTCATGAATGAATATTTTTGTGAACACCTTGGGTACTGAAGCCACGTCATCTTCTCCTTGGAAATATTCATTGAATTCTTCGACCACTGTGTCCCAATCTAGGATACTATCATTGGGAAACAAGCGATACCATCTTGTTGTTTCCCCCTCAAATATCCTTACAAACAATCTAATGATGACACCAAAAGTGCTAATGTATCATAAAAAATTTGTATGTGCTCTTCAGCATTCAATGGACCAATGCCATTGAACTTAGGAACCCGATTTGGTGCATCTGGAGGTATGTCATGTAAAAGTTGAGCTAACCTCAAAGGGATACTAGGTTTCCATGGCGTTTCCATCAGAATAGATGTCGAATGCACAAAAATAGTTGTTAGAACAATCAAGGGAATAAACTAAGGGTTGGTAACTATCGATGGATTAATCAATGTTTGTTTTAGTATGGGGTTTTGAATAGGAGAAGAGGAAGAGGGTGACTTATCTTGTACAACATGTGTAACCATTTTCTCTGGTTTCCAAGATGCATGTGTCTTGCTACTTGTTTTCTTTCACAAATTTTAGCTTATTGTAATCCTAGAGGACACTCTTTTCCTAGTATTACGATGTTTTCACCCTACCATATTGGAAGGGGATCAGATAACGTATCTTGATTGTAAGAGATGTATCACACCAATAATGCTACTCTTTCCGACAAGGTGTTACATAACTCGACTAAACAATAATTTATTTTCAGTTCTTGTCCAAGTTAAAGGTAAGGTATAACAATTGATGACTTTCCCAATGAGGTCAAAGCAGTATGATCAGATATCAACAAGGTATGAAAAGATGAAATCTCGATGGTATTTATAGATCCCTAGTGCAATGAAATTATAAATAAAATTGAACTGTAACACCTACCAAGGAGATCCAATGAATCACTTGACGACCTTGTGTTGTGTTTTTGTCAAAAGATGGGGGGAAGTGGATGGGGGCAAATGACATCAACGAATTTGGGTCCAATGCTCAATAAAAGTTTGGGATACAAGCAAAACAAAAGTGGTTTGCAAGCTCCCTTTCATAGTCGCTAGAAAAGGGACATGTCATAAGCAAAATCTGTCCGTTGCGACAGATCCTACTTATCCTGTGGTGAAGTTGGTTACAACCTCTTTGATAGCTTGGCATGAGGCAAGGCTACCCACACCTTAGATGATCTTGTGTCTAAGGCAGTGAAAATGAGAAGAAGGAGAGGTGAGGGACTTGTGTAAAATCCCTCTTAGGACCACCCAACTTGTTGATATTATGGTAGTTGCGGGAGGTATTTACCTCCACGTGTAACCCTGAGGAGAATAGAATATTTTCGGAAGCAAGAAGTAACCCTAAAGCATTGAACATAACCCTAGAAGACAAGTTGGCTCAAGGAAATAATTAATATTAAGTATTTAATCTCCAGAATGAGAAGTCGGCCCAGACAGCTCAGGAAACAGTATAAATACAAGTAGCAAAACCTCATTTTATACACACTGCTCAGAACTGCAGCTGGGAATAAGTGCGCACTGCAGGAACTAGGTTAGTGCGCAAGTTTGGGGAGCAGCTGCAGCCAGTGGCTGCCAGAATCTGCTTTCCTGGTTTAGGCTCAGACTTTCTATTGGTTATGGTTGGACTTTTTTATTAGTCTTGGTTATCTTTATGAATTAGCCTTGCTTGGCTATTGGCTTGCTTCCATAATCATTCTCTGTCAAGCTTAAGGTGCTCGGGGGTGTATTCAGCCTATGGTTAGGTGACAATATTTCTATATTGTCTATGGTTAAACGAGCACATCCATTAATTTCTAACAGGTTATGGGCCCACACTATCTTCGAACAGTTTAACCGTTGGAAGATAGGTTGGGAAGATTTGTTTAGTTACAGTTGCAGTTGCAGCCAATTTTTGTTGCAACAATGAAACCATAACCCTCTTGTTGAGGCACCTTAAGTGAAGAGATTGACCTGATTTCTGGATAGCCTAGTGTGCCCTAGCCTAGTGCATCTCTTGGTACTCTCATCAAGCTAAGACGTCAAGTTTGATTTTTTGGTCAAAATCAAGGGTTGACCAAGTCAAAGCAGTTATGACTTACTCTATGAAGTCAAAAAACAAGTTAGAAGGGGCTTCTAACTTCAGAGCGTGGAAAACAAGGATTGACGTCATCCTTGCCAAGAATAAAGTATGGGACATCGTGAAAGGAAAGATCATGGAACCGCAGTTTGAAGAAGAAAAAGAGAAGGAACCTATGAACATTGCAGTTATGAAGAAGTTCAAAGGCAATGACATCAATGCCATGAGTATCACAGTGGACTCTATAAAAGACCACTTAATACCCTATATCTCCCATCTTGACTCATCTAAGAAGATGTATGATGCCATAACAAACCTCTTCTCAGTTAGAAACATTGGATAGGTAGTGAGTCTGAAGAATGAGCTTCGTGACATGAAAATGAATGATGATGACATCATAACATCATACTTTGTGAGAGTCTCTCAGTTGAGAGATCAACTACAAGCCATTGAAGAGATCATTTCGGAGAAGGAACTGGTAAATATAGTACTCAACGGTCTTCCCAATACATGGGATGCATTTGCCGCAAGCATGAACACAAGGAAGGAGTATCCCACATTTGAAGAACTTTGGACTTGTTGTGCACAAGAAGAATCAAGGATTAGTGCAAAAGAGAAACCCCAAAAGAAATATGATGATCAAGCCTTCGTAGCAAGGTTTAAGAATTTCAGGAATAAAAAGAAGTTTGGTTCCAGGAAGAAACCAAATCAAGAGAAAGATATGTCAAAAATACAATGCTTCAAAATCATTATCCCGAGTTAAAGAAAAGGAAGGAAACACACGAAGCATCAGTTGCCAAAGAAAAGGAAGGAAACACACGAAGCATCAGTTGCCAAAGAAAAGGAACCCTCAAAGAAGACCAAGCAGGATAAAACAAACTTCTTCTTCTAAGACAAGGTAACGATATTCTTCATAAATCTTGTACATACCATGTTTACACAGTTTATGTACATATCTTGCATATATATTTCTTAGAAGATAAGATGTTCAAAGAGAAACAATATCTATGGAAGAACAACAAGATAATGATTGCTATCACAATGACTAAAAGTTAGGCAATACACATGAAAGGATGATGTACATCAACAACCCCTGTTAAAAAATCATGTGGAAGTTATTAACATAAGTTACAATTGCAAGATAAGGCGAAACAGAATCAAACTTGAAGAAATAAAAATAGAAAGAAATCAGCAATCAAGAGGAAATTGAAAAAAAAACAAAAAAACTTGTGACACTTTGAAGAAGGCAATAAGAATGCAAACGGAAGTGTGGATTCTCTTAGATGGAGGGAGCCGATTATATAATTCCAAAAGAAGGGCATGCATTCATGCATGAAGCAAGGATTAGGAGGGAGCTAATCCTAAACAATATGATCTATTGAGGATTATGTAGTATCTATCTGTGTTCCCATCAATGGTAGCAACCATGAAAAGCAACAAGTGTTCAGTTTGACTTTAGAAGGATTCTTCTTTGAAAAGAACCCTTAAAGTATCCTTGGTTGTCCATCCACATCCATGATCCTATGATGAAAGGAAGAAGTTGGAATCTTCAGGGCATGGAATCTATAGAAAACTCCATGGACCCAAGAGCCAAAGAGAAACATGAGGAAGAACTTGAAGATTCCAAGAGAGAAAGAAAATCCATAACAACCAGTCATTAAATCGAGAATCACAAGACTACCAACTTGGTTTGAACTCACTAGAAACAATCAAGCAGGAGAAATGGAAGTTATGATGAAGAACTATGTACAAAATACTTATGAATGGAAGCATTGCGAGATCCAGAACTAAAGGTTCTCCCAGATGGAGGGAGAAGACTATGATGATAACTTGTTCCAGTAACCAGACATACCTCTGCCTGAGCCATTATATCTCATGCATTATCCATGGGTTGGAGCTTACATTAGATGAGTATAAGGATTGTTCTCCTCGATAGAGTAATTGAACAAAGAAGCGTATGAAGAGCAACCTCGGGGTTTTGAGTTATACTAGAAAGAGACCCTTGTATGCAGATGGAAGAAGATCTTGTATGGATTCAAACAACTTGGTTCAGAGCCCCCAATGCACAACAAAAGTGTGGGGAAAAACTTTCTATAACAGAGATATTGTATCAGAATGGTTACTCAGAAGTCAAGGATGATGGATTGCTAATCCATGACAAACTCTCATGATGACAGAAGAAGTGTCACTTAGATATGTTCCAGTTTGACCCTTGCCATGATGTTATGAGCTAGTAGGAAACAAAAGAGTTGAATCCAACTATGATATACTATAATGATCAAAGCTATATGAAGCCTTCAAAGAAAACCAGTGTTCCAGAAAGACCGAAGTACACTGAGATCAAGCATTACATTCTCTGTGATGAGGTCCAGAAAGGAGAAGTGGTTCTCCAATATATCTCCACAGATGAGCAGATAAGTAGATATTTTGGGAAAGCCTCTGTCCAAGATGAAAGAGTTTGCATACTCAAGAAACAAGTTGGAGCTCATGGAGATGACTTCCTTATTGAAAAGGGAAGAGATGACTCCCGGGTTGGGCGGGAGCATTGATGTGTTATTGATTTATGGACATTCATTTTTCAGTTCGAAAAATGGTCCAAGATGAGCAGTTCCTTTCCAGTTCAAAAAGTGGTTTGAGATTTCTGACGGATAGGCATTTTCCAGTTCGGAAAATGGTCTAGATCGAACGATCATTTTCGTAATGAAAATGGTTCGATGGATTGTTGATGTACCATAGACAAAGATTCCCCTTGTGTCCAATGTGGGGGAATGGTCTAGGACAATCTTTCTCCTTGGAAGTCACTCTCAGTAGTGGTCAAGAAGACTGGTCCGCCTCGCCAAATAGTCATTCTTTCGAAGCTCACAGTTGTGAGTAGTTTCGAAGAATGGTCTATTTTGGAGGTTGGTGCAGGACAGTCATTCCCTAGGGCAGATTCATTCTCTCCAGGTTGCACTTTGTTTACTGTCGGAGGAATGGCCCAGATAGGTGAATGGTCCAGGTTCATCAATTAGGGACAAACATTCCCTAGGGCATACTCATTCTCTCTTGGTTGCACTTTGTTTAGTGCCGAAGGAATGGCCCAGATAGGTGAATGGTATAGGCTAGGAAATCAGGACATTTATTCTTCTATGCTTGAGAAGAATAGTCTAGTAGCTCAACACTAATGTTTTACCTTCTAAGGGAAGATGCTCTTTCAGATCTCACAGATGTGAGTGGAAGAGTGGCCCAGATGATTCAGTTTATATCATGACATTGTTTTTTCTGTGCAGGTTTATATCAGATGATATGATTGCTATGGAGACTGTATGTCTCTGCACAACAGATGTATGCTACTGTGGTGGATGTTTTCCACTGGTTGTGACTATGTGTCACTGATTAAGTAGTTGTGTGCTACTTGGTGTGGTACCCTCATCAATAGGTGCCCTCATCCATATAGCTACAAAAGGTGGGTTGTGTATCTAGGAGGAACACTACCATTCGAGAATATACCAACTGAAAATCAGTAGTCATAGTAGGCTCCTAATGTCCCATAAGGACATTCTCTCTATGGTGTAGAGTCATTATAGAGAAGCTAGAAGGAGTTGTCTTCCCGTAAATGACCACTGTCCATATATAATTCTTCACAAGCTTCTTCCAAATCTTACTACACATATATATCTTTGATACACTCTTATTTAATGAAATGACATGTCTCACCAATGATATGGAGCTCCTTAATTTGGTGGAGATCCTCCCTAATTTGTTGGAGATCCTCCCTAATTTGTTGGAATCCTTCCTTCATAATTGATTGACATTGATTGAGCTTGTTTTATAGGTTTTGGAACAATGGCATGCAATCCTCTCATTAAATACCCCTCAACATTGCCATTCTTTGGTTCCAATAGTCTTGAGATTGCAAAATTTAAATGACCCTAACTTCCTTACTATTGATCAGAATTGTTATCATGACCCCAATCTAGAGTTTGCATAAACACTCTATGTCTAATGGTGTCACTCTTACTAAAACCAGGTTCATAAACAGATAGATAACGACATTGCAATAATTTCAACTTGAAATGGTTGTATCTTATGTGATACTTCATTCATTCTCTGTTATAACCCCAATTTTAAAAGGCCACAGTCACTCTACTTCTACTAGAATTGGTCTAGCTACGATCTGTGCACTTTGCCAAAATATATCTTCTTTGCCACACTCACCACTGTCACTAAAAAAGTACTAGAAGAGCTAATTTAAAATGAATAAGATCTTCATTGCTTGGACTCCATTTTTTTTAATTGGGTTATTTTTTGAGAGGATCTTAGATCTACAATTCATTTTTTTAGATTCTGCGCATAACGCTTTAGAAATGTACCTAAGTTTCACAACCTTGAATTTCCTCATGAAATACACAAAAGAAAAAGAAAAAAAGACTCTTCATTTTTGGCCCAAGGAAGAGTTATGATACCACTTATTATGATCCTTGACCTTAAAATTGAATCACAAACAATATATCGTAAAATGTTGAACACTTTATTCAGTCCAGAACCCTTCAGGTAGGGAAATGCCCCTTACTTTGTATATAAAAATACCCTATAAAGTAGGACAACACCATGCAATGATTGTTTTATGGAAGGATCAACTCTTATTCACCTGTCTATTCAAAGGGACAACCTTCTTATGAGCTAAGTTCAATACAATATAATTCAATACTTGACTCATAAGGAGAATATAATCAAGTAAAAGTACATTTCTATCTTTTTCAAAATATCTTATTTGTAATTTAATTTTAAAGATCATAACATACATTATAATTACTCCATAAAATTCTTGATAGAAAATTAAAAAGTTCAATTATTTGTTAAGATGAAAAAGGATGAAGACCCACCAACATGGTGGGAGATGGTACCAAGTGCTTTAGCCATCATGGAAAGGAAGGGACTCAAGTCATGACTAAATTTTATTAAATTAAAAATAAAATCAAGTAATAACTCTTATTAGTCCCTGCATGTGACTAAATATCGCTTGGTTAGACATGACATTTCTTTTAAAAAAATTAACAAAAAAAATAATAATAATTTGAAAAAACTGAAAATTAACACGTATCACATTCGTACCTTGGTAAATTTCGAAAAAAATTGGGTGATATAAATGATTTGGACAAAATTTGGGCGATATGAATGAGTTGGACAAAATTTGTCAGGTTGTCATTAAAAACCGTCATTTCAACATCGTTCGTGTTATTTTCATGTTTTTTCGTGTTATTTTCATGTTATTACTATTCGTAGCTCGTGTTATTATTACTATTCGTTTGTTCGTGTTATTTTCATTAATATTCAATTAGAAATAAAGATTTTGTTTCACTGATTTTTATAAATTTAATTTAATATTTTTTTTATTTGAGATATTAAAAATTAAATTTTTTTTATTAAATATTATATATAACTAAATTTTTAATAATTTATTTTGTATGTATTTATATAATTTTATAATAAAATTGTATTTTAAATTTTATTAAATTTGAAAATATATATATATGATAAACAAAAATGTCTTAATATGAGTAATGTGTTAAAGTTATATTCAACTATTTTATTTTATTATGATATATTGTAGAATTGTATTATGTTATGTTTTTCCTTAAATTTTTGGCTTGCAATACTAGTCAATCTTGATTTCTTGATTTTTGATTAACTATTCATAGCTCTTGTATTGTTATATCTAACAAGGCTACTAGGTAGCATATACCTGCCAAATATAATAATGAAAATATTGTTTAAGGAGATAGGGAGAGAAGGAGTAGGCATGAAATGACTAGATGGCAGAAATATTTATTACATTTACATTGGGGGAAGTGAAGGCAGCGATAAACTTCAAAGTTTTTGGCCAATAAGATATCAGATAAATGAGATTTAAAATTTAAAATTAATCATTATTTTTTAAAACTTTAGATAAAGGGGTGTATATTTTATGGTCAACCATGAACTAATAGAAAGTCAAACCTAACTCAACACTATATACCATGCCTATCGGCAGGTATAATAACATTTTCATGAATATTTTGATTGTTGTACACAAAGTCTTTGTTTATTCTATACAAAATTGCACAACATTATGTTAAAGAATAGTAATAAAGTGTTTATTTTCTTTATCATTATGAAAACATGAGATTTAAAATAWATCTGAAAACATGATTTTAAAATAAAACTGAAAACATAATTTTAAGGCAAGGACTCACTGCTTTGCAGCTATTTCCCTTGTTATTTCAGGGCTCACCATCTCCACTTTGGCAAAATTGTGCACTCTCYTGTAACATCTTCGTCGAGAAGTGCATAAGTCGTTAGATCCCTCCATATCTAGGGCATGGCTTTTCCACTATGMCAACCATCATCCAACAACAAATGGCTTTTTAAATATTTTATCTCTCCTCCCTTACATGAACTTGAGCATTTTCCTCTATCGTAGTCTAAACATGTTATGATAAGGGTTTTTTACGATGCTTTTTTTTCCAACTATTTTTGTTTAAAATTTGGCTATGAATTGTTAAAATTGTAGATTTCAATTGTTCAAATTGCATAATCCGAGTGTAAAAGGGGTTTTTGAGGGTGTTGAATTTATTTTTGCAATAAAAAATGTAAATCCAACAACAAAAAATTACAATTCCAATAATCCTTTTATAATCTAATTCCAATGAAATTGCCAAAATAAATCTAAATAGTAAAATAGTTAGTCTTCTTTTCCTTTGATTACGGTTGAATAGATATTTTTCTCCCAATGAAGTGAAAATATGTTTGGAGTATGAAGAAAGGTGGAACTTTGTTTCTATAGCCCAAGGGCCAGGTTGTTTTCATAGTTCGAAGTCGAGTACCGCTAAATAACACATCAACTATAATAATAATAATAATAATAATCTATTTTTAAGGACATAGTAAAGCCAGACACCAAATTGGTGTATGAGACCTCCTCCGCTGATGGATTTGACTGGTAAAGTCTACGGAGGTATACATACCCTACCCCCCTCTAGATTTGAACTTGTGACCTCTTAGAAGGAAACACATGTTCTTAACCATTAGGCCAACTCAGCCACTAAAACTTCCCTCCTTCAAACTTCGGCCGAAGATTTCTTCGTATGTGAATTGTTGTTCATGATTTCCTCCAAGGGATTTGTAAGTTTGGTTGAGAAAAATACATGGTCAAATATTGCGGCATAAGGTGGGGTATATCTCCTGCGATTAGTTTATGAAGTTTTCCCTCCTCGGAAGTGGAAGTGGAATCATGAGGTCAAAACCTTGTAGGGAAAGCCTAGGCACGTAGCCCCATTGCATGCTCTCACAGAGAACTCAAGCCAAAGGCCCAATCACAATCTACTCGAATAGAATTCGAGGATGGTGGCATAATATGGTGGGGTCGTCACTACTCAAAGTGACTTATTATATATATTATATTATATTATATTATATGGGGCATAAATGGTTTTCAATGTTCATTGGCATGCCTTTTGGTCCATGGTATAAGGTATTTTTTAATAATGTTATACAAAGTGAGTTTATGAAGTTGCTTCGAACCTGTAAAGTGACTTTGATGTGGCCAAATCAAAACTCGTGGATGCCAAAAGAAAGCTACAATCAATCAATGAAAAGAAAGAGATAAAACACAAGAGTGATAAGTGACAAGTTGAGCTTTTAGAATGGATTGCAAAAAGATGCAATATCATTGGTTGGTTAGAGGAGATTTGGCATCTCTTTGCAATGACATTCAGATTAATGGATTATGATTGGTTGGATAGAGGAGATTTGGGATTACTTTGCAATGATATTTAGATTAATGGATTATTATTGGTTGGTTAGAGGAGATTTGGGATTACTTTGCAATGTCATTCAGATTAATGGATTATCATTGGTTGGCTAGAGGAGATTTGGGATTACTCTGCAATGTCATTTAGATTAATGGATCCATAAAAGGGAGGATATTCTTCATAAAAAGGGATCTTCAATTTTTATAGACCTCGGAAAGCAGAAAGGACATGAACGACCAAGTAAGAGAGTTCCTATCCACAATAATTAGAAGAAATGACTCACCACTCTTAGATATGGGTATGCTCTTGTCCAATGATGTCTTAATCTTATTATGTTGTTCATCTTCCTCTTGTTCCTCACAAATTTTAATTTTAAAGATTATGAAATGTTAGGTAGTAATTAACAACATTGTGTAGTGGAGATTTCTAGGTCGTTCTTCGTGGTCTTGTGTTTGGCAGAAGGTTTAATGGTATATGTGAATGATGACATTTATGTTTTTTTGTCTACATTGTGTTCGTGAAAAATTGTGGGTTGTTTAAATTTTATTGGTAGTTTAATGGAGATTTCCCACTTGTATTTTGTTCATGAAAGGTCTTTTTGCTTCTTAAATATGGTTGAACTATTGGATTTACTAGAAGTAAACATTCAATATGTTTTATATTTTTAGATTCACAACCGAATGAGACTTCCACCACTCTCAGGAGTTCAGAGAGAGAGAGATTAATGAATGAAGATTCAATGTTAGCTTCCTCGTGATTTTATGGACCTCTATGTTATTTCTCAAAATATTATACACTTCCATCTTCAAAAATGTGTAAAATAGTAAGGGGTAAAGGTACCCAATGGAAAGGCTATGTGTATTTTTGTTTGAAGCTCTGTTGTTAATGGTGATCTCTTTTTTCTGACACAATTTTGTTCAAAATTTCATTGCAATTATGCTTGAAAGAAATATCTTAAGAACAGTTGGGGAAAACCTCATTGTGTTGAAAAAACACCAACCATAAAAAAAGGTGGTGCAATTGCCAAGGTGGCACTGGGCAATGAGCTCTACGAGCACTAGGGAATTATCTCCTTTGGTTAGAAGACTCTCCTCGCTTGAATTGGAGAAGGGGAGGTATGGGACCTTTAGTGGGTGCCCCAAAACTTGTTCCCTCTATCGCTAGGGGGACATTCAAGGGACAACAATGGATAGGATGTCACGAGCATATAAGGAGAACTTGAAAGGAGGGAGGTCATTAATAAATATTCCAGTATATTAAAGAAATAGAAAGGCCTTGAAGAGCAAATGTTGCCTCGGCCCAGAGGGGCTTGCCAAGAAAATCTCCTCCAATGGAAAAACAAACTCAGAAGGGGTACCTCTCCCTCATCGAGGTAGAGTCTCTTGGAGTTGATATCCCATGGAGGGAGAAGACTCACCTGAAAATAATCACGAGGCATGAGGGATGGTCACCAAACCATGCTTACCCAACTCGAGGGATTGTCCATTACATGGAATCAAGTATTACAACATAAGCAATTGAACTCTTTCAACCTTGGTCCATTGAGGAAGAAGTAAGCTAGGATCCCAAATCTCAGAGCCACAAAATACAATGGGTTGGATAATTGAGTCAAAGAGACACATCTTGGAAGAGAGATTTTGAAAATGCATTCAAAAGCACTAGTGCTAAAGTACGTAGAGGCACTTGCATCATAGCTTGCTGAGATGGGGCGAGAAGGCTTGCCTGTAACTAATCTAATTCATGTGAATTGAACTCCCAAGTATGTAATCGTTGTGGTTACATCGATCTCACTATAAACTTTGAGGAAAAAAAATGGTAATCTAACAAAGATCTCTTAGACACATTAAAGACTATAAACTTAATTTTGCTAAGGTTCATCACTTTCTATCTAAGATCACATACTCTAGCAAGGGCATCAATCTCTCTCTACAACTCCATGAGGGACGAGGCAAGAAGGATCACATCGTCAATAGATAAGAGTATGGCAATCAAGAAATAGTGTAGAAGGTATCTATCTCCCATCTAGATGTGTTCTTCAAGGAAAGACTCAAGCTCATCAATGTAAATCCCAAATAAGGTTGGAGAGAGGGGACAACCCTTATGAATCCCTATGGTTCTTTGAATAAATTTAGAGACATCGTGAGAAGTGAAAAGACAATCATTAATAGACTTTTAAGGTTGCATGATATCATATGGAAGAGTCTAAAAAGTACACATCCTGTAACCTCTATGATTGTTAACTTTCAGGATTACTCTGAAAGTGTTTACACCATGCTTGGGGTGCTTCGTGAGATTTGGGGTACAAGTGTATGTTCAAATCTTGGATGGTTCAAGATGGATTGACACATGAGAGACAATCCTCGATGGATTTGCACAGTTGAGATAGCTTGCTCAATGGATGCTTGAGCTCAAATGGTTGGTAGCTTAATGTTCTTCCCTTAGGCATTGAGGTTCTCTTGACAATTTGGTGAAGACCCTTCATTGGGGCCCCATGGATGTTGTGCAAATTGGATGATGGCATCATGCCCTAGTTGGCATGTGGTGTTATAAGCAAAATCTGTCCATTGGGACAGATCTGACCTATTCGACTGTGAAGTTGGTTACAACCTTTTTGATATCTTGGCACGAGGTAAAGACTACCTGCACCTCAGGTGGTCCTTCGCCTGAGGTGGTAATGAAGGGGGGAAAAGAGAGGTGAAAGACTTACAAGAAGTCTTTCTCAAGACCACCCACCTTGGGTGTTGTCCTCCCTCAGCTTCCTAGATGGCCAAAATGGCCTGGGGGTGAAAATTATGGACAATAGGATGAAAATAAGCTCGTTGATTTTTTGGACAGCGAACTAAATAAAGTGAACAACAAGCTGTTCACTCCCTTAAAGCATTGGAAAATGGCCCAGAATGGGTCCCCGGGGTAAACCAGTGTCTTGGACAATTAACCAATGGATGCCTCAAGTGAAAGAGTGCAAAACAAGGGTGAAACATGAGCTTAAAATCTACAGCCAAGTCCTTTTAGATGGTTGTAAATTGCAAACAACAAGATGTCTGAAGCTTTTAAGACAGGGAAAAAACCCAAAATGGCTTGATACCCCCCGCGGTGACCCGGGAAGTGATCCCAGAAGATTGTCAAATCAAAAAGGGGGCTGTAAAAGGGGATGAACAACCTTTTTACAATCTATTAAAGCTATGATATAAGGGAGTATTTACAGCTTCAATTTTCAGTTCGTGGGTGAAGGGTGGACTGACGAAAGGTTGACTTTAAAAGTATTTTATTGGTGAATTTTTAGTTATTAACACATGCCTTGGCCACCGCACTGTTTTTTAAGGTTATTCCGATCAGACAAACACATCCCAAAACTACACCAACCAGTATAAGAAGAGTAATCTTAGCAGACCACGGTGATTAGGTTGAAGGGTGTCCCTGATCCGGATTATTTTCGCCACGAAATGAGAGCGGAGATATAATAAAGAAATGCACAGAGATATCATAGATATTCAATAATATAACAGAATGTATCAGAGATGCAACCATAAACACAGATATACAGTAATACATGATTTCTATTAATGAAATAAATGTACAGAGACTATAAAAATATAGAGTGAAAGACTCGTTAGAATGGTGGCAGCTTATCTCTATGAAGAGATGTGACGACTACTCGCATTTGCAAGAAGATGATTACAATGAGGCTCTGAAGACCTTTTTACAATAAGCAGGAATTCTCAAAACCCTAGACATCCAAAAACCTAACCCTAGGAGATGAAGCGCCAAAAGTCATGTGGGCCCCGTTTGGGTAAGTTAATACATCAACTTCTCGGGGTCGTAACTTTTGCATACGATCTCCGTTTTAGGCGTATGATAGCCCGTTGGAAAGGTATCATCGAGGAGATTCATTTTGGGGGCTCAATCATGCCTTTAACTATCATTAAGAAGCTCAATCCCGAAAAACCTTCATTTAGTCCCTCAAAATGGCCCCAGAAGTTAAAAACTGCTAAAAATAGTAAATTGTCAAAATTGCCAGAAAATTGTTTTGAGCCAGTTGGAAAAGGTGGGTGGCCACTGATATCCACCTGGATCAGCCCCATGCAATTAAGAGAAGCAGGTATTAGCCACTTCTCATCACTAGCGCTTTCAGGGCCTTAAAGCCGCTTGGATGGAAGAAGGATACATGTGAAAAGGAAGAGGCCCAGCACCCCTCTAAAGGGAGTTTTAGCTGAGATTATCCAAACAGAGCAGTGTTCCAACCAAGCTAAGATATTAAACTCCTTGATCGTGTGGTACTAAGGAAAGACCAATTGATTTATACTAACTAGACAACTTCTGAGGGGCTCCTGATGAAGACTCCCTGGCTTTGACTCTTAATATCCTACAAAATTGAAATTACTTGAAATGAAACACCATGCCATCCACGTGGCGAGGTCACGTCTTACTTTCACAAGCGTGCCTCCTGGTCACTGAATTTGAAAACTATCTAAAACTTTATACAAAAAACAAGTAAATAGGTATGTGACATATATGTCACGACTAAATAATATGTATATGTATGTAGCTAAATAGTATAAGTTTTGTTTTGAGTGTATGAGGTGGACCCCTGAATTATTTTCAAGTGTTTTGCGGTTTTTTGAGTGTATTTAGCTTGCTGATTTTTGTATGGCCCCTTTAGGGGCAACCACCTGTATATTAGTGAATGAAAAATTATGAAATGAAAAGATGACAAAATTAACTAATTACAAGTAACAATTGCAGCATTCAACCCAAAGGAATGGGTTGAGGCTCTTTGCAAGCGGCAAGGCCGCCATGTGTATGAAAGACCCAACTGATTCCTTGTACGGGGATTGGAAGTTTAGTGTTTGAAATTCATAAATTGTGATGATTATCTACGCAAGTATAGATCAGATTTTAGGAACAAAAATTCACAAGTAAACTACTCAAGCTATCTACACAAACAAAGCATATCAACATGGGTATGTGTGCCAAAAATTTTGGAATGAGTGCAAGTGAATATAAAGTGAATATGAGAGTGATTGAGAAGATTTATCGATCAAATTTGAAGTTTTTTCTTCGTTGTTCTGCTGGCCCCTTTGCCTCAAACAGGTCTTTAGGTGGTCCCCAACCGCTTAGGAGAAGAAGGGTAGGTGACCAGTTATATCCTTGCAGGCAAACAACGAAATTTTAGTATTTACATATGAAAAAACTGAATTAAATGTAACATAAATTTGTAGATAAAATATATATAACAACCAACTAAGATGGCTGCCCTGTGGGGGGAAATTGACCAAAATGGCCAATTTTCCTATTTGGGACAACAATGTTAATGGTAGGAAAGTATAACAGAAATATACATGAACGAAAAGAGGAAGCAAATAAGTATGAACAACCACTAAGGGGCTTATTTTAGGGCTGTCCTAAGGGGCCCTAGGACTCCCAGCCACTAGCTAAGGCCGAAAATAACCGAGTACTTCATAAAATCTGCACTAAAACACATCAAACAAGTTAAACCAAGTTGTTAGAAAATGAAAGCAAGCAAGTTAAACCCAAGGAAGCAACAACAAACACCCAACTAACCAATCCCTCGTGGAGATAGTTAACATAACAAGCATTTACTTCTACCCCTCAACCCTTAACCAACAAGTGACACATCCAACAACTAAAATCTAACAAGTATCACACACACAAAGAGTCTTGGAAAATTTCAACAGAGCTTTGTTACTATATTCATCCTCTCTTTTTACAATGCCAACCCTCTTATTTATAAAGGAGAGGTGAAGGCTTAGGGTTAGGTCACAAGACACTTGTCCCTTTTGGAAAAATGACAGGTGGACCAACCCTAAGGTCTTTTTGTCTTTTTACCAAAGTAATCTTATCCAAAATCTATCTTATCCAAAAGGGATCTTATCCTAAAAAGAAACTTATCCAAAAAGAGAATCAAATCATATTTGATTTGACCCTTTAATTACAATGTATACATGCCAAAAAACAAACTTATGCGAGACTACATATTACAAAAAGTCATTTTTCATAAAATGACAAAATCAATGTGCCACATCATCATTTTCCTTGGGATTTGTGCCACCCCAAAGGATCTTTGATTGCTGCCATGTTTTACAGCTGTAGATGAGGTGGTTTGGGACAATTCCAGGCCATCCATGGCTACCGGACTCACCGAGATGAAGCCCCAAGGTGTGGGGAAATTGTTGAGATGCTTAGGAGGGCAAGGGGCCTACGTGCTTTGGTCATTGTATGTCAGGAAATGCCCTTTTTTCAAGCACTTTTCAGACCTGATTATACCCCACCTTTGCTTCCTATAAGTTTCCCTGTGAGTTGGTCAAAGCATGGCTTCGATTTGGGCTTGTTTCGGTGACGGGACCCCTTGGGCCTGAACCTTGAGAGGATCTTCCCAGGCACCAAACAACCAAACAAATCTTATTTATTGCTCCCATGATGTATCTCTGGTAGATAAATTTCCTCTACCTTTCGTTTGGCGCAAATTCGACTGTGGATGAGTAAGATATGGCCTCATAAAGGTATGCGGAAAGGACCCGGTCGAGAGGTTGATCAGGGAAAAATTTGAAATTGGGAAAAAATTATGCGATGGACACTAGAATTGATAGGCTTCTACAGGCCTGCATACCTATATCTTAAATGGGTTTTCCTCATTTGGCCCAATTTGGCCTCGGAGGGCCCTAATTAGACCTCCTTCCAACGCATACTTATCGGCCCAATAATGAGTCCCTGTCACTCTAAGACATGCCACTGAAAATCTGGGCTTAATTTGCAGAGGTGAACTCCATGGATGCATTCCTGACTTCGCCGTGGTCGTTTTGAATATTCATGGCCGAAAATCGGCCTTCGTATGGCGAAGTTATGCAATTAAAATGTCCAGTGACCCTTAGGGGCCGGGAATTTAAATTTAGTATATAGTTTTTTAAATATGTAAATAAATTATTTTTAATTTTATTATAAATTTAAACAAAAAAATTATTTTTAATATTGAAATGTTCCCAAGCCGATATGCCAGGAACATCACGGTTTTGGGTGTCTTTTGAACTTTTACTGGTTGTGGCATTTCGTCAAACACTTTACTGATTTACTTGTTTGTATGTGTTTACTTGCAGGTTGGCCTCTTGATTTTGGACTTAGGGTTTATGTTGATAAATTTAATGTGTGTTGCAACAATAAACAAGAAGATATCGTAATGGAACATATCTTAACCATATGCAAGATCAACAAGATGATCGACAAGCCAAAACTCTTCAGATCTGATTTTATTCATAATAATAGAACCTGCTACAATGAAGATGTCTATCTGGAATGTTCATCAGATGGCTCCAAGAGAGAAGATAGAAGCTGCTACAAAATGCTCCAAAAGAAGACTACAATAAGCCTCTAAAGGATGAATATACCATGAATACCAATACAAGAAAGATATGGGTCGTATGAAGTGTCAACCCTCAAGCTGGCAGATGCCACGCCCTGCTGAAACCCTAAAGACTCTCAATAATTCGGCCCTACTGCCAAAGACCTCCAAATTCTACGCTGAAGATGTCGAACTATAGATTGGGATGAGTGGAATCCCCTCCTGAAATCTCAAACCAAAATACCAAGGGAAACTCCTCCAAATGCTAAATTCTCCAATTGAGTTGTGCCCTCCTTAAACTATCAAACCTTACAATTTCAGCCTTGATGAGGGGGGCCTCCAAATGCTCTGAAACTGGCTAGAAAGATAGATCGGGACACTGCAAGTCACTAGGTGAAGTCTGAGGGTCATATCTGAAGTATAACCCCTCCAAACTGAATATATCTGAATCTCAAAAATGCCCTCCTTCTCTCCAATTCGTCCCAATGCTCTAGGAAATAATCTGAACCATAAACTCTCTCAAGACGCACTAGAAATCATGGCTAAGGCCTTGCAAGTAAAACCCAAATGCTCAAATCTCCAAGAGCCCCCTCAAACTCCTACAACGAGCCTTCCTTCACTGAATGATGCGCCCCCCTTGCTGGAAACCCCCAATGGTGCACCCTCCTTCTCTTCATGTGCCTGCGGCTGGTGTAGAATCCTCCTGCACTGATGTAGATCCAACCTAGAATGGTGTGGGAGAGTATTGAATCTCCGAGACCAAGCTTGGGACAAGCTAGGTGAAATCTTTCACCATTGAATCGTCCTCTAGGGTTTGTTAAGTCAAAACCCTGAAAACCCCCAAGGTATGGGCTCTCTAGCTAATAGCCAGATATCAAACTGATAAACATACATGAATGAATCAATTCAGGCCCTTGCCTCTTATTTATACTTCCTGCATTCCCTTGTCTCTCCAAAGTGACTTTTCTTTTTTAATTATTAATTACTTAATTAAATCACTTTAATTAATTAATTGACCTTTTTACCTCTGACAAGCACCTTATCTCTCCTAGTGGCTTCCATGACCACTGAAAGTCACTTCTCATCATCCTATCCTGTAGTCTTGTTCCTCCCGATTCCAATGAGCTATTACACTGAGAGGTTCCTCCAAGTGTTGTGCCCAAAATGACCTCTTTAGTGAATTTAATTAACTTATAGCTCAAAATACTCAAAATCATGGAAATCGTCGAAATGTAACAGAACCAAAGCCAACCTGTGCGGAATGGATCATAATGATGAAATTGGATGAGTGATGCAAGCCAGACCCCAAAATACCTCTGAATAATATTTGTACTCACTATAACCTCCATCTGGCTACTCTGGTCATCATAACCGTCTGTAATGTAATGATGTCCAAAAGTGGGGACATTACAGTCCTCCCTACTAGAAAATTACTTGTCCTCAAGAAATAACCAAATCCCCACAAGTATAATATGAATATCCCATATCCACATGTGGGACACACAGTAGACCCCATCCAACGATGAACTATCCCACACTCTGCCCCTGGGTCCCATATCAAGACATGAACTGCAAGCCCCTAGGAAGCATAATCCTGAAATGTATCAACACCGTGAAACTCCTCCTCATGACTCATAGCCTCATCCCTGATTGAGACCATCCTCCAAGATACTACCAAGATCAACATGACCTCCATCAACTGCCCATGTTGATGCCATAATGCGGTACTGCAAGACCTCTGCGAGTCACCCTCAAGTGGTGTTCTCTCCTCGACACTGAATCTCAATGGAAAGTCAGAACAACTTTCCCCTGCAAAGGTCCATGCGCCTCTGTCAGTCAGTGAAATGCTCAACCCTGCAATCCCTGGATCCCATGCTAGCCTCTGTCGAAGATCACCATGTTGACACTGCACTATGTTGACCATGCCTGATTGCTCCATGTATATATACTAGATCCTCCACTCCTGGATCCTCAACCTAAAGAACCTATGGCACTTGGACCTTTTGTCCAGAAGCTGCATTTGTAAGAACATCTCTGTGGAAGTAGTACCTGCCCAACCATCTGCTTGCCCAATCATGATGATCAAGAGGGAGAAAATGTCTCGCTCCATAGGACAAGTACTTGAAGGCTCACTCCAAACCGACCCATGGTGGCGTATGTGGCTCTCTAGCACAACCTGGGTCATCACGTAGTGAAACATCCTGCTAACCAGGTGAACTCTCGGATCCCATGGTAGCTTGGAAGTTTATCACTTCCAATCTCCTCTAATGGCTTCTGAGTGAGACTGATCACTGTCATAAGCCCTCGATGCTCACCTGCTATCATCTGGCCTATGATGCTCACCATCATATACCAAGTCTCTATTGGTTTCCTATGACGACCCACCTCTATCCAACTGGATGCCGTAAAAAAACTCATGTCAAGTGGTCTAGGCCTAGCCACTCCCCATGTCCTCAACCACTGTCTATCTCTCCTCATGTTGTTGTTCATGATAAAAGTGTCAGGAAAGGATAACAAAGACATCTGTAGCTGACTATAGGACTGAAAAATACCACCTACCTTGGTCAATCCCAAGGATTCGACCAAAAGCACATATACTGGTACCCATGATAACTACTCGCATGTAGTCATCACTAAGCCCCAATCATCAGGTACAACCGGAAGTAACTCCTCCAACTGGTGGTAAACCAATCTATACCTCTCATCTCTCATGCAACTGCTGATATGGTGAAGGCAATCTCCCCTAACTATGTCATGTTGCAAAGGAGTGGCATCTGCATGCTCCCCTAAGTGTGTCTCCTCCCTGCAAGGCAATACACCCCTTTGAATCCCACCATACATCTCGGCATGTCTCTGTGAGCAATCAATCACCATTGTATGCTCTGACATACTCGTGTCGTCTCCCGTATACTCATGCCGCATCATAGATCCTGGGCATACTACTGGATCAACCCCTGTCTGAAGGTCAACCACTCTCGAAACACAAATGGAAGTGTCCTCCATCAACTGGTGCTCCTCTGCTAGATAACCAGCATCCTCTAGCCATGTGACCGAAGGACATATTTGAGTGTCCACTAGGATATATGAAGCGGATCTCCGACGGGTCTCCTCAAGAAGCTTCTCTGATCGGGACTCTGATTCTTGAAGGGTTGTCTGTGTGCCTCTCAAGAATCCTTGAGTGTTGTCCAACTCCTGAGTGAGTCGGTCCATCTCCAACTCCTGCTTCCTCGAGGCCCTGCGATACATCTCGCCAATCCCCAAGAGGTAGTCCCTGTCTATCAACAACTATTGGTAGTCGTTCCTCATCATAGACACTCTCTCCCTGAGAGTGTGGAAGTCATCCATGGAAAATCCCTCATCTGAACTACCATGTGCCATTGATTCTCTCCAACAGTAATCTGTCATCAATGCATGCATGTCATCACTGCGCCTGGTGGATGCCATGATCATATCCTCACTGACTCTCAACTGTGCTGCTAAGTGGTGTGACTCCTGATCACAGTCATGTTGAGGCGCCACCTCACATCTCTCACTGCTAGTTCCATCACTGGTATCCCCAACAATACTCTCTGCAGAAGATAAAGTGTTGAACTGCCCACTGTCTACTTTGCCATTGGGTTTGCCCATATGTGACTGCACATCATCCTCAACTGCTAGCTCCCTCTGAATTATATTGTATCTGGTGTGAGCAGTTGTATCCTCATGTGCACTCACCCTACTACTATCATTTGTGCATGGATTCCATATAGATGTGTTCAGACACGTGTTATGGTCATCCTGACGGATAAAGAGTGCATCTTCATCAATGCAGGTCGATCATGGAAGCAAGTGCCCCATCAAGATGTAAGTCTCCATAATATTCTCAACTAAGAGAGTCTCCGAAAGAGGTGACTGAATCTCCTCATGCTGATAGGTATGTATAAGGTCCACTGTTTCCAAATCATGTCTCTCCTCCTGGATCTGGGGATCCATGTGTCCATGGTGTGCATCCCTCACACATGGCCCCTCCATCACATCTGAAATGCCACTGATATCCTCATGTGACGTTGCTATGATGGGTGTTTGAAAAGATGACAAGTGTGTCACGGTCATCATAGGGAGCTCGTCATCTCTAGGTGCTAACACGTGTGAATCCCCACTAGTGTCTCCACTCTATTGAAGTGTACGGTCATAAACACCATGTGATATATCTACTGAAATGCAGGTGTTGTCATCCTGTTCCTCCGATTGTCTATCCACTACACAAGGGTAACCATCCTCCCCAAGCGTGCCATAATCACTAGTATCTGCAAGTGTACAAGAGTCACTATCCTCCTCAAGCGTGTCAGAATCACTAGCCTTCGTACTAGCATCATTGCACTGCTCCAAATAAGCATCTAGCTCTAGCTCTGTGTTCTCACACACCTCATCTTCACTGTCATAGTGTACCTCAATAATATGCTTCTTACCTCTACCCCTACATCTGTGATCTGGTTCCCAAGGCACTTTACAACTGTAGCAGTGTTGCCTGCCCCTAGTGGGCGTGGGGTTTCTCTATTCTTCCCTCCATCTAGCTTCTCTAGCTCTCTTTTCCTCTACTATGTCGATCCAATGTGTAACCTTATCTTCGCTCCAACTAGGTTTTTTATAGGATACAAACCGATGGAATGTTATCATACCTCTGATACTGTAAAACTTATCGAGGGTTTTATATTCCCTCTCATAATCAACAATTTTTCCTGTAAAATCTCTAGACTCCATCTTGTTGTATGGAAGATCCCTTAGGCTAGTAGGAATCTAGGTTCTGATACCACTGTAATGTTCCCAAGCCGATATGCCAGGAACATCACAGTTTTGGGTGTCTTTTAAACTTTTACTGGTTGTGGCATTTCGTCAAACACTTTACTGATTTACTTGTTTGTATGTGTTTACTTGCAAGTTGGCCTCTTGATTTCGACCTTAGGGTTTATGTTGATGAATTTAATGTGTGTTGCAGCAATAAACAAGAAGATACTGTAATGGAACATACCTCAACCATATGCAAGATCAACAAGATGATAGACCAACCAAAACTCTTCAGATATGATTTTATTCATAATAATAAAACCTGTTGCAATGAAGATGTCGATTTGGAATGCTCATCAGATGGCTCCAAGATAGAAGTTGCTACAAAATGCTCCAAAATAAGACTACAATAAGCCTCGAAAGGTTGAATATACCATGAATACCAATACAAGAAATATCTGGGTCGTATGAAGTGTCAACCCCCAAGCTGGTAGATGCCACGCCCTACTGAAACCCTGAAGACCCTCAATAATTCATCCCTACTGTCAAAGACCTCCAAATGCTACGTTGAAGATGTTGAAATGTAGATCAGGATGAGTGGAATCCCCTCCTGAAATCTCAAACCGAAATACCAAGGGAAACTCCTCCAAATGCTAAATCCTCCAATTGAGTTGCGCCCTCCTGAAACTGTCAAACCCTACAATTTTGGCCCGGATGAGGAAGGCCTCCAAATGCCTTGAAACTGGCTAGAAAGATAGATCGGGACACTGCAAGTCACTAGGTGAAGTCTCAGGGTCAGATCTGAAGTATAACCCCTCCAAACTGAACATATCTGAATTTCAAAAATGCCCTCCTTCTCTCCAATTTGCCCCAATGCTCTAGGAAATAATCTAAACCATAACACTCTCTCAGGAGGCACTAGAAATCATGGCTAAGGCTTTGCAAGTAAAACCCAAATGCTCAAATCTCCAAGAGCCCCCTCAAACTCCTACAACGAGCCTTCCTTCACAAAATGGCGCACCCCCCTTGCTGGAAACCCCCAATGGTGCGCCCTCTTTCTCTTCATGTGCTTGTGGCTGGTGTAGAATCCTCCAACACTAATGTAGATCCGAACTAGAATGGTGTGGGAGAGTATTGCATCTCCGAGACCAAGCTTGGGACAAGCTAGGTGGAATCTTTCACCACTGAATCATCCTCTAAGGTTTGTTAAGTCAAAACCCTCAAAACCCTCAAAACCCCCAAGGTATGGGCTATCTAGCTAGAAGCCAAATATCAAACTGATAAACATACATGAATGAATCAATAGAGGCCATTGCCTCTTATTTATACTTCCTGCATCCCCTTGTCTCTCCAAAGTGACTTTTCTTTTTTAATTATTAATTAATTAATTAATTGACCTTTTTACCTCTAAAAAGCACCTTATCTCTCCTAGTGGCTTCCCTTACCACTAAAAGTCACTTCTCGTCATCCTATCTTGTAGTCTTGTTCCTCCTGATTCCAATGAGTTATTACACTGAGAGGTTCCTCCAAGTGTTGTGCCCAAAATGGCCTCTTCAGTGGATTTAATTAACTTATAGCTCAAAATACTCAAAATCATGGAAATCGTCGGAATGTAACGAAACCAAAGCCAACCTGTGCGGAATCGATCATAATGATGAGATGGGATGAGCGATGCAATCCGGATCCCAAAATACCTCTCAATAATCTATGTACTCGCTATAACCTCCAACTGGCTACTCTGGTCATCATAATCCTCTGTAATGTAATGATGTGCCAAAGTGGGGACATTATATATATATATATATATATATATATATAACAAAATTAAAATAATAATAAAATCCAAAATTTAAACTAAAATAAACTACATACATACAAGTCATATACTAAAGTTAAACCTTAATTTAAAATACAATTAAATAAAAAATAAAAGGAACCACATAGGAAGGGAAGGTCTGCGTGGTGGAGGGGGAGCAGAGTTGGGCAGTGCGCAGAGGAGGGGTAGGGGAATGAAGGAGAGGCATGTGCGTGAGTGTCGGGGGAGAGAGGGGTTGGGTTTAAGAGAGGGTCGAACATAGGGTATGGAGGATATGATGGAGGAGTTGGGTAGGAGCTGGTGGAGGATCTGCGCGGAGGAGGGAGCAGAGGGAAAGGAGGGAAGGGAAAGGAGGAGGGGAGGGTTGTGAGGCGAGGAGTTAGTGTGAGGAACCGCGCGCAGAGGGTGGTGGCAGAGCGAGCTTGGAGGAGGTGTTGGGGTGATGGAGAAAGTGGTGGTGGGGGTGCCCACTGGGTTTTGGAGAAGGGGAATGGAGGATGGGAGAGGCCCGAGCGCACGTGGAGGAAGTTGTGAGGGTCGTGGGTTAATGGTGGCAGGGGTGCGCACACAAGAGTGGGAGGTGGTTGTGCATGGGGGAAATGGGAAGAGGGTCAAGCATGGAGGGAGAAGGGAGGAGATAGAGCTGGGTGGGAGGTTATGGGGAATGAGGAATTGCAGAGGTGGAGGAAGAGGAGAGGGGTTGGTGGTGGCGCCCTGGTGGTGGATGGGTGGTCAACCACCCCCAAAAATTAATTTCGAAATTTTTTGGCATTTTTAGGGTTTTTTTCAATAGTTTAGGAAAGGGAGGTTTTGGGTTCAACCCCCCTCCCATCCTATTTGATTTGTGGGCCTTTTGGGTAGAGGAAAAGGGAGGGGGTTGGGTTTCAAAGCCCAGGGCCTACCAATGGCATGTACATGCCTGCATACTCAACCAAAACTCATAAATTTAATTCTTTAAAGGGGCCTTGGAGGCTTGGGCCTAGTGCCCAAGAGGAGCTCAAATCCCCCCCCCTTGAATTTTTTCACATGAAAATCAACCAAATTCACACCAGCCAACAAACATGAAACAACAACTAATATCACAACTGAACCAGGAAGAGAACAACCATTTTGAAGGCAAAAACAACATTTTTTCATGCAAAATTTCACCGCAACCAAGAAATTTTTTCCTCTCTTTGAATTGGGACCGATGGGATTACCCGACAATGTGTATGAAGGTTGGTGCATGGTCATGGTTGACTACCCAATGAAAACCTGCACTGCTGCCTGGATGCCCTCCTCTGCCATTGGAGACCTGTTGTAGAGCTCCCTCTCCCTTTGGCCAAAATGCCAAAATGACTTGAGAGAGGGGAGAGAGGAGGTTTTGTATTTTTTAATTTTATCAAAAAATCAAATTCCCCAATATTGCATGAGGAGGCTGCGTGTCTTCCCCTTGATTTTCCAAAAAATTCTGAATTTTTTTATAATTTTTCCCCATTATTTTTTTTAATATTTCTCGAAAATTGTGCAAGTCAAAGTTTGACTTTGACTTTGACCTTGTTGTTGTTGACTTAGCCCCAAAAAGGTTGCCAAGTGAGACCGAGTTAGAATTGGACGCAGGGCATGTCGTTGGAAAGGTCTCGACGAGCCTGTCAAGAATATGTCGTCACCAATCTGAAATAATGCTAGTTTAACCCTCAATTTCAGCTCGGAACAGTTGTCGGCCCAAAACCCCTGACTTGTTGGTGGGCCTACATGACACCCAATCTTGCAAAAGGCGCCAAATCGCCATACGATATCCAATTGAGGAAATCGAGGTACCATTGGAAAGGTATTGACGATTACTTCGACGAGGTGGCCATATGTTTGTGTGTTGGGGCCATTAATGGTTGTTTTAGCTGTCATGAAACCCGGCTACGCGAGTTGGTTGCCCCCCTTTGCCCGAAATAATTGACCAACTTGTGACAACTCTAACCGGGCCATCCAAGGTCGGAATGAGACAAATGTCATTGGAAAGGTATTTAAGTCTATTACAATGCGACATCACTGAATCTCTGGTTTAAAACTATTTACCAACAATTTTGAAACCCCTGAAGCACTGCAACCAATCTGGTGTCCGAAATTGGTCATGAACTTGCAAAAGCTTATTCTTACCAACCGAGGGTCGAAGTCAAGCACATGATATACTGTTGGAAAGGTCTCGCACTTCCCTACACCATGTCTAGGTTTGATTTTCCTTTTGAATCAAAGCAATAATCTGAACAGAATCAAACTAGGAAGTCACAACTATTGGTTTTGGCCATTCAGGTGACCCTAACTTTGTGTCATCCGTACGGGGTCATACAGACTCAGAATCGGGCCCATGATAGCCCATTGGAAATCTTGTCGTGATCCCTACAACATGGAAACATTGTATTTCCCAAATTGTGAGCAGAATTCATCTTATCCTTTGCGAAAGGACCCCGTCCCCAAGGGACCCGCCTAGTGACAGGCGAAGGGGGCCAACGTTAAAATTCTTGCACACTGCGTGCTTAGCTCATAAATTTAAACTGAACAGTATTGACACGAGGAATTATCATGTGGGAGGGTTCAAAACCCTGTGAAGGTAGCCAATTGATACTCTTATAAGGGCAAAGTCCATAATAACTATGACCCTCACCACTGTCTTCAATTGGAACCATAGCACAACGAGACACTTGTGGAGGAATGAAAATGTAAAACACCATGTTGAGCCCAGAGCAGATTCTTGGGTCAACATGTGGTAGCTTGGATTCTTGTTTGGAGGATTGGAGATGGCTCGAGAATGCTTGGGGCTAGGATGATATTCTTATAGGGTCAACTCACCGAGTGGAGTACATTGCTTAGGGGATTCGATGGAGTCCATGGAGGCTTGTGATGGAGGGATGTGGACTTGCCTTTTATAACTACATCACCTTAGAGTCATTATTGTGCATGGCATGTCCTTGGAACATGACACATGTATTTTAGAGTGTGTCCTCTCACTTGTGTTGACATATAAGTGATCATTGTAGGTTGCTTGTAAGGGCTAAGGCCCACTTTGTATTATTGGCCTCGTTTACCTCTCATATAAATAAAGGAGTGAGAGAGAATTTCCATTCAGATAGGGTCACTCACTCACTCACTTGTATTCACTCTTGTGATGAGATGTGGCCTAGAGAAGAGTGCGCTCTAGCTTCTCTCTCTAGAATCTTCATGTGTTTAATCTCTCTCTCTCTCTCTCTCTCTCTCTCTCTCTCTCTCTCTCTCTCTCGTTGATAGGCTTTCTTGGTTTTCTTTGAGTATCTTGGAGCATTTGGAGGTTTAGGGTCAGGGTTTTTCCCTTGGGGATTGGAGATTAGGGTTTTGTGATAGAACCCTGGTGTGGAATTATGAAGAAGAAAAGGAGAGGATGACTTTCCTTGGAGGATGTGTTGGAACAATTCTTGCATATTGGATCGTCTTGATTGCTAGGGTTTTGTTGATTTTCCCTAGCTAGGGTTTGGAGAGCTGGGAGAATTTGTACTAGTGTTGAGAGAAGGCCATGGTATCTATATGTACTTGATGTTGAGCACATTAATGAAGTTTCCAATTGTCCAAAATTTGTGCAATTTCCATATGAATTATTATTTACAACCATATATGTCTTGTTGATTTGACATAAGTAAAATGACCATTGTTAAGTGATTCAACATCTAAGTAAATAATATAATGAGTTGATTTTACTGCTGTCATATTGCTATTATTACTATTGTAAAAGAGTATTTTTAGATCTGGTTATTTGCTGATAAGTTACCCTAAAATAATTGGAACTTATGCCTTTGATTTAATATTTTTTCTCCTTGAATTACCGCGAAATTTATGCTATTTAAATATTAAACATTATACTCTTTCCACTGCTATTTTGTACCTTATTTTAAAACAACCCCAATATTAAAAATTTAGAAGGCTAAAATTTGAGAAAGCTTCTAAATGGAAAGTAAAATCTATTTTACATTTAATTTTGAATGTCCGAATATTTATAAAATAAAGTAAACAAACTTCCCAAAATCAATAAAACAACATAGAACCTTATAATAACATTATCTTAGCCTATAATAACAAAGAAAGACACTTAAAAAAATATAAAAAATTATAAAATAGAGTAATAGTTTGAATCCATTAATTCCATAAGTATGACAACTCCCTCATAATAAAGTCAAAATACTTTCAAAGTCAATAAAGCAACATAGAACCTTAAAAAAAAACGTTATCTTACCCTATAATAACAAAGAAAGACACTTAATTTTTTTATAAAATAGAGTAATAGTTTGAATCCATTAAATGAGTTTAATTACTATTCCAAAAAATTTCACGACATTTAATATAACTTTTTAATAAAATTACAAAACCTAAGTATTTACATTGCAAATTCATAAAAAATTCAATAATCATTAGATTGATATATGTAATTGATATCTACTTTTCAATTACTTTTAAAGAAAATAAAAGGGGAGATGAACAAATCTGTTTCGAATATATAAATAAACAAGTGCAACAGGTTGCTATATACGGCCTCAGAAACTAATTTTTATTTCATAAAAAATGTTTGTGCATGAATAAATTTGATCTTTAGAGTGTTACATACCCAGTTTATTGCCCAGATTCTTCAATGGCGGCCTATCAATAGTGGCGAGCTCTGTGGCTCGCATGGCGGAGCACATGGTCATGTTCCCCGTGGATACCTTGAAGACTAGTGTGTAGGTTGCGACATCTACCGAGGGCTCTCTCCACACAGTCGTGGGCAGAACTTTCATCTCCATGATGAAGAGCGAGGTCCCGCTAGGGTTTTACAGGGGCATCGTTGCCATGGGTTTCGGGGCCGGACCCGTCCATGTTGTCTACTTCTCCGTCTACGAGGTTTGCAAGGAGATGCATTTATGTGGATGGAACATTTGAAACGTGACTGTTGGGAATTCTGTCTTTTCTCATTAATTCAATGTCTCGAAATATGGGAAGGCTGCAATAACACTATCAATATATTGACCAATGAGGAGTTAGAAAAATACTATTTTTGTTATATTAAAAAATATTTTTTTTTACTTGTTATGTTCAACATTAAAATTGATACAAATTTTTCAAGTCAACAGAAAACTAATATGAAAGTCAATGCTAACTCATTGCTATATACTGCCAGAAGCCGTATAATAAGGGCCGCATGGCAGCTTAGTCCCTGCCAAGTAAATTTGGAAATAGAGTGTACCTAGATGGGATCATTGAACTAGTTAGAGTGTTTCAACAATTGTCAATTTACTATAAAACCATTGTCAATTTGCTATAATTATTATTTGTCTTTATTAAAGAAAAATTCAAAATCATTATTAAAATGGAAAGATATATATATATATATATATCATTTTGTTTTTCATCTTTAACTATATTTTTACTAATTTATTTTTATTTAAAAAGAAATTCAAAATTACTATTAAAAAGAAATTACACATGTCATCATACATAATTATATGTATATCATTTTGTATTAATCTAGTAGGAGTACACTTTGTATTAATGATAAGAGAAAAACATAAATGGAGAGGCTATCAAGCTTCCTATCCATAAAGGTAAAACTCTACTCATCCCCTCTGTAGTTGTCGAGCCTTCTACTTCAAACTCTCCCCATCCAAAGAAAGTGAACGATTTTGCTTGGTCTAGAGGTCTTGGCCTCGAACTCTCTCCACTAAAAACCATAAGCTCCCGGAAAAAATTGGCGCAACCTTCTATCCCATCTACTGAGACTGTTACACCTTCCTCCAGTGAAACTGGGCCTCTTAGAGCATTTAAATCCCTGGCCAGGGCAAAGTAATGTTGGTTCTATCATTAAATGTGAGAGGGATCGGAGGCACCCTCATAGTTGCCTTAGTTCGTCGTCTTTTGGATCATATTCGACCTGATGTTATCCTCCTCTAGGAAACTTTGGTGAATGAATAGAGAGCGAGAAATTTCATCCATCTCTTTCGTCCCTCCTGAATGTCAAACGCAGTAAACTCATCTGACACCTCTGGGGGCCTATTTTCCTCTTGGGATCCTTCACTCTTTACTCTGGATTCTTACCTCACAGAAGGGGGCATCTTATTAACTGGGAAATGCCTCACTCATAACAAGGAAATTGCCTTTCTCAATATTTACGGCCCTTGCAAAGACAAAGCTTCTTTTTGGAATAAAATAAATGATAATGGTATTCTTTCTATAAAAAAATTGATAGTAGGTGGCGATTTTAACATTCTGTTGTCTGCTGATGAGAATTGGGGAGGAACGTGGGGCTCAGAAATCACTGAAAACTTCTATAGAGAGATTTTCTCCACAGATAACTTGATTGATGTTAAGCCTGCAAAATTAGAGCCGACCTGGTGGAATGGGCGTGTGGGGCTGGAGTCTATAGCGAGAAGACTTGACAGATTCTGTGTATCTGAAGATCTCTTAACTGCGTCTGGTTTTTATAATTCATGGGTGGAGTTCCCCTACATTTCAGATCATGCGCCCATCATCCTCCAACTAGAAGAGAGACCGAATTACAAAATTCACCCTTTTAAATTCAATCCTCACTGGATTTTTGAGGCCGAATTCGTGGAACTTGTTATCAAAGTTTGGAATGACCCACATTTTTTGACTGAAAGCGGCAAGCAACAAAGACTAATTTGGAAATTAAAGGAACTTAAACAAAAAACAAAAGACTGGCTCAAAGAACTATTGAAAAAAGAAGAAGAGAAATTAACATTGCTAGACTCCGATATAAAGGCTACTCTTCGACTATTGAATAATGATTTCTCCAACAAAGAATTGGAATTGACTTTGCGTCAATTGGAGCTAGAAAGGAATGGAATTCTTCAATTCAAGGAGAATCAATGGCGATTGCGCAATCGAGCCCTCTGGCTGAAGGGAGGTGATAAAAATTCCAAATTTTTCCATACCTTCACAAATGCAAACAAAGCGAAGAAACATATCTGGAAAATTCAAACTAGTCCAGATAACTTTGCTACAGATCAGGAAACTATCAAGGAGGCAACGGTCCATTATTTTAAAGAATTATACAAGGCACCTACAGAGCTGAATTTGCCAGATCAATGCAAACTTTTGGATTCGTATCCTCAGATGATGACTGAAGAGGAAGCTAATAGTTTATATTAGCCAGTTACCTTGGAGGAAGTGAAAGAAGTCCTGTTACTTTGCAAAAAAGAAAAAAGCTCGGGTCCCGATGGTTGGACAACCAAACTTTTTGTGTATTTTTTTGATCTTGTTAGGGAGGATATTCTGGCAATGGTGGAAGAATCCAAAACCACATGAGCTATTCTGGGAGGCCTTAATGCCACTTTCCTGACCTTGATACCTAAGACGAACAATCCTACCTCCTTTGATGATTTCCGTCCTATCTCGCTCTGCAATCTGGCCTACAAAATTATTTCCAAAGTTATCGCTAATCGCCTAAAACCTCTCCTCTCCAAGGCACTATCTTTGGAACATATGGGTTTCCTTAAAGGCAGAAATATCCAAGATGTTATAGGTACAACCCTAGAGAGCTTGCACAATATAAAAAAATAATAATTGAAGGCCGTTGTCTTAAAACTCGAGTTGAAGAAAGCCTTTGATAGTGTGGACAAAACTTTCTTAAGACTGATTCTTCTAAAAATTGGAACATCACTGCAATTGACGAATTGGATAATGTCCTGTGTAAACTCAGCCTTTTGCAGTACTAATTAATGGAGAGGCTACACATTTCTTCAGAAGCGGAAGGGGCATTCGCCAAGGCTGCCCACTGTCTCCTTTGCTATTCATCTTAGTAATGGAAGGCCTTAGCATTTTACTGAAATCCAACATTGAAAGAGGTACAATTTCAGGGATCAAAGTGTCAAGGTTCATGAGAGTCTTACACCTCCTTTTTGTGGATGACGTTTTAATTATGTCAAAGGCTAGTCTTAGTGAATGGGAGGAAATCTTGAAGGTGATTGACTTATTCTGCAAAGCGTCAGGACTGTCCCTAAATCCCGCCAAAAACAATGTTCTTTTCTAAGGGCTTTTGGAGACAGAATTGATTCCCTTAAAGAGGCTCCTCCCCTTTAGCTTTAACTCTCTTGCAGGAGGCTTCAAGTATTTGGGCTACCATCTAAAGACAAGGGTGCAACGTGTGAGTGACTGGGATTGTATAATCTCTAAATTATCAAAGAAAGTGGGGACTTGGTGCAATCGTTGGTTGTCCTTGGGTGGCTGACTTATCTTGATTAAATATGTTCTTGAAGCCCAACCAGTGTACTGGATGGCATTGGAGTCATTGCCCAGCTTGGTTATAAGTCGGATTATGAGAGTGATTTTTCACTTCCTTTGGAATGGTCTCTTGGCAAATACCCATTATCATTTATGCAGATGGTAAGTCTTAGCCAGACCAAAGAAGCTAGGGGGATGGGGTCTAAGCAATCTCCATTTTTTTAACAAAGCGATGAATACCTCCTCTCTCTGGCGGGTTTTACTTGTAGACAGTCTGTGGCATCGTGTGATATTGGATAAATATCTTCATAACTCTCCACTCACCAGTTGGCTCAGAAAACCAAGACACTTATTAAACTCAACCTCCCGAAGTTGGTCTAACTTGGTTCGCTCAGTCCCTATTATCCTCAACTGGATCAGCTGGAGCCCTGGCGCTGGTCAAGACATTTTGATAGGCAAAGATAAGATCCTTGGCCTAGGAGAAAAATCTCTCCTCTCAACCGAATTAATTTCACATATCAACAATAGAGGTATTTACACTTTAGCGCAAGCTTGGACAACCTTGAACCCTGCTACGACAACCACCATTTGGTTAACCAGCAACGACCTCAATCTGTCAAAAGCACAAGCCATTGGATGGACAGATTACATTGATAATATAAACGTTGTTGGCATAGTCATAAAACCTCTAATGGAAGATACGCTGATCTGGTCTGGCGATGGAAAAAGCTCAGAACTATCTATCAAGAAGGTTTATAATGCACTCATGTCAACTCAATCTCTCCCGGTAATATTCAGATGGCAACGAAATTTCTGGAAGTGGCAACTCCCCCACAAGGTAAATGTTTTCTTTTGGTTTATCTATTCATTCGAAAATTCTAACTTGGGATATGTTACAACAAAAAGGAACATCTGGTCCAAGTAGATGCTGCCTGTGTGGATTAAGGGCAGAAGATATAAATCATTTATTCATTGACTGCGTTTTCACTTGTTCGGGTTGGGGCAAAATTGCTTCGCTCTTCCATTATACTTTCATTTGGGGAGGCTAGTCACTTTCATATTGTATGGATGCTTGGGTGTTGAATAAACATCTTCCAAAAAGACTACCAATCTTAACGTGTTGGTTTATTTGGAAAGAGAGAAATAAGTCATTATTCGAAGATTTGCTGCCTAATGATTGGGCTGTCACCTTTAAGATTCTAAAAACTCTGAATATTCTCTCGCCAGCCAGCATGGACAAAGGACTAAGACATAGCTCTATAATTAGAAGGACTGGTTATGCCATAGCTTTTTTCGATGGTGCTGCGTCAGCTGGAGGCTTCAACTGTGGAGTGGGGGGTGCTATCAAATGCCCAAACTCGCAAGCGTATCGTTGGTTTTTTAATTGTGGAGACAAAACTAACACAAAAGCCTAACTCTTAGGAGCTTGGGATACATTAACTATTTCAAAATTGTTAAACCTTCAGTACATTCAGGTTCTGGGGGACTCCAATATTGTCATCCAATGGTTGAAGCGGGAAGGAAAACTCCAAACTCTCAATACCGAAGGCTGGAAAAGCAGAATAATAGATTTGATCTCCACTTTCAAAGGCTTACATTTTCAACACATATTCCGAGAAGCAAATGAAGAGGCCGATCAGTTATCCAAGCAAGCCCTCTCGGCGCCTAAAGGCAAGATTTCCTATTACACTTGGGATGGTGAAACTGCTGGCCCTACTTTCCAAGTGGAAGTCTTCTAATTTATCCTCTTGCCTTTCTAGTTTTGATTTTTTTGTTGTCTTATCATTCTAATCCTTGT
>ML782451.1:59252-74228 GCA_009831015.1 Picea engelmannii | reverse complement strand
GAGTCAATCCAGGAGCGAAGATCAACCAGATTCGGCCAGAAACCGTTGAACCTGCAAATCAGGGCAAGCTTGCTGAACTGAGAGGAATACTCCAGTACTTCCTTCGGCATCTGGATGGAAACTGCCGGGGCTTCAATAATCGCGATATTCGGAGCAGAGGAGCCCCCTCGGAGGGAGGCCACATCTTGGAAAGAGGCCCGTCCCGCACGTCCCAAAGAGGGACCCTGATCTGGAAGGGGGCGGGCGGAGCTACCCCCGTCGGCCTTGGCTGAAGAGGAGCGAGCAAGAGCAGAGGGGGCGCCGGCCGCCTTGGAGGTCGCAGCCACGAGAGGGGGCGCATCAGCCGCAGGAGCAGCCACCCGGGAAGACATCTGCCACCGGCCGGAACGAGCTTGAGGCGCCTGGGATAGCTCGAGAGGAGGCCAGCGGGCCTGTGGAGAGTTGAAAGACCAGGCCGAAGCCCGAAAGAAACCCTTGCCTTCTCTGCCGCCGCTACTCGACTAGAATATTTTAACCAAGTTTATTGAAATACAATAATAATGAAATAAATGGATAGTAACAATGAAAGAACACATGACATTTTTACATTTTTTCTTAATTTTTTATATAAAAGGTACTAGGTACTTATAACCAAGTTTATTGATTATGTAATTAATTTTAAATATTGAAATAGTGAAGACACCAATAAAACTTAGAATATATCAACCAATAAAAAATGAAAAAAACAATATTTTAATTATATCTAAAAATATATATTTATTTTATTAAATTAAACATTATACTACACATATAAATTTAAAATACAAAATAAAAATATAACAATATTATTTAATAATAATAAAAGGAATACACAATCAACGAATCTTCCTCAAATATATAAAAACGCTAAAAATAGCACTTCTTAATAATAATTATCATTCATTGTCGGCAAAATCAAGGGGAGACATCAACAAATCTTTCTCAAATATATAAAAATGATAATAATAATACAAAAGAAAGGCATGACGTTTTGGCTCGCACGTAAGTGTACTTTCGTGACGATGAAAGCTTAAAGCGCTCCCGCATAGACTCTTCGACTCCGCGCTTCTCTGTTTCCGCGATCGGTGAAGGTCCATCCATGGCGGTCAAATCCAGGGCACGCGGAAAACAAAACAGCGAAGATCATCAAAAGCACAAGAGCAGAATATGGCTGTATCTCACACTGCTTACATTGCAATATGGTGCACAGCCGTTACTCTCTAAACGCTTTTCCGGGTAAAGTGTTCGACTCTTTTATCTCTAACGCGGTTCGAACTGGGGAGCTATTATTTTATTTAGAAACAATTGGTTCTGTTTTATTTTCTATTTTTCTTAGCATTTGACCTTTGAAGTGATGAATTTGCGATCAAGAAATCGTCTACGGACTTCTGAAACATAAAATTAAATTTATGGCTGATCTGCACTTGCTGTTAAAAGTGATTAATAGTAGTAAATTGTTTTCGACAAGAATAAGTTGAATTCTTAGAATCTGCTCAATTCAGTCAAACGAGTTGCAAATTTTACCCTGAACAGAGACATTAACCGAATTCCTGTGGAGCTAATTTAAGATTAGGTTTCACGGTTCACCAAGCTTCCCGTGCAAAGAAACCCTATATCCTTTCAAAACATTTCAGATTGAAAGACATCATTTAGTTTATCGGAATCAAGTATTAAAGTGCAATGTATCGAGATAAAGCCATCCCATGCAGAAACTTGTTAGGCTTTCGCTAGAAGCTAGTCCGTTTTTTATTTTGAGCTGGCAAGGCCCAGGTTCAAATTAGGCATTCTTACCGTGGTGTTGGAGTTCCACACTACTTACAAAATTTCTTTGTCGCGGTTCACCCGACCTGAACCCTCATGATTTTGCTCACAGCGGCCCCGGTGATGGGGGCACTCTCCAAAATCATCTGTCCCTAAAGCGAGGGTGAATGACAACAGTACCACTGGATTCCTTTAGAGAAAAGGCAGGTCCTACCCGTACAAGCACCAGCTCATTTGTAAGTTCACCAAAATATCGTCCTATTGCCACATACTAAAAAATATGTCTATCTAGTTATGTTTGAGTGAAATTTCCTCATCTAGTGTATGATTTTTCTGAGATTGAATTGTGTGTGAGTTTTCAAAACTTTGGAGATTTCAAGTGGACATATAAGCTATAAGAATAATGGAAAAGAGTAAGCTGGGTTTAAAAAGGATATAAAATCTAATAACTTCCAATCTCTAACCTCTTTTCTTTTCTTCTTCATCTACTATGCACGTGGAGTCTGCTTGTATGGATTGATACTGATAGGAAGTTTTGAGGTTGAAAGGGGCTCATTCTCTTTATTTTACCTTTGGAGTTTTGCAATTTGATTGCGTTCTTGTCTCCTAATGGTCCTAAAATTCTTTTAATTATGGTTTGGCATGATACTAGCTTGAGTTTTCCGATACCATGCATTTATTAATGGTTTTCTACAATAATGAAGTGTTACCCTCATTCTTGAAGTTTTCTTCAACCGTGGTGTTTTTGACATTGAGAGGTCCTGGACGTGCTTTGGAAGTAGCTGGATCCCCTCTGCATATCTTCTGCTCTGATAGTAGGGCATACCTTCTGCTCTGCTACAGTGCCGTTGCAAGTTTCAATCAAGCCAAGTCTTACTTCTCTTTGGACCTCATAAGTAATTTTTAGACATATTCTGGGAAAAATTGGATGGTTATCTTATTTTTGCATTCTGCCTGTTGTGAGTTATTCTTTGAGATGTTTTGTCTTGGCACCAATTTTGTAATAGGTCCCCATTTAGTTCTACGAGCTTAAGGTGCCCTGGTTACCAAATCTCGATGTTAGGCTGTCATTTTGAAGCATTTCCAATTTTGTGTGCTATGTGCATGCTGCTCTATCCCAAGTATCGTAGGTTCTCCTAACAGAATTTATTTTTCTCTTGATGAGCACTACTCTATTATACTAAGATTGAAATTGCTTTGGGTGCATAACAACTAGACAAATTGGCAAACCTTTATTGAGGTGTCTGGACTTATGCTTCTGTGCTTTTTCTTTGGTGATCTAGATATAGATGAAAAGTAGTGGAACAATCTAATAGAATCTAATTCCATCAATGAAAAAGCAGATATCTCCCGAATTTTGGATCAAAATATTTTCGATACTTTTAGTGTGAATCTTAAATCCCTTATTCTAATATTGTTTATTGTTCATTTTTATATGAATTTGATTTACAGGAAAGGAGTAACTGTGACTTCTTCTGTACTGATTTGTGAGTGTGCAAAGGTATTATAGGTGTCTTCTTCTTAGGTGATTCTGTCTTTATCTTCTGTCATGTTTTATTTTTATTGACTCATGATCTCTACTTTATCTGTTTTATTACATTTGTAAACTGATAATGTAAACTCTGTCCATGTTTCTTTGTGCCTTCTGGCAATGTTTAGGTTCTATGTGCTTTGATACTCATGGTAAAAGAAGGCAGCTTGGGCAGACTTAGCGAAGAGTGGACTTTTATAGGTTCATTGACAGCTTCAGGTCTTCCAGCAGCTATTTATGCTCTGCAGAATAGCTTGTTGCAGCTTTCTTATCGAAATCTGGACTCCCTTACCTTTACAATGCTTAATCAGACAAAGCTATTTTTCACTGCACTTTTCATGTACTTTATTTTGGGGTAACTGTCTAACCCTGACTTGGAATTGAAAGTTTTCTACTTTTTGCTACGCAAGCATTTCTATCTTTATTTTTTAAAGTTTCGAATATCTATTATAATTTATAAATAAAAACTTTAGGTTATAGAGTTTTCCTTTTCTGTTTGGGTGGGGGTGGCCTTGGGGGAAGAGCATCGTGCAAATAATTCTAGAGGAGATTAATAAAAAACTTTCTATGTCTCGTTTCCTAAATTAGACATTCTTGATGGATTTGGCGTCCTCCATTATGGCACTAGGGTGATAAAAACGGCCTGAAGCTGGTTTTTAACATTGAAAGGTCTCTTCTTGTTGACATGATTAATATCTTTCTGGCTAATCTCTCCACATTATGAAATAATCTTTTTGCATCACAAATGATTCAGACACCTCCTCTATATTTCTGAAAATATCTCATATAGACAGGAGCCCTTGGACGAGCTCTGAAATATCTTCTTCTTCTTCTATATTTTTTGAAATACTACATTTATGATTTTGTATAACATAGAAAAAAGATCATGTGTACAGAAGATAATAAAAGTCCTGGTATTACTGCAAACAGAGTTGCAATAATGTCAGAAATGTATTGTTTCCTTTGATGGCATGTAGATCTCAGCCTGGTAACATATGACATATGCTTTGCAGAGTATTGTTGACTTAACCTATTTTCTATTGTGGTTTGGTCTCACTTAACCTTGCAATAACTTCATATACACTAAAGATGAGCAATTTAGCATGTAATGTGACGTACTGAGACTCCAAGGGGAAATTGTTGGTGCATTACTTATACCAGTAACTGTGAGTGAGAGGATGAACTATACCCAAAGACAAAACCCCATGTGGCAAAAGTCCACATGGTCAGTGCTAATAGACGCTCATTGCCACTATTATGCAAAAGAAGTCCACACATTTTTAATGTCTCTGCCAAGTTGATATGTTCATCATCACCCTTATTTATTATAACAGAAAAAGTGAAAAGTAAAAAAAACGGGGAATGTATCATGGTTATGCTTGGGTATCACGGGTTTTTTTCACATCTGGAGTTATGCATTTACTGAGTTTAATTTAAGCTTCAATCCTATGGGGATTTTCTTCTCAACCACACTTTCAATAGATTCATTGCAGTTGTTCCATAGGGAATTTCTTTTGTAATTACACTTTGAAGTTTAAATAAATACAATTCAAGTGTGGATCCCATAGGGAGTTTTCCTTCTTCGACACTTCATCAATTTATGAAAGCAGAATTATATCAGTTCGTGATCAACAATTCTAAGGCCAAGGCTCAAAACTAAGGCTCATGGTGATACATTTTTTATATAATTGTAAATTAACAAAGAGGATGTTGGATAGATTTAGAGCAAATTTCTATATGCTTACCTTGAATTTTAATACTTGTGCCACTGCCTCGTTCTTCTGGAATTATTCATTAGAAATGATGTCTTCTGGAATTATTCATTAGAAATGATGACGAAACCCCTTAGATAAGATAAGATGATTTTATTAATGTCCACAAGTGATGAGAAGAGTAGGTCAATGGGACTAGAGAATGCAACTAGTCACAAACATAATGTAGGAGTGAAAGCTACAAAATATAGAGATACAATTAAAGAGTGAAAGGAGTAGAAAAGAGAGTAAGAAAGGGTACATGAAGTTTGTACAAAGCACACTGCAAGGTGTAGTGCAAACATTTAGATGATGTAAAACAAAACTTTTTATAGAATTTCAAAATCCAACACAGAGCAGTACAGTATTATTGAATTGAAGGATATTAATCAAATTGTTGGAGAATCTTCTTGGGAGTATGATAAGCGGTTTTGGGATCATATGTTTTTGTTAACCCAAGTGAGAGAACTAGGGCTCAAGTAACATTCCAACAATATTTATCCTTGAAATATCCTAGGTGGAGCACAGATGAGATTACATTTCGGGTCAAGCAGACAGAGGAATACATGGCCACAACAGCTAGATGGAGAGAAGCACAGAGTAACCCCACACCCATTAGGAGCATGTAACTTCGCTACAATTGCAAGGTGCCTTTGGAACCAGATCATAGGTGTAGAGGTAAGGGTAAGAAGCATATTATTGAGGTGCACTATGACAGTGATGATGAGGTATGTGAGGATGGAGCGATAGATGCTTATTTGGAGCAGTCTAATGATGATAGTGACTCTTGCACGAAGGCTAGTGATTCTTGCGCACTTGAGGAGGATGGTGACCCTTGTGTAGTGGATAGATAGTCAGAGGGACATGATGACAACACCTGCATTGCAGCAGTCATATCACATACTGTTGATGACCTTACACCTCAGTAGAGTGGTGACACTAGTGAGGACTCACACGTGTTAGCACCTACAGATGACCAACTTGCTATGGTGACTGTGACACATCTGTTATCTTTACAGACACTTATGACAACCACATCATATGAGGATAGCAGTAGCATAGAGGAGCCGTATGTGAGGGATGCACACCATGGACCTATAGATCCATAGATACAGGAGGAGATACATGATGTGCAGACAGTTGACCTTACACATTCATATCAACATGAGGAGATTGAGTCGCAGCTTTTGGAGACTCCATTAGTTGAGCAAATTGTGGAGACTAACGGGTTGATGGGGCACTTACTTCCAGGATCGGCCTGCATTGACGAGGATGCACTCTTTATTAGTCAGGATGACCATAGCATGTGTCTGGACACATCTATATGGGATCCAGGCGCAGATGATAGTAGCAGGGTGAGTGCACAGGAGGATACTGCTGCTCACACCAGTTATAGTATGATTCAGAAAGAGCTAGCAGTTAGGGATGTTATGCAGTCACATATAGGAGGACCTAGTAGCACCGTAGATAGGGATCAGTTCAATGTTTCATCTTTTGCAGAAAGTGCTGTTGGGGATTCCGGGGTTGACACTAGCAGGAATGACACTAGCAGTGAGGAATGATTCGGTGATGACTATAGACGAGTATTTATCATGGATACCGATGGACGAGCTTCTGGTCAAATCCTTGGGATTGACCAAAGCATGTGATGTCTTCCCTTCCTACAATCAACTGCAAATGTTTCTGTTAGCCTTTCCTGACACTTTTATCATAGATAACAACATGAGGAGAGATAGACAATGGCTGAGGACACGGGGAGTGGCTAGGCCGAGACCACCTGACATGAGTATCTTTATAGCATCCAATAGGATAGAGGTGGATCGTCTTAGGCAACCAGTTGAGACTTGGTGCGCGATGGTGAGCATCATAGGCCAGGTGATAGCAGATGAGCACAGAGGGCTTTTGACAATGATCAGTCTCACACATGAGGAGTTAGAGGAGATTGGAAGTGATAAACTTCCAAGTTTGCCATGGGATCCAGGAGTTCAGTTGGTTAGCACGATGTTTCACTACACGATGACCCAGGCTACGTCAGAGAGCCACATACTCCAGCATGAGTTGGTTTGGAGTGGGCCCGCAGGGACTTGTCCTATGGAGCGAGGCAACTTGTCACTCTTGATCATCATGATCGGGCATGGAGATGGTTGGGCAAGTATTACTTCCATAGAGATGTTTTTGCAAATGCAGCGTTTGGACAACAAGTCCAATTGCCACAAGTATTTCAGTTTGAGGATCCAGGAGTGGAGGATCCAGTATATATACAGGGTGCAGACATGCATGGTCAACATAGTGCAGTGCCAACATGGTGACCTTCGACATAGATTAGCATGGGACCCAGGGATTACAGGGTTGAGCATTTCACCGACTGACAGGGGCGAGTGGACCTTTGCAGGGGAAAGTTGTTCTAACTTTCCATTGAGCTTCAGTGTTGAGGAGAGCACATCACTTGAGGGTGTCTCACAGAGGTCTTGCAGTACCTCATTATGGCATCAACATTTGCAGTTGATGGAGGTTGTGTTGATCTTGGTAGTATCTTAGAGGGTGGACTCATTCTGGGATGAGGCCATGTGTCATGTGCAAGAGTTTCACAGTGTTGATATATTTCAGGATTATGCTTCCTAGGGGATTGCAACTCATGTCTTGATATGGGACCCAGGGGGCAAAGTGCGTGATAGTTCATTTTTGGATGGGGTCTACTGTGTGTCCCACGAGACATGGGATCCTGGTATTATACTTGGAGGGATTTGGTTATTGCTTGAGGACAAACAATATTGTAGCAGGGAGGACTGTAATGTCCCCACTTTGGGACATCATTACATTACAGAGGGTTATGGTGACCAGAGTAGCCAGTTGGAGATTATAGCGAGTACAAGAGCTATTGAGGGATATTTTGGGGTCCAATTTGCATCGCTCATCCTATTTCATCATTATGATCCATTCCGCACGGATTGGCTTTGGTTCCGTTGCATTTCGACGATTTCCATGATTTTGAGTATTTTGAGCTATAAGTCAATTAAATTCACTAAAGAGGTCATTTTGGGCACAATACTTGGAGGAACCTCTCAGTGTAATAGCTCATTAGAATCGGGAGGAGCAACACTACAAGATAGGATGGTGAGAAGTGACTTTCAGTGGCCAGGGAAGCCACGAGGAGAGATAAGGCGCTTTTTAGAGGTAAAAAGGTTAATTAATTAATTAATTAATTAATAATTAAAAAAGAAAAGTCACTTTGGAGAGACAAGGGGATGCAGGAAGTATAAAGAACAGGCAAGGGCCTCTATTCTCTCATGGATTCATGTATGTTTATCATTTGGATATCTAGCTTCTAGCTAGAGAGCCAATACCTTGGGGGTTTTGACTTAACAAACCTTAGAGGACGATTTGGTGGTGAAAGATTCCACCTAGCTTATCCCAAGCTTGGTCTCGGAGATGCAATACGCTCCCACACCATTCTAGTTCAGATCTACTCAGTGCAAGAGGGTTCTACACTAGCCACAGGCACGAAAAGAGGAGGGCACACCATTGGGGGTTTCCAGCAAGGCAAGCACACCATCCATTGAGAGAAGTTCATTCCAGGTGTTTGGCAGGGCTTCTGGGGATTCTAGCACCTGGGTTTTCATTGCAGGGTTGTGGTCATTAGATCTAGTATATTCCGGTGGAGTTTTATGGATCATTTGATTTATTGGGTGCATGGGACGAATTGGAGGAGAGGAGCACACTTCAGAAAGTGATTTCAACCATTTGGTAGATCATATCTTCATCATTTCGCTTGGGACTTCACCAGGGAGGTAACCAAGCCTCGATCTATCATTCTAGTGGTTTTGTGGAGCATTTGGAGGCCTCTAGGAGGAAGGCTGAATTATCTAGGTTTCAGGCATCCAGGGGGGCACACCATTTCTTGGAGGGAGGCTAGATCCATGACTTTGAGAGGGGTCTTGGAGATTTGAGCACCTGGGTTGTTCTTACAATTGCCCGATCTACTGTTTGGCATCTTCATTGGAGCATTTGGACATCTTTGGCAACAGGGCCGAATTGTTGAGGCTATTCAGTGTTCCAGCAGGGCGTGGCATCTTCTAGATTGGGGGTTGACACTTCATACGACCCAGATCTTTATGGTATTGGTATTCATGGTGTATTCGGCCCTTGGAGGCTTATAGTATCTTCTTGGAGCATTTTGTAGCAGCTCCTATTATGTTATTTGAATCCATCTGTTGAGCATTCCAGATCGACATCTTCATTGTATCAAGTTCTTGCTTATTATTATGAATAAAGATCAGATCTGAATTGTTTTTGGGGTTGTCTATTATATTGTTGATCTTGCATATGGTTGAGGTATGTTTCGTTGCTTTATCTTCTTATCTGTTGTTGCAAACACACATATAAACCATCAATATAACCCTAAGCGTAACCTAAAGGATCACAGTAAGCAAAGTGTTTGACGGAATGCCACAACTAGTAAAAGTTTAAAAAGACACCCAAACCGTGATGTTCTTGGCATATTTGCTTGGGAACATTACAAATGAACACATTATCAATTAAAGAGGACTTGAATACATCCCAAATGAAAAGCAAAGGAAGTGCTAATAAATGCTTGAAACCTTTTTAAGGGGACTTGCAAATCAAATAAATAAAGAAAAAGGCATATAAGGGGTTTGGAATGCAAAAAGCGTTTAGGAAAGGGTAACTCAGGCGCCAAGCGCACCCTCTTTTAAGGCACTCATGGAAGTGAGTCCATACATTGTCTTGCATGTTAATGACTCCATGCCCAAAAGTAAGTCCGCCATGGGGTGACGTTAGCTATCCACCAAAGGAAGTAGAAAAGGGAGATTGCTTTGTCACACCTATGAGCCATACTTGTTCGTCAATACTTGATTATTTCATCATCGAATTATTTATTATTTACCGTTAGGGGCGGGCGGAACGTAGATCTGGTAAGGTATTTGGGTTGTTAGCCGCCTAAAAGATGTGGGCAATGGAATAATGAAATGAATTGGCCTGACCCCATAACCACCTCACATTCATTACATATCTCTAATGGGTCCTTTTTGGAAATATCTCTCTACTTGGGTACTGGCACACTTAATAGGGTCTTTTGATGTCCTCTCATACTTGAACTTGCCAAATTACATAAAGTCTTGAGCTTATGTGAAGTTTGAAGGGGATACCAAATGAAGATTGTTCATTTGGCTTACTTTGTATGATTCTAAGGACTATTGCCCCTTGTGATTGTTGGTTTTACTTGATTCCATGACTTTGAATGACTTGGGTGCACTTGACATGGTCTTTAGAGGGCGTCCTTGTGATTTCACCTAGGACGTTGTGCACTTTATATAGGACATAACACGTGTGATGCAGAGTGTTGGGCCACTTGATGACTTGGCTCCCTCTGATACATGGTCTCACATCTCTTGGACCTTGGATGATGGACATATGAGCTTTTACTTTGTAGATACAGTCATGCCACCACACAATTGGGCAAGAAGCCCACACCTAGGGTGTTGTACCTCAAAGGTTATTAGGCATTGGATGGAGTTTGTTTCACTAACACATGATTGGATACCACGCAGAGACGAGATGCACCTTCATTCCACCTTGGACATTGGTCTTTTCACCTTCGGTGTTGAGCATATGAGTGGTGACGTCATGGATTGGGGTTTGCTTGCCATTGGGGTACTACTTTGATGAGTTGGGATCTTTGATGATGAAACATGACCTTTGACGAGGAGAGGTCACCTTCCACCATAATTGGCACCTTGATGAGATGTGGCCTTTGGAGGCCTCCTACACCTTCCTAGGGCACGATGTCACCCACACGTGGCTTTCGAGGGCTTGTTTTGATGTTTTAGCATGATTATCTATTGCTAGAGGCTACTTGAGGGGTCATCCCCACTTGTTTCATGGATTTATTGTTGTTTTAGACATTTATGTGGACATATGCATTTGGTTACCTCATATATGTAGAGGGAGTGCTCCATTGAATCAAAACACAACTCACTCGTATGTGAGATCACTACTATTTTCTCTCGTCTTCTCTTTTTGCTAAGGACTACTTGTGCAAACTTCTGTAGTAAAGGATCTTCTGGATGCTTTGTCTTATTGTTGGTGGATAATCTTGAGTTATGGTTTCCTCGTGCACTTCAACTTGGTGAAGTAAGTCTTTTTTTTCAAGTATTGAATGTTTATGGTATATTGTGGTAAATGCTTTGTTGTAATTTGTTGCATGTTACCTTGTTCTTGTGGAAACCCTAGGAGGGATTATAAGTCGTTATCCCCCTCCCTATTTCATTCATCTAAGTTTGTTGAAACATTTAAAGGCCTAATCTATGGATCATAAGTCTTTGCCCCCTTAGGTTAAAGTCTTTAGCTAGTATCAAGACTTAGGGTTTATAAGTCTTTAAACCGTAGGGTTTGATCCTAGTTCATTTGGATCTTGAGTTAGGCATGCTAGAAGAAAATAAAACGACACCTAGGGTTTATAAGTCTTTAGACCCTAGGGTTTGTTCTCTTGAGAATTGGTCCTAAGCCTTTGAGTCTATGGGTTCCCTATCCTCTCTCTTCTTGGCTATGTAAGCCTAAATTCAAATTGTAGCTTGACTCCATTGCCCAAGAGAAGGAAAACGACACTAGTCTTCTTGCTATAAGTGTGTGCAAACTCCAATAAACTCATTCTGTTTAAAAAGATAACTTGTTGGGTGAATTCTTAGTCACATTCTTGTGCTCAATATTGCCAAACTATTTGCAAATTCAATCAATAACTTGCTGCTGTTATAAAAGATAGTTACAGGTATCAGGGCTTGTTTAAATTGCTGATAACTTACTTAATATTGTGGTTTAAGAAGGCTAAATTCATTGTTGGACACCTGGATCTTATTCCACTCATTAAGGGTTGTATTTTAAGATTTTATTGGCAATTTTTGAGGGCTGATTTCCTGCTGCTGTTACAAATATACTTTGCTGATATAAACCATTAATTATTGCAAGCTTTACTACAACAACCTTGTTTCATTGATAGCTAGTGTTTTGGGGCCTATATTTAGCTTCATAGACTTGGTTTTGGTTATTTCATGCATTGAATCACTTCTCTTACACACGTACAACCAATTACCTTGCCTAAACTCTTCCAAACCTACCCCAATTCCCTAGACCTAGCCTATCTCTTCAAGTGACCAAGATAGGGGGCCGTAGACTTGCTCCTTGCTTGCTATAGGATCTTTTGAAGTCACAAGGGAAGCCTCCCTTGTGTTGGATCTCTATCCATCACTAAAATGAGGTAAGTACTTGGCTAGGTGACAGTGACAACTACTTCTAATTGTTTCACAAGTTTGGCATTTTGTGAAGGGCTTTGCACACGTGTTAAATCCAGTGATAACATTTTGGTGCTATTGCTGGGGAGAATTGAGTCCTACAACATCCTTTTGGTAAGCTTACCCCAAAGCCTTATTCCACAAGCTTACGTGGTGACTCCACTAAGGGAAGAATTCCTTTGTTTACCTCTTGATGATCCTCACTTGAAGAGATCATCTGGCGACTCCATTGAGATCAAGTGTTGAAAGAACTAACCAAGGGCCTAATAAGAGTTTTTCTAATCCTACCAAGGCTTATAGAAGAAAACTTCTTCATAATTCTCCTATAGTCAAATCCCTATTTGGAGGAAGACTTCCTTAATTTCCAATGGCTGAAAACCATGGGTAACCAATGTCTTCAAACCCTTGGATATGTCTGCAATACCTGGTTACCCTTGTGCTATGCCCCAAAAGTTCAAAAAATGGTTCCCTAGATTTTCTGGTAATGATGTTACTACTGCTGAAGAACTTCTAGATAATTTTTGGGGATGTTTTTATACTCACCCTCTCAATAATGAGGATGAAGATATAGTTATGAGACTCTTCTTTGCTACCTTTGTGGAAGATGCTAGGAGATGGTATAATAGTCTTCCTGATAAAAGCATCAAGACTTGGGATGGTTTCCACAAGGTCTTCATGAAAAGATGGGGCACTAGGGGTGATCCTAACATGTTATTGTTTCAACTTAGTGAGATGAAGAAGAAAGAGAATGAAACTGTCAAAGAGTTTGATACTAGACTTGAAAGATTGCTTCAACAAATTCATGACAATATTATCCCTAAAGATGATGCTATCCTTTTTCTTTATGTCAATGCTTTTGTAGGACAATTTGGATTTATGCTCAAGGATAAGTCTCCAAAGGACCTTGGAGAGGCTCAAGAGCAAGCCGCTAAGATTGAGACAAATCTTTTATCTTCCAAAGTCGAGCCTTTTCATGTCCCTATAGCCAAAGCTGAAACTAAGCCAAAAATATTGCATAGTGCTAAACGAACCCGAGACATAGATGCTTCATGGGCTCAAAAACTTGAAGAAGCCATCAATGGCCTTGCTCAAACCCAAACCTTACTGATGAACAAAGTTACCAACATGGAAAGGGTTCAACAACATATTATGAGGCCTCCATATAAAGGCAACCACAAAGGAAAAACCCAACATGGAAGCCTAGGCCTCCAAATGAGCAAAGGGTCCCTAACACCTTAGCACCTACAAACGTCATAAACCCGGAAAAGGCCCCTTGGTGTTTACGTTGTGGGGATACGTATTGGGAGCATGAATGTCCAAGAAATAGTTCCAATGATGGTAATAATGAAGACCCCAATGACTGCAATTACATGAACTTCCTTCATGCGTTGGATCCTATTTATACCATATATTTTGAGTGTTAAAATGTAAAGCAGCTGGAGAGGATATTCCTCTAGCATCTCTTCAAGCTGCACCCTTAAGCTACCCCCTTGCCAGCTGTCCCTCCCTTAACCGCCCTCCTCTAAAGTAAGTCGTCCACCTACCTTAACACCTATCCTAAGCTAAGGCGACCCTAACCTAAAACTCCTAACCTAGACTCTTTGTTATTTAAAGAGAGGGAGGCACCCTCTTCTCTATTCATTCTTGATATTAGTTTTTCATAAGAGTTCTGTACTCAATATTCTGAGGGAGCAACTAGCATACTTCTGAGCAACAACTAAGATTTTGTGAGGGAGGAGCCTAGGTGTATTCTGTGTAGCAGCTAGGAAGTGTATTTCTGGAGGAAGATAACACAATTATGGGGCAACAAATATGAGGAAGATAACACAGTTCCAGGGCAACAACTAGAAGGGAAATCATACTGTTTGGACAACAACTAGAAGCCTTTTCTGAGGACTGATATCTTAGCTCTAAAGCAACAATTTTTCTTTGTTCCGAGGCAACAGAGTAACTATGTTCTGAAGCAACCTTAAGGGTAGTTCTGAGTCAGATTTAAGGACAGTTCTGAGTCAGCAACAACTACAACAATAGCTATACGACTGAGAGTAGATCTGAGTAGAGACTCAGAGATATTTAAAGACACAGAGACATCAATAAGTGTTACTGGCTTATCTCTTTCTAAGAGAAGTCTTGTACTGTCATTGTACTTGTTTGACTAATAATATATCACAAGAAGTTTGCTGGGTTTTTGTCCCCTTGAGGGTTTCCCAGGATAAATATATGTCTCTGTGAATGAGTGATCTTTCTATGATTCTTCTGTTTTAGTTTATCATTTAAAGAAGTAAAGAACACTACTGTTATCTTCTATATCTGTTCATGCTTGAAAATTAACATGGTATCAGATCTTTAGGGTGTGAAAGAGCTCACTTCTGTAGTCTACTAAGAGCCTACGCAGATCCTAAGGAGTTATTCAAGCACAGTACTGCAGAGATGTCTTCCATTTCTGTAAGACCCGAGGACAGACTTGAAGGGGCTTCAAACTTTAATGTTTGGAAAGCTAGAGTCTTGAATATTCTGGAAGAATATGACTTGGACAACTTTGTGACCAACACAGTAGAAGAGCCCACCTCCAATGCAGGAAGGACAACCTTCAAGAAGAATCAGGCAAGGG
>ML782450.1:532951-551340 GCA_009831015.1 Picea engelmannii | reverse complement strand
ATTAGCTTTATCTAGATATATGTACTTGATTATGTTACTTTTGTGGGATCTTTGTTGATTGAGTAGATGAGGAGAAAATCCAATCAATAAACCTCAACATCAGAAGCAATGGTGGCCAGAGGTCGATCCAAAGAAAGAGGGCAGAATTAGACAGGTACATCATTATCTAAGTCAAAAGGCAAGAAGGGTAACGTAAAATGTTGGTACTATGGAAAATCAGGTCATCTCAAGAAGGATTGTTGGAAAAGAAAACAAGCATCCAAGGAGGACTCCACAAAGGAAGTGTCGAGCAGGTAGTTCAAAGAACTAAGTTTTGAGGGCGCACACAAAAGTAGGAAGGACAACAGTTAGGCATACAAAAGAAGGTAGATGTGAAAAAGTAGGAAGAACAATAGTTGAGAATGTAAAAGAAATATGCAGACACAAAGATAGGAAAAGAACGTTTGAACAATGAGTTCTCATGAGTTGTCATAGGGTTTTGGGGGATAAGCGAGTAGGGTTTTGAGCCCTAAATTATATGTATAAATATGTTATGGTTCAGGTAGAATAGGTTGTTGATGTTGAGCGAATAAAAGGTTGAAGTTGTGCTGGAAGTTGAGTTGATGATAGGCTGAGGTTGGGAGAATAGACTGAGAAGGAGAGAGAGAGTCTATGGCTGAAGGTTTAGGGAGGGTTTGTAGAGAAGAGACTTACACTACAGAGCAATTAGGAAGGATGATGAAGGATATCACTATATATCTATTGCAAGCGTAGTGTGCAAGCCTAACATGATTGCACGAAGAATAATAAAGAAGTCAACTATTGTGGACGTAGTCCAAGGATTGGGTGAACCACGTTAAAATTCTATGTCTGAATGTATTTTTATGTGATTGTCCATGGATGTTCTATTTATGCATAACTAGATCTAAATCTGTTTATTAGTTGTTTGATGCGCAGTAAAGATGAATGCTATAGTGAACAATTTATGTCGCAATTTGTATCACAATGGTGCTGAATAATTAAAGTTTACTATTTAATCAAGGAAAAAGGGACAAAGAATATGACACACAAGGTAGATAAGTAGGAATGAACATAATGATAGCCTCCCATCCCCTCGTACCTATAGAAACTTGGTTCCTGCAGCCCTAATAGATGCATCGGGTGAGACTTCACTTAGATGCAGGTGATGCTTAAGGGGCTAATGTCTACAAGGTTTGTTGATAGAATAAACTAAACCTAGGGTATTACAACTGCGCACTAATAAATAGTTTTATTGTCAGGACCCTGAATCTATGATTGAGGGAATGTTTTGGAGGCAGTTAGACTATTGTGTTCATTTCCCGAGTCTTGGGATCATTTAGTCACCTCTATTAGCTTTATCTAGATATATGTACTTGATTATGTTACTTTTGTGGGATCTTTGTTGATTGAGTAGATGAGGAGAAAATCCAATCAATAAACCTCAACATCAAAAGCAATGGTGGCCAGAGGTCGATCCAAAGAAAGAGGGCAGAATTAGACAGGTACATCATTATCTAAGTCAAAAGGCAAGAAGGGTAACATAAAATTTTGGTACTATGGAAAATCAGGTCATCTCAAGAAGGATTGTTGGAAAAGAAAACAAGCATCCAAGGAGGACTCCACAAAGGAAGTGTCGAGCAGGTAGTTCAAAGAACTAAGTTTTGAGGGCGCACACAAAAGTAGGAAGGACAACAGTTAGGCATGCAAAAGAAGGTAGATGTGAAAAAGTAGGAAGAACAATAGTTGAGAATGTAAAAGAAATATGCAGACACAAAGATAGGAAAAGAACGTCCGAACAATGAGTTCTCATGAGTTGTCATAGGGTTTTGGGGGATAAGCGAGTAGGGTTTTGAGCCCTAAATTATATGTATAAATATGTTATGGTTCAGGTAGAATAGGTTGTTGATGTTGAGCGAATAAGAGGTTGAAGTTGTGCTGGAAGTTGAGTTGATGATAGGCTGAGGTTGGGAGAATAGACTGAGAAGGAGAGAGAGAGTCTATGTCTGAAGGTTTAGGGAGGGTTTGTAGAGAAGAGACTTACACTACAGAGCAATTAGGAAGGATGAGGAAGGATATCACTATATATCTATTGCAAGTGTAGTGCGCAAGCCTAACATGATTGGACGAAGAATAATAAAGAAGTCAACTATTGTGGACGTAGTCCAAGGATTGGGTGAACCACGTTAAAATCTATGTCTGAATGTATTTTTATGTGATTGTCCATGGATGTTCTATTTATGCATAACTAGATCTAAATCTGTTTATTAGTTGTTTGATGCACAGTAAAGATGAATGCTATAGTGAACAATTTATGTTGCAATTTGTATCACAATGGTGCTGAATAATTAAAGTTTACTATTTAATCAAGGAAAAAGGGACAAATAATATGACACACAAGGTAGATAAGTAGGAATGAACATAATGATAGCCTCCCATCCCCTCGTACCTATAGAAACTTGGTTCCTGCAGCCATAGATGCATCGGGTGAGACTTCACTTAGATGCAGGTGATGCTTAAGGGGCTAATGTCTACAAGGTTTGTTGGTAGAATAAACTAAACCTAGGGTATTACAACTGTGCACTAATAAATAGTTCTATTGTCAGGACCTTGAATCTATGATTGAGGGAATGTTTTGGAGGTCAACTAAGAAAGAGATCATTGAATTGATAGAAATAAAGGAACAATAATTTTATTAGAAAGAGGATAGAAACCCTCGGATGAGTGAAGAGCAATGGATGCAAAGTTTAGTGGAGAATACTGGAAGGTACTGAACTACAATGCTGAGGAACTAGACTCCTGAGTTGGTAAGACAATTGAATTCTGTAAGTAATAATACTTCTCGTGTAGTTGATATCTGGTTGAAGAACATATTGGGGGTTTATATCACGAAATTTGCAATAGATTGTACATAGTCATACAATGTTGCAGAGAGGGATTTCTTTAAGGGTCCTCGTGGAAGGTTTATGAAATCATTGGGTACCTGGATAAAGATGTTGTTGTGTGACAAGTGTGTGATGATGATGATGGAGTCTGATTGCTAAGGGGCTTCATGCACATAGGGGAACTGGGGAATGACTAGAGGATAGTATGAAGGTAGGAAAGAATGAAGGAATAAATGAAGAAGAAAGGGATGGGCTGAGGATGTATAGGAATGAAAAAGGTGTATCATAAGAAGAAGATGAGTTTGGAGTATTGCGCAGTGAAAGAAGGTACATGAGGTTGAAGACTGGGGCTAAGAAAGGAGAGCCGCATAGTGAGTTTGAGAGGAGAGAACCCTACGCAATAGTCCATATTATAGAAATACCACACCTAGAAAGAGAGGAAGAGAATTCTTAGTTCAGTCCTATAATAGAAGAGTCGTTAAGTCATACTCAGACTGGATCCTGTGTGTGTCACCTAGATCGGAAGTAACATTTGAGGATTTGTCGAAAGCACTTGTAGTTACTAGGGGAAGATAAAGTAGCAGTATCCAGAGTAGTGGAAGCAGTGTGCCGAGTCAGAGTCAACCAACATCATCGAGGGGAGGTACTACACAAAACAACATGTAGGGTTAGACAACACATTGAGACTGCCTGAGTTCCAAGAAGTTGGGTCAGACGACCCATAACAACATCTATTCGTATGTGAAACAATTTGGGATGTGATCAAGAATGTATAGGATGAGGTCGTAAATATTGTGTAGTTGGAAACAACATTTAGAGGCTACACATTAGTATGGTATATGAAACTGCAGAGTACCACACCTACAAGACAAGCAAGGACTTTAACAAAAATTAGACAAGCGTTGTTGAAAGAGTTCAAGAAACCAAAGTCTGAGTCGCACTACATCACTTAATTGAAGGAAATCAAACAAGTGCATAATGAGTCAGTTTAGGACTATGATCGGAGATTTAAGGATTTGATGGGTATCTTGACATTCCAGATTCCTTATCAACAACACCAAAAATGGTTTATTGGAGGACTACTACCACACATTCATCGGTCGTTGATTCAATAGAAGGTTACGTTGCATCTTGAAGCTTTGGAGATTGCGATGAATCTAGAAGCATCTCATGTAGGAGATGGTGTGGGGATGGCACAAGTCCAGACACAATTAACTACCTTAAAAGTTCAATTAGCAGAGCTTAAAAAAGGGTAGGTGAAGCTGGAACAAGTTTGGTGTACCAAGTGTAGGATTGAAGGCCACCATAAGGATGAATGCCCAACATTTTTGCATTATTTGGCGATTGGAGCACCGAATCCCCCACCAGGAGGGGGATACTATGAAATGTGTAAGAAATGGGGACATCATCTGACTGAGTGTTCATTACTGCATAAATACTAGAGCATACCAAGGAATCTATTTTGTAACTTTTGCAAGTCAATCGGGAACGAAGAGAAGGATTCTCATGCATTCTATTTGATGAGAGAGTGCAATTCATATATGTATAGAATTCAAGAGGAAAATGTTGTGACAAAAAGAGGTTTTCCACAGTATAACAATCAGAGAGGATTTAATCCACGAAATTGAGGAGGATTTGGCAAGGGTCGAGGAAGAGAAAATTTTGGCAAAGGAGGTATAGGACCAATAATATGTTATAATTGTAATCAACCTAGACACTTAGATCGTGAATACCTGAATCCTTGTACAACATGCACATATTGTAGAGCACTAGATTGTGCAACAAAAGGTTGTCCTCAACTACCTACAAAGTGGCAAGAAAGAGGGAATCATAACTAGAACCAAAATCAAAACATACATAAGATATCAATTGAGAAATGAAATGAAGGACCTAGAATAACAATTGTTATGCGTGGAGGAGCTAGAACAAGGTTTGATGTGACGAATGGAGGGAGATAGGTTGAGCAATGGGTGAGGAAATCAGCAGGACCTATGCCGACATTTGACCCTCAAAAAGAAAAGGAGACACATTAGAGGGAAAGAAAAGAGATAATATGATTGGATTGGGTAGCATCAACATCATATGTACCTCCTATCTGTGATCGTACTATACCATAAAATCCACTTGAGAAGGTAAGTACTCTAAGAGAGTTTCTGAGACGTTGCATAGAATTGATGAAAGATGAAACTGTGTTGAGTGCATTATGTGACATGATTGATCATTGTGCTCAAGAAGGGAAATTCCTACTGCACAAAGGGTGGTGAATCAGGTACTATGCAAAAAGAGGACCAATGGAGAGTTCAAATTAGTTGCACAGATTGTGGAATATGATGTGGATAATGTTATTTTAGACTTGGGTTTTGATGTAAATGTGGTACCAAAGTAGACATGGGAAATGATGGGGAAACCCAAGTTAATCTGATATCCCATTCAGTTAAAGTTGGAAAACCAACACAAGATAGTACCAATTGGTCGATTGACAAGGATACCCATGAATATCGATGGGGTGCATATTGTAGCATATTTTGAATTCATCGAGATTGTGGATGATACTCAACCATATCCAGTACTAATGGGTTTAGAATGGGCCTTTGACAATCAGAAAATTATTAACTTGAAAAGAAGGGAAATTATATTTTAGGTAGGAGACTTGAAGGGTACTACACCATTGGATATGATAGAAGGAAAGATGTATATCGAACCAGCTAGAGGGAACATAATTGACAACTTGTATAATATGATTGTGCGAATGGATGACTATGTTAACCCCACTGCAGATGGTGCACTAAGTTGGATAAGAATTAGCTCATGTGTTTCAGACTCAGAGCATGGTTTGGAACATTGGCAACAAAGGATGCATGAAGTATCAACTAGACGATGTGCACGTGTTACTCGATCATTATACTGGATTGGAGCAAAGCTATGTGACCCACCCAAATATGATGGTTTGAATAACATATAATCTTTCGTACGTGAGTTTGAGTTGTAGATACCCAAACAATAGAGAATGTTGGCATTAGATGTTATCTTGAAGGCCACCCTAGCCAGATGGTGGGTTGCACATAAAGAGGGAATGGAAGACTGGTTGTAGTGTAAAAGACTAATGCAAGTAATATTTGGTACCGAGGTTGAGTATATTGCACAAAAATATACATGAGTAAGTGACCCAAAAGATCATATTGTGCAGTGCAGAAACATATGGATATTGATACCGAAGAAGGAATGGATGCACATGTTTATACATACAATGAATACAATTCCTAAGAACTGGTACCTAGAACTAGAAGTGTTCAAAGAAACAACAAAGTGGGATGAGCTAATTCAAAGGATTAAGGTAACATGTAATTTTGTCCCCGGGGGTCAGATCGATGGGGTGCTTGACTTGGCAGTGGGGTCAGATCGATGGGGTGCTTGACTTGGCCAGGGGTTAGATCGATGGGGTGCTTGACTTGGCCGTGCAAAGGTACCCCAGTAGGTGAGGAGAAGATATCTGAGTATTTTTCCACGACCTTATCTACTTGCTTATGCTGTGTGGATAGGTCAGCCGCAAAGACCTTGGATGTGGCTATGATCTTTCGCTCATTCTGAGAGTGAATCATGAAGAAGACAAACTTCCCCGTCTTAGAGACGACCTTCCTGCATTGCTTAACAAAGATAAAGGAAATAGCACTAGGTGGGACTGCTTCGGGTATCCTGTACAATTTCCCATTCAAAGTAATAATAACACTATGAGGCCTAGACTCATATACAACATGAAGTTTCCATAAATAAGGTTGGCCCAAAAGAATATCACAAACTTTGAGAGGAGCAACATCACACAATACCTTGTCTTTGAAGGGCTTGATGTCGTGTGACAGTCGACACTGTTGGTTGATGCAAAGATTGCTTCCTTGGCAAAGCCATCCAATGGTGTAGGGTTGTGGGTGCAGCGTTATCAGCAGGGCCAACTTCTTGACGACCTCTGTTGAGATGAGGTTCTTCTGGATACTACTATCAACGATGAAGTGAAGTGGGGTGCCCTTTATCCACATCTATGAATGGAAGAGGTGCTCTCCTTCTTTTGGCTCGTCTGGTTCACTAGGATGTAGCTTGGTGGTAGCAACGGTGGCATTGGGTTCCGCGTCAATGATTTGTCTTCCCATTTCTGGTTCTGACTCAAATTCAAAACCTGCACCTGATTCATATGCTTTCACTTCAGCCACCAAAGACTGCTTTGAGTGACAGTCAACAGTGTTATGCCAAGGTATCTTATGGAAGTCGCACCACTTCCCGGTGTCTTTCTTTGTCTTTCTGATGTCCTTATTTGCTTGCAGCTTGGACTAGTTGTCTTGATACTATCCATATTTTCTATATCCTTTGTTTTGTGGGTTGGGGATGCCCTTTCCTGGTTTTTGTTGTGAGGGGTTCCTAGGCCCAAATTATTGTGTCTTATGTTTGAGCTTCTGCTCAATTTTGACGACATATCGGTAGGCCGCACCCAAGGATGAGATGTCTAGAAATTCCATTTCGGTATGGATGTATCTATGCAGAGCACCACAATACTTGAGCTCCAGATGTCACTCCGAATCTTTGATATCCATCTTGGTGCGCAAGGTATGGAAGATATTTGTGAAATCTGGCACTGCTTGGTCTCTTTATTGCCGCAGTGTGGTCTATTTGGTATACAAGTCGTCATAACTTCCAAAAAGGTAGTATTGTTCCTTAATAACATCCCTGAAGGATTCCCAGGTGGCCATGACTGTAAATAATGAGGGTTCCTCTGTTTCCTTTTTCTCACAGAAAGTTTCCCACCAATCTTTGACATGGGGAATGGCTTTAAGGAGCGCAAAAGTAATATTTTCTCTATTCGAAAAGTTATGGACAAAACAATACCCTTCTAGTAGATTTAACCACTTGTCTACAACATCCGTGTCTATCTGACCTTCAAATATAGGAATATCAAAGTTTATTTGTACCTTGAATGGGGCGGCACCTTCGCTCGAAGAAGAAGCGTCACCTGTTGGTAGTCGTTGAAGGATTTGCGCGAAACTATCCATCATCTCGTTCCACTGTTGCGTGAGGGCTTACTCAAGCAACATTTTGAAAGGATATTTTGTCCTGTCATATGTATTTTCTCTTTCCATGAGAGGTCGCTTGGGCGTGCGAGAGCTTTTGTCCTCAAGAGAAGCAAACTCGAGACCCAACTCTTTGTACTCTGACCTCGTTGGGGACATTCATTAATACGACAAGGAGCAGGTTGCTCTAATACCACTAATTTGGATTTTATGAGAATAATTAAATGACTACAGATTATTAACAGGTGCTTAACACAAAATAACAGAGATACAGTAAAATTGGTTTTCTATTCAATAAGTAAATAAGATGAAACTGTAAAATGTAGTGGAAAACAAGCTTACTAGAATGGTGGCGGCTTATCTCTGAGAAGAGATGCGACGACTGCGCTCATTCGCAAGAAGATGATTACAATGAGGCTCTAAAGGCCTTTTTACAATAAAAAGGAATGCCAAAAACCCTAGACATCCAAAAACCTAACCCTAGGAGATGAAGCACCAAAATTCATGTGAGCCTCGTTTGGGTAAGTTAGTACATCAACTTCTCGGGGTCGTAACTTTGGCATACGATATTCATTTTAGGCGCATGATAGCCTGTTGGAAAGGTATCGTCGAGGAAAATTGTCTAATTAAGTAAAATAAAAAGAGAATTTACATGTGCAACTTTGGGAGAGTGTGACAAGTGTAGTGGGTGAATAATACTATTTTAAATTATTAAAAAATTGATTAATTGTGCATAAGAGGACAAGTGTCATTGTTAATTTTCCTATAAATGAAATGAAGAGGAAGAGAGAAGGGATCTCATTTTTGGAATTACTATTATGCTGCCAAAATTTTTCTTGACTAAGTTTACTTGTGGAGAGTTGGGATTGCAAACTTGTGAAGGAGGTTGAAGCCTCTCCTTGCGAGGGAAAGTTTGTGCTATTATGTTCTTGGTTATCTGTGTGTGGCCCCTTTGTGGCTTCAGGAGCTAAGGGGGAAGAAGAGTACCCCTAGCATTGGTTGGGAGGTACCGATGTAGTCTTGTGAATTAGGAAGAAAGGCGAAGGAGAGGACGCAACACATGCTTTTCAACTAATATCATCTTCCTAAGCTTCATAATTGTTATAGTGTTTTTCAATTAAGTTTTGTGTTTTTCATGATAAATTATAATCGAAAGGAACATATTGACATTATTGTATATGGATGGAATCTTTCCTTGGACATCGATATAATGTTGATTTAAATTATGTGTGTGTGTGTGTGTTGGTTAAGGTTACTTGTAGGTCAATTTATGAGAAGTATGATTTTTCTTTTATCTGTTAGTTATTTGTGTTCCCTTCAAGGAAAATAATGAATCTAGTGTTGTGGTGTAGTGCGGAAGTCATGGAAAATACAATTAAAATATATTGGAAATTTAATATCCTTTGTGCAAGGGTCGATTGATATTTCCCTCTTAACATTTGCATGGTTATTATTATTGAAACACTTTAAAAAATAAATAATATTAGATGAACCTGCATTCTTGAGATAAACATTTTGTCTCTAATTGAATAAAATTGCATGTTGTGTTGCACGCAAAACGAAACAAATAAATTCCACCCATTCGTGAATAATTATATAAATAGAACAAATTGGGACTACAATCAACTATTTATCATAATTGCATATATAATCCTCCATTATTACGAATTGTTCATGACTAAGAAAGTTTCTGAATTAACTTCGATGTGTGATGGGTTGATCCACTGGATGGTTTTAATATTTAGGAATCAATGATCCAGATTTTATGAGAAGAACGAAAATGAATACAGATTATTATTATTCTTAACACATAGACACAAGAATAGTAGAGATACAATAAAAGAGATACAGTAAAACTGGTTTCTATTCAATAAGAAAATGTGTTGAAACTGTAAATGCAGCGAAAAACACGCTTGCTAGAATGGTGGCAGCTTATCTCTGAGAAGAGATGTGACAGCTACGCTCATTCACAAGAAAATGGTTACAATAAGGCTCTCCAATCCTTTTTTACAATTAAAAGGAATTCCAAAACCCTAGAAATCCAAAAACCTAACCCTAGGAGATGAAGTGCCAAAAGTCATGTGGATCCCCGTTGGGGTAAGCTAGTACATCAAATTCCCGGGGTCGTAACTTTTGCATACAATCTTTGTTTTAGGCACATGATATACTGTTGGAAAGGTCTATTCGAGGACTACACATGTTTTCATCGGAATAAAAAATAGTCCATAATCTAATTGTGGCAATCCCTAAAAACGTTGTTTAGGGCCTCAAAATAGCCCCGAAAGTCAAGGACCCGAAAACTAGGAAAAAAATGTCAAACTAGAAAAATCCCAAAATGAGCCAGTTGGAATAGGTGGGAGGCCACCGACGTCCATATGGATCAATCCTCCACCATTAGGAGGAAATGGTCTCCATTGCATTGAGTTCCCCCATCAGATGAGGACATTTCTGCTGAATTTGGACCCGGGTGAGCCTTGGTGCAAGGGTTTCCTTTCTTTGACAACTCGATAAAGCTGGATCTTTTGCTCGCGATTTCCCTTGACTAGTGTGTCGAAAATATAATCATTGGATTCTTGTTGCACGCAGTCAGGGTTGAGCTCTAATGGTGTCAATTGTTCCGCTATCTCTGAGGTGTCAAATAATGGTGGGAAGTATGGCCAAAGGAGATCCACGTTGAACACTAGGTGTAGGCCAAGGAAAGGGGAAATGTTGAGCTCAAAATCATTGTCACCCACAACCTTGGTGATGGTGTAAGGTCCGTAATGGAGTGGGAGAAGATTCTGATGGAGACCTGTAAGGTGTTCTTTCTGCAAGTGTAACCAAACTTTTTCTCCCACCTGAAACTTATGTGGCACTCGATGTTAATCATGGCACTGCTTGTACTTGGCATTGGAATTTTGTAAAATATCTTGAACCTATTCATGGATGTGTTGGATCCGATCAATGAACTCGGAGGCTTTGTCAAATTCAGTTGGAGCCGGTAATGGATCGGTCCGAGTGGCCGCAAGAGTTAGTGCAACATCCATGGCACCCAATGGTTGGAATCCCAACCCGACTTGAAAGGGGTTGTGGTAGGTTGAGCTATGTAGGTCTCTTTTGTAGCTATGTTGAACATAGTGAAGACTCTTATCCCATGTGCGGGGGTTCTTGGAATTGTACATGCAAAGGATATGAATGATCATTCGATTGATGAACTTAGTTTAGCCATCTTTCTGGGGGTGGAAGGCAATGGATTTTGTGAGCTTGGTGTCGAGCAGTGACTAGAGGATCGACCAAAATGTGGTTAAGAACCAACTATATCGATCTAAGACAATGGTTTTTGGGATTCCAAAATGTACCTAGACTCGTTCAAAGAACTTGGCAGTGGCCTCTGTTGTGATGTTCTTATGGAAGGTGTCCAGGATCACCATCTTGGAAAAGCGATCAACTACCACAAACACACAGTCATTTCCCCTCTTGGTGGATGAAAGGTTCGACATGTAGTCAATTGATATGGATTCTGAAGGACCGTCAGGAGTAGGAAGGGGGGTGTATAGGCCTTGTTTCTTAGTGGTCAGTTTGGAAATAGCACAGGCAATGCAGGACCTGATATACTTGCTGAAATCATGTCGAAGTTTCGACCAGTAGAAATGTTTCAGCAACACTGCCACTATATTTTCAATGATGAAGTGTCCTTCCACCCGGCTGTAGTGGGATTTCCAAATCATCTTCACTCCCTCTTTTGATGGAACACAGAGATGGACCAGTCAACACAATATCTCATCCTGAAGATGGAAATTAGCGACAACTGCATTTGCGCCCAACATTTGGTATGTGGTGGCGAAGTCAGAGTCTGGCTCATAGAGGTTGGCCCATCTGGAGGGCTCGTGGCTACAAGATTCTAGCACCGTAATGAGTGTCATGACTGGAGGTCAACTGAGGCAATCAATGACTCGATTGGTACTGTCTATTGGGGATGGACAGTCATGGATGACCTAGATCTTGGATGAATCCACATGCACACCATGCTGATCCATGATGTAGCCTAAGTACTAGACCTTGTCCATGCCGAAGGAGCATTTTCCCAAGTTGGCATATAGCTTATGCTTCTGCAGGGTGTGCATAACCTGTTGAATCTGTTGCAAGTGTTCCACCCAAGTCTTGTTGTAGATGAGGATGTCATCCAGATACACCACTACAAAGTATTGGTGAAAGTTCATAGGATATCGTCCATCATCCTCATGAAAGTTGTTGGAGCATTGTCAAACCAAAAGGCATTACCATCCATTCAAAAATACCTTCTTTTGACTTGAAGGCGGTCTTCCATACATTTTTCTGTTATATGGGAACCTGGTGGTATCCAGACTTCAGATCAATCTTACTGAAGTATTTGGACCGCTTGAGTTGATCAAGGAGATCATCGATTTTGGGAATCAGGTACTGATTTCTGACTCTAATTTTATTTAGGGCATGATAATCAATGCAAAGTTTCCAGGTCTCATCTTTCTTCTGCACCATCACGATTGGGCTCCCACAGGGTGATGAGCTGGGATGGATGTGCCCCATGTGGATCAGTTATTGGATATGTTTCTTGATATCCTCGTGCTCTAACAGAGAGTGGTGGTAGACTGGCCCATTGGGAAGTGGTGCGCTGAGGGTCATATCAATGGGATTCTTGACTTGACAGTGCAGAGGTACCCCGGTAGGTGAGGAGAAGATATCTTTGTATTCTACCATGACCTTGTCCACTTGCTTATGTTGTGTGGAGAGGTCGGCCAAAGAGTCCCTAGATGTGGTTGCGATATTTCTCTCACTCTGAGAGAGAATCACGAAGAAGAAGAAATTCCCAGTCAAAGAGATGACCTTCCTGCATTGCTTGGCAGAGATCAAGGAAATAGCACTAGGTGGGACTGTCTCGGGTATCCTGTATAATTTCTTTTTCAAAGTAATAATAACACTGCGAGGCATAGAATCATATATGAAATGGAATTTCCATAAATAAGGTTGGACCAAAAGAACATTACAAAATTTGAGAGGATAAACATCACACAATACCTCATCACTAAAGGGCTTGATGTCATACGACATGCGGTATTGTTGCCCGACATGGAGATCGCTTCCTTGGTGGAGCCATCCAATGGTGTAGGGTTGCGAGTGTGGAATTCCCAGTAGGGATAGACGCTTGATGAACTCTTCTGAGATGAGGTTCTTCTGTCTCCCGCAATCAATGATAAAGTGCAGTGGGGTGCCTTTTACCCACATCTGTGATTGAAAGAGGCGCTCACCTTCTTCTGGCTCGTCTGGTTCATTAGGTTGGACCTTGGTGGTAGAAACGGTGGCACTGGGTTCCACATCAATGATTATGGTTCTGAATCAGATTCAAAACCCACATTTGATTCAGAGGATTTCACCTCAACCACCAATGATTTCTTGGAGCGACAATCAACAGTGTTTTTCCAGGGGCTCTTATGGAATTTGCATCACTTCCTGGTATCTTTATTTGTCTTTTTGGTGTCCTTCTTTCCTTGCAGCCTAGACTGGTTTTCTTGAGGATTTATGTCTTTTCTCTATCTTTTTTTCTACAGGTTGGGGCTTCCCTTTACTTGCTTCTGATGTGAGGGGCTCCCAGGCCCAAATTTTCGTGTCTTTTGTTTAATCTTTTTCTCGATTTTGATGGCATATCGATAGGTCGCGCCCAAGGATGAGAAATAAAAAAACTCAATTTCCTCCTGGATGTATCTATGCAAACCACCGTGATACCTGAGTATAAAATGTCACTCAAAATATTTGATATACAACTTGGTGCGCAAGGTATGGAAGATATTTGTGAACTCGTGCACTGCTTGGTCTCTTTCCTTCCACAGTGTGGTCCATTTTATATACAGGTCATCATAACTTACGGAAGGGTAGTATTGTTCCTTAATAGCATCCCTGAAGGACTCCCATGTGACCGCGACTATAAATAATGAGGGTTCCTCTATTTCCTTTTTCTCACAGAAAGTCTACCACCAATATTTGACATGGGGAACGACTTTGAGGAGTCAAAACATAATATTTTCTTTGTTCGAAAAGTTATAGATAGAAAAATACCCTTCTAGCAGATTCAACCATTTGTCTACAACATCTGCATCTATCTAAACTTTAAGTATGGAAATATCAAAGTTTATTTGTACCTTGAAGGGGGTGGTGACTCTGTTTGAGGAAGATGCGTCGACTGTTGGTAGCCACCAAATGATTTGCACAAAATTATCCATCATTTCGTTCCTCTCTTGCATGAGGGCTTCCTCGAGCAAAATTTTGAAAGGATATCATGTCTTGTCATATTTATTTTCTCCCACCATGAGAGTTTTCTTGGGCATGTGAGATATTTTTTCCTCAAGAGAAACAATCTCAAGACCCAATTCTTTGTACCATGACCTTGTCGGGGGCATGCATTAAGAACGACAAGGAGAAAACAACTCTGAAACCATTGATCCAGATTTTATGAGCAAAATGAAAATGAATATAGATTATTATTATTATTAACACTGAGACACAAGAATAACAGAGATACAATAATATAGATACATTAAAATTGGTTTCTATTCAATAATAAAATGTGTTGAAACTGTAAAATGCAACGGAAAACACGCTTGCTAGAATGGTGGTGACTTATCTCTGAGAAGAGATGTGACGGTTGCGCTCATTCGCAATAAGATGGTTACAATGAGGCTCTCCAAGAATTGTTTACAATAAACAATAATGTCAAAACCCTAGACATCCAAAAACCTAACCCTAGGAGATGAACCGCCAAAATTCATGTGGGTCATGTTGGGGTAAGCTAGTACATCAACTTCCCGGGGTCGTAACTTTTGCATACAATCTCCGTTTTAGGTGGACGGTATCCCATTGTAAAGGTATATCCGAGGAATACATATGTTTTCATTAGATTCTGACTTCGTCTGAATTCTAACTGTGGTGAGACCTAAAAATATTTTTTAGGGCCTCAAAACGACACCGAAAGTCAAGGACCCGAAAACTAGAAAGCAACTGTCAAACTGGAAAACTACCAGAATGATCCAGTTGTAATAGGTGGGAGGCCACCAACATCCATCTGGATCAATCCTCTCCCCTTAGGAAGAAATGGTATCAATTTTGTTGAGTGCCCCCATCAGATAAGGAAATGTCTTCTTAATTTAGCCCCGAGTGATCCACTTGCCTTGGTGCAAGAGCTTCCCTACTTTGAAAACTCGATAAAGTTGGATCCTTTGTTGGAAATTTCCCTTGACCTATGTGTCCACAATATGATCATTGGATTCATGTTGCATGCAGTCAGGGTTGAGCTCTGTTGGTTTCAATTGTTCTGTTATCTTTGAGGTGTCTAATAATGGTGGGAAGTATGGTCGAAGGAGATCCATGTTGAACATTGGGTGCATGCCAAGGAAAGGGGGAATGTTGAGCTCAAAATCATTGTCACACACAACCTTGTAATGGTGTAAGGTCTGTAATGGAGTGGATGAAGCTTCTTATCAGGCCAAGTAAGGCATTCTTTCTACAATTGTAACCACACTTTGTCTCCCACCTGAAACTTATGTGGAACCTAATGTTGATCATGGCGCTGCTTTTACTTGGCATTGGACTTCTGTAAAATATCTTGAACATGTTGGTGGATGTGTTGGATCCACTCAATGAACCAGGAAGCTTTGTCAGCTTCAGTTGGATCCGGTGATGATTCAGCTGGGGTGGCCACAAGAGGTAGTGCAACATCCATGAGACCCAATGGTTGGAATCCCAACCCAACCTGAAAGGGGTTGTGGTTGATTGACCTATGTAGTGATCTATTGTAGCTATGATGAGCATAGGGAATACTCTCATCCCATGTGTGGGGGTTCTTGTAATTGTACATGCATAGGATATGCATGATCATTTGATTGACGACCTCGATTTGGCCATCTGTCTGGGGGTGGAAGGCAGTGGATTTGGTGATCTTAGTGTCTAGCAATGACCAGAGGCTCGACCATAATGTGTTGAGGAACCGACTGTACTGATATGAGACAATGGTTTGTGGGATTCCAAAATGTACCATGAATTGTTCAAAGAAGAGCTTGGCAGTGGCCTCTGTTGTGATGCTCTTCTTGCAAGTGACTAGGATCTCCATCTTGGAAAAGTGATCAACAACAACAAAGACACAATCATTTCCCCTCTTGGTGGGCGGAGGGACCGACATATAGTTCATTGAGATGGATTCCCATGGCCTATTAGGAGTAGGAAGGGGGGTGTACATGCCCTGTTTCTTTGTGGTCGATTTGAAAATAGCATAGGCAGTGCAGGACCTGATATAATTGCCAACATCCTATCGAAGTTTCGGCCAGCAGAAATATTTCTGCAACACAAGCACTATCTTTTCAATGCCAAAGTGTCCTTCCACTCGAATGTAGTGGGCTTCCCAAATCGTATATACATTCCCAAATGGAATGTATATATGACCCAATCGACACAATATCCCATCCTAAAGATGGAAATTAGTGACAACTGAGTTTGCGCCCAACATTTGGTATGTGGTGGAGAAGTCAATGTTTGTCTAATAAAGGTTTTCCTATCTAGAGGTCTCGTGGCCGCAAGATTCTAGCATAGTGGTGAGTGCTACGACTGGAGCTCGACTGAGGAAATCAATAACTTGATTGGTACTTCCAGTTTTATATTTGATGTTGAGGTGAGACCGCTACAAGTATGTGGACCACTTCTGATGGCGGTCATTCTTCAATTTTCCTTGTGTTTGCATGAACTGCAATGGCTTATGATCTGTGTGGATGACTATCTCTTTCTTGAGAATGTAATGTCTCCACTAGCAACATACTTGAACAATGGAGTACATTTCTTTATCGTAAGTAGGGTACTTACGAACAACATCTGATAGTGTCTCACTATAATAGGCCACAGGATGGTCGTGTTGAGTGATAATTGTGCCCATAGCATAGTCTGAAGTATTTGTCTCGATCTCAAAGGGTTGTTGCAGTTATGGTAATGAAAGTACTAAGGTTGAGCATAAGAATTTCTTTAAATCATTGAACACTTGTTGTTGGGACAGGCCCCACACAAATGTTTCCTTATCGCCACCCCTAGTTACTTGGCTGAAGGCCCATGCAATATGGGAGAATCCCAATACAAACCTGCAATATAAATTGGAAAGGCCTAAGAAGATCTGAAGCTAAGTGAGTGTGGTTGGTGCTGTCAATTCATGGATGGCCTGGATATTGGATGGATCCACATGTACACCATGTTGATCCATGATGTAGCCTACGTACTAGACCCTTTCCATGCCAAAGGAGCATTTTTCCAAGTTGGCATATAGCTTATGTTGTTGTAGGGTGTGAAGAACTTCTTGAATATGGTGCAAGTGTTCCACAAAAGTCTTGTTGTAGATGAGGATGTCATCTAGATACACCACTACAAACTTATTGGTGAAAGGTAGCAGGATATCATCCATCATCTTCATGAAAGTTGCTGGAGAATTTTTCAAAGAAAAAGGCATGACCAACCATTCAAAAAGACTTTTTTTTACTTGAAGGAGGTCTTCCATACATCTGTCTATTCTATGGGAACCTGGTGGTAGCCATACTTCAGATCAATCTTACTTAAGTATTTTTCTCCCTTGAGCTGATCAAGGATATTGTCAATTCTGGGAATCGGGTATCAGTTTCTGATTGTGATTTTATTTAGGGCCCAGTAATCAATGCAAAGTCGCCAAGTCTAGTATTTCTTCTCCACCAACAATATTGGGCTCCCACAAGGCGATGATATGGGATGGATGTGACCCTTGTGGAGCAGTTCTTGGATATGTCACTTGATCTCCTCATTCTCTCTCTACCCCACTCACTCTCTATGTCTTATATCCACCTTCTTCCCTATCCAAACCTGTTATTCTCTCTCTCTCCCTCCATCCCCCGGTCCCTCCTTCAATCCTCTCTCTCTCTCTCTCTCCTCTCCCCCCTCCCTCTCTCTATCTACCCCCCTTCTCTCCCTCTCCACCCTTCTCTCCCTCTCTTTCCCTCTCTTCCCCAATCTCTCTCTTTTCTCTCCCACTATCTCTTTCCTTCCCTCTTTCCATATCTCTCTCTCTCTCCCTTCCCCTCTATTTACCCCTCTCTTTCCCCTATCTATCTTACCTCTCTCTATTTACCCTTGATCCCTCTCTCTCACTTTCTCCCTCTCCCTCCCTCTCTCTTCTCTCCCTCCCTGCTACTCTCTCTCACTTTCTCCCTCTCCCTCCCTCTCTCTTCTCTCCCTCCCTGCTACTCTCTCTCTTTATATACCCCCTCTCTCTCCCTATATCTCTCTCAATCTCTCCCACCCTTCCCCCTCCCTCTCTCTCTCCCCTATTATCCCCCTTCTCTCTCTTACCTCCCTCTCCCTTACTCTCCCACTTCTCTCTCTTACCCCTCTCTCTCCCCCCTCCTCTTTCTCCCCCCTCCTCTTTCTACCCCCCTCTCTCTCT
>ML782450.1:494742-511534 GCA_009831015.1 Picea engelmannii | reverse complement strand
AAGTGGAAAGGGTAGTTGTAAAATTATGATAGAGTTCTTCAATGTTGTCCTTATAAGTTAGGAGGTTTAATTTACTATTTAAATCTTTTAAGAAAATGTCAACTTTACTTTTGTCAAAGCGCAAATTCCTTTGATTATCAAAATTCTCTTCAATGCTGCTCCTATGCATGGAAAACTTTAGAGTTAGGGTTAAAGGTTTATGATAAGAGTCGGGCTCATGGTCATTTAAAAAGTCAAAAGTTGTTATTTGGTTAGAAACGGGGATATCAGATATCACATAATCTACAACACTACTACCTAGCCCATGAATACAGATCATCTGATTGGAGTTTGGCCACTTCATTACTCCATTGCAAATTATTAGGTCTTGAGAGCTACAAAGCTTGACCAACTTAGTACCAAAAAAATTCTCAATTAGGTCTTCAGAGCTTCTTTTGTAGCTATTAGATAAAATAAGGTCCTCATCTAGACATAAAGGATTATGGTTGGAGTCATTACTTAAAAGAGTAGCGTGTTTAGTTGCAGTCTTAGCATTAAAGTCTCCTAGCAAGAGGATATTACCATCATTTTTCAAATTATAAATATCTTGTTCTAAATTATTATAGGGACAATTTTTATCTAGATTATTTTTCTTATAAAAAGTAGAATTAATAGGTGCAAAATAACAAATTGCTATATACGTCTTCTTAGCATTGGTGTCTAAAATTTCTATCCAAATGTATTGATTAAGAGGGTCAATCTTATGAAGTTGAATGGGAGGAGAAATGCTCTTTCTAATATAACAAGCTATGCCTCCTATCCCTCTATGGTGAGATTTTTTGTTCCATGCCGACCACAAGATAAATCCTTCCATGTTAGGTACCTTAGACTCCTCATGCTCCCAAGTTTCAGCTAGACATATAATATCAATATCACTCGGGATCCAACTTATCATAGGATTTGCGCCATGAAAAACCACGACAATTCCAAAAAAAAATCCCAAGTGTCTTTATAAAAATATAAATATATCAATGCTTTTACCTTTAAAAAGAAAATTAATAAATAAATAAAATATATTCCTTATACATAACAAAAATATACAATATAAAAACCATTTTTAAATATTTTTAAAAACTAATAAAAAAAATTCTATATATTAAAACCTTAAACTTGATTTCCAAATAATGCAGCCAACAACAATTTTTCTTTATTAAATTCTTAAAAAACTAAGCAAAACTTCACACGAAATCCTCTTTAAATTTATCCAAATTTTATATTGAGCCTTAGTATCCTTGCATTCTTAACCTTGAATCCCTCTTCTAGACCTTTCAAAAGTCCTTTTACCATTCATTCTTTTGTTGAGAGGGATATATTTAATTTTACATAATTTTCAATTTCCATGAAGTTCTTTTCTCTAATTTGTCATTTTTCTCCTTTGACTATTCAACGGTAGAATGTCCAAATAAATACCATGTCGTGTAATCATAAAGTGAAATTGCATAAAAATAAAAGCATTGTGTCCATTTCCGAGGAAACCATGGACACAAGTTGGATTTTCTGTTCAGCACAAATAAATTCTTCTTTGTTGTGTTTTTTTAGGTCCCCAATGTGCATCTCTGATTTAAAAAAGAATTCTATTGTTTAAAAGAGAATTCTCACAATCAAGATTTTTATTTACGAATTATTCATATTCTAATAATAAAAGAGAATCAATACATATAATGCATAGCGATTGAATATGATTACGATATTATTGTTTTAAAATGAATTCTTACGATCAACATTTTTATTTACGAATTATTCATATTCTAACAAGTGTAGTTGTTGAGCAACAAGTCTCTCTCAAGAAGGAAGAAATAAAACGAGACGAATGCATAATTGCAGGCGTAAGAGAACTAGAATAGCTTGTTGAATTTTATTGTGTTCAAGTTTACCATTGAATATTACTGTGTTAAAATTTTATCATTGAATATTTATTTTCTGGTTATTTTCTGGATGCTTAAGGAGTTTGCTACTATGAAATTTAAGTTCTCTTAAACTTGCATGGTGAAAATGACTTTGATTTCTTGTAAGTGCAAAGTTTGCGCCCTCCTCCCATTACTTTTGTTATGAATCAGCTATGGCCGATTATTCGATTGAGTTAGGAAGATTTACATAATTTAACATTTTTATCTGTTATCTCAGCTACATTCGAGGATTTGAACTTCTTTTGTTCTTTGTTGTGAAAATATTTGATTTTCTGCTTCTACTTATGTGGCCCATTACTTTGTAAGACCAGTAAAAGAGGTTATTCATGTGTCAAATGACTAAGCGGCTAATATATATGAATTGGTATGGTTCAGTTTATTAATTGGCTAGGTACAGGGGTTAAAGCATTATAAGTAAATATAAAATATAAAATTGCTTTACTTTTAAATATTAGTTTTACTTTTTCCCCATTATATGTTATTATTAATATATTTTTAAAGCTTTACATTGATATGTTATTATTAATATTCTTTTTGGGTTTACGATGCAAGTTGCAAAGGTGATTCCACTTGGTTTACATGCATGTTGACGGCTCACCGAAATTGAGAGAAGGCGAAGTGCCGAAGGTATGTGGTGTTTGCATCCCAAATTATTAAAGAGAAAGGGCGCGGCGTTACTAGAAGTGCGGCATGACTATATTTCCTACTGCTTGAGAAAGGAGGTGAAGTGGCATTTTAATCTATTTATAATGTGGTGAAAATGAGGATGCATCTGCCTTGTATTGAAAACAGCTCAGTTCTATTGAGGTCATTGCATTTGGCATACTTTGAATTCAAGAGACCACACCCACCGCATAACTGCGAATACTTTGGATTCAAACCGAGTGTTTATTGCCTATATTGATAATCTAATCTCGCCTGCTTGGATCTTTTATCAATTTAACCAAAACCATTAGATGGATTTGTATTGAGAATCTAATCTCTTGTTTTATGTGGCTCTGTATGACCATTATTATTAGTAACAAAGTAAGCAATGCATAGAGATGTTAAACAATAGAATAGTAGAGTAGAACCATTGAATGCCATGTTCCAAGAGATATGATTAATGATACATGTGTGTCTGAACAAAGTTGATGATAGCGATATGAAAACTAAACACGTGTCATCAACAAGCACAAGCACCAGGGGTCCTGGAGTTGGGGTAGACACTAGTGTTGATTTATTTGATGATTTTGTGGAGGAATATGGAATCACTTCTCTTTCTCCTCCTCCCATTGAAATGGATGAACAAAGCTTCGTTGGTGCTGACTTTGAAGGGATGAGCGAGGCCGGAAATGAGGATCCCTTGTCGATTGTACCAGCTGATATTGCAGACTATCTTTTTGATGACTTCCTTCTGCGTTCAAGGTAGAAAGTTATTCATTTCAATACGCACATCTGCAAAACGCCATTCTATTTTGCATGCCATGATAATTGATATATGGTGTTGTTGCATGCTTTTGTTTGTGTTTATTGGAATGTATTCCTCTGTTACTTGGATTTTTCTATTTGTGTTTATTAGAACATCTTCCTCTGTTACTTGGATTTTGTAGGCACAATCTATTTTGGATGTGCATTTTGCATGCTCATTATTTACCTTGCTCTAAAATTATGTTTTATGCTTTGGTTATTTTCATGGTTGAAACAGTAGTTTCATTTTGGATATTAAAATTCTTTCATGGTTAAAACAATGGTTTTAATCTTTACAAATAAGAAAAGGGAATTTTCAGTTCCTAAAAATCCAATTTGATTCTCAAATTACAATTAAAAAACTGGAAACCGTCAAAACAGGAAAGGGAATAATCAAAATTCATGATCTTCAAATTGACAATTAAATCAAATTTCCCCATAATTAACTCCCTTCTCTGAAACACGAATGTGAATAGTTTGGAAAATCTTGGCAGACTGAGGGAGAATTGGTATGTCAAAGATTATCCAAACTTGGAGCAAAACATTAGAATAAGAATTGAGATTATGACATCGGGACCTCCAAGGAAAACTCACATGCAATAATTCAAGAGCCAGATATAACAAGGCAGGAAGAAAGGGAGTGTTGAGATCACAACAGAGCATCCACCTTGGAAACATTTCTCCGAATGGAAGGGGGATTGTCTTGTTAAATTATATTAATTCAATAAAAGATAGTGATATTGTGTAGTCCCTTCTATGATAAGTAAATCACTTTATGATTGATTACCTACAACTAACATTTTCAAATTAGGATTCTAATAATGTAATGATAGGGCAAATGGGTCTCAGAGTGGTGCATATAAGTCAAGGGTATTGATGCCTATTCGTAAAATAGAGATGCCCTGGAGCGTTACAGGAAGGGTACAATTGTCGGAGAAAGAACACCCTATATGCCTTCCCAACCCTCCCTCTAACACACACAAGAAGGGTTATGAAAATTATCAATATGAAATCCATGCTCACAAGATGGAGATCCACAGTCACAAATCTGGAGGCATATCATACCATGAACAAAATATGCCAAGACATGGACATAAACAAATAACATATTCATGGATATCAGAGATGTTGAATAAATCACAATAGAAAATCAGGTGGGTTTTGAAGCTTAAAGTTACTTACAAATTACAAATTACAGAAGCAACCCACTACTCAAGCAACATGTAACACTACTCAAAATCCTCCTGAGATTCATCTGTAGCTAGCGGACAATCAACTCCTCGGTTCATCTGTAATGGGCAGGGCGGATGATCCGAATTATTTTCGGCACGAAATGGGAGCGGAGATGTAATAAAGAAATGCACAGAGATATCGCAGATATTCAGTAATATAACATAAATATATCAAAGATGCAACCATAAACATAAATATGTAGTAATACACGATTTCTATTAATGAAAGAAATGTACAGAGACTGTAAAAATACAAAGTGAAAGACTCGCTAGAATGGTGGCAGCTTATCTCTGAGAAGAGATGTGACGGCTACTCGCATTCATAAGAAGATGGTTACAATGAGGCTCTGAAGGCCTTTTTACAATAATCAAGAATGCCAAAAACCATAGACATCCAAAAACCTAACCCTAGGAGATGAAGTGCCAAAAGTCATGTGGGCCCCGTTTGGGTAAGTTAGTACATCAACTTCCCGGGGTTCGTAACTTTTGCATACGACCTCTGTTTTAGGCGTGTGATAGCCCGTTGGAAATGTATCGTCGAGGAGATTCATTTTGGTGGCTCAATGATACCTTTGACTCTCATTGAGGAGATCAATCCTGAAAAACCTTCATTTAGGCCCTCAAAATGGCCCCGGAAGTTAATACTTGCTAAAAATAGTAAATTGCCAAAATTGCCAGAAAGTTGTTTTGAGCCAGTTGGAAAAGGTGGGTGGTCATCGATATCCACCTGGATCAATCCTCCCTCCTTAGAAAGCAATGGTCTCCATTGCATTGAGTTCCCGAGGGAGAGGGAAAAGCGTTTGTTGAATATGCATCTTGGTGAGCTGATTTTCTTGTTGGAGACGTCGCGTTGCTCAGTTTGTGGAAGTCTGTCATGAACCTGTTGAGGTTGAGGTTGTTCAACAAGTCGAGATACATGAGAGGATGGTGTGAAGAAGTAATCCTTGCGTTTTTTTGCAGCCTTGTTGACCTGCTTCTGTTGGATAGAAGGTTCTTGGGGCGAGGTTATAGTGGTTGCAGTGTCCTTTTGTTCTCCTTCTGAACAGATTGTGAAGAAGCTAAATTTTGTAGTATGAGATACTACCTTGCGACACTTTTTAGGTGGAACAGTAGTCAGAACTACCTCTAGTATTTTGTAGAGATGACCCCCAGAGAAACAATGACACTACGGGGTCGAGACTCATAAACAGCATGGGGCTTCCACATATATGGTTGGCCCAAGAGAACATCACAGAAATACAGTGGGGAAACATCACATAATACCTCATCCTTGAAGGGTTGGATATCGTATGACAATCGACATTGTTGGCTGCCATGAAGATCTCGTCCTTGGTGAACCACCCGATGTTGTATGGTTGTGGGTGTGGTGTTATCAAAAATCCCAACTATTTGACAACCTCTATTGAGATGAGGTTCTTTTGGCTTCTGCTATCAACAATAAAATGCAGTGGGGTCCCCTTCACCCACATTTGTGAATGAAAAAGGCACTCTCCCTCTTCAGGATCTGTTGGTTCTTCTGGTTGAATTGTTGCGATCGTGACAATAGCAACAGGGTCTGCGTCAATGATCTGTCCTTTACCAGTATTTACAGAATCAGATTCTAAATCAAGGTTCGGCTCCTTGTCTTTGATCTTGGCCACCAATGATTGTTTTGAGCGACATTCATCGGTGTTGTGCCAAGGGATTTTGTGGAAATCGCACCATTTTCTGGTGTCCTTCTTTGTCTTCCCATGACCCTTCTTTTCCTATGGCTTGGACTGGTTTTCAGGAGACTGTCTGTTAGGGTTGTCTTTGTCAAACTTTGGATGTTGTGGAATTGCAAACCTGAACTCCCATTTGTTCTGGTGCTTACATTTCTACTCAATTTTAACAGCATATCGATAAGCAGCACCGAGTGATGAGATATCCAAAAAATCGATTTCAGTTTGGATGTATCTGTGTAGAGCCCTACGGTATTTCAGAACCAAATGTCATTCAGAGTCTTTGATACCCATCTTGGTGCACAAGGTATGGAAGGTATTGGTGAACTCTGGAAATGCTTGGCCCCTCTCTTGCCGCAGTGTGGTCCATCTCGTGTATTGGTCCTCATAGTTGCCAACAGGATAATACTATTCCTTTACCGCATCCACAAAAAAATCCCAAGTGGGATCGGTCCCATATATTCCAGACTTCTCTGTGGAACTTTTCTCCCAGTAAGTTTCCCACCAATGTTTGACATGAGAGAGAGCTTTAAGGAGTGCGAAGGTGATCTTTTCTCTGTCAAAAAAATTGGGAGCAGAGAAATAACCTTCTAGCAGAGTTAACCATTTTTTATAGGGTCGTTGCATCTATCTGTCCTTCAAATACAGGAATATCAAAATTAAGTTGTACCTTGAAAGGTGAGGTGCTTCCAAAGTGGTCGCTTGATGAATATGCGCCTGTCGCTATCGGCAGGTGTTGAAGGATGTGGGAAAAATTCTCCATCATTTCATCCCTCTATCGCGTGAGAGCTTGCTTAAGCAACAGACTGATAGGATCGTCTTCTCCGTTGTTTTTCTTTTCTTCCACCATTGAGGGTTTCTTGGGTGTGCAAGAGTGATTGTCTTCAAGAGATACAAGCTCGAGACCCAAATTTCTATACTCGGACCTCGTTGGGGACATGCACTGAAAAAATGATCAAGAACAGCCTGCTCTGATACCACTGATCCAGATTATTTTCGGCACGAAATGAGAGCGGATATATAATAAAGAAATGCACAGAGATATCGTAGATATTCAATAATATAACAGAAATATATCAGAGATGAAACCATAAACATAGATATACAGTAATACATTATTTCTATTAATGAAATAAATGTACAGAGACTGTAAAAATACAGAGTGAAAGACTCATTAGAATGGTGGCAGCTTATATCTGAGAAGAGATGTGAAGGCTACTCGCATTCGCAAGAAGATAGTTACAATGAGGCTCTGGAGGCATTTTTACAATAAGCAAGAATGTCAAAAACCCTAGACATCCAAAAACCTAACACTAGGAGATGAAGCGTCAAAAGTCATGTGGGCCCCGTTTGGGTAAGTTAGTACATCAACTTCTTGGGGTCCGTAACTTTTGCATACGATCTCTGTTTTAGGCGTGTGATAGCCCGTTGGAAAGGAATCATCGAGGAGATTCATTTTGGGGGCTCAATGATGCCTTTGGCTATCATTGAGGAGATCGATCCCAAAAAACCTTCATTTAGGCCCTCAAAATGGCCACGGAAGTTAAAACCTGCTAAAAATAGTAAATTGCCAAAATTGCGAGAAAAGTGTTTTGAGCTAGCTGGAAAAGGTGGGTGGCCACCGATATCCACCTGGATCAATCATCCCTCCTTAGGAAGAAATGGTATCCATTGCGTTGATTTCCCGGGGGAGAGGAAAAAGCGTTTGTTGAATCTGCATCCTGGTGAGCTACTTGTCTTGTTGGAGACATCGCGCTGCTCAGTTTCTAGAAGTTTGTTAGGAACCTGTTGAGGTTGAGGTTGTTCAACAAGTTGAGATACATCAGAGGATGGTGTGAAGAAGGAATCGTTGCATTTTGTTGTAGCCTTTTCGACCTGCTTCTATTGGATAGAAGGTGCTTGGGGCGAATTTGTAGTGGTTGCAGTGTCCTTATGTTCTCCTTCTGAACAGATTGTGAAGAAGCTAAATTTTGCAGTACGAGATACTACCTTGCAGCACTTTTTAGGTGGAACAGTAGTCGAAACTACCTCTGGTATTATGTAGAGATGACCCCCCAGAGAAACAATGACATTGTGGGGTTGAGACTCATAAGCAGCATGGCGCTTCCACATATATGGTTGGCCCAAGAGACCATCACAGACATCCAATGGGGAAACATCACATAATACCTCATCCTTGAAGGGTCGGATGCCGTATGACAATAGACATTGTTGGCTGACACAAAGATATCATCCTTGGTGAAGCCACTCGATGTTGTATGGTTGTGGGTGTGGTGTTGTCGACAATCCCAAATGTTTGACGACCTTTGTTGAGATGAGGTTCTTCTGGCTTTTTCTATCAACAATAAAATGCAGTGGGGTCCCCTTCACCCACATTTTTGAATGAAAAAGGTGCTCCCCCTCTTCAAGATCTGTTGGTTCTTTTGGTTGAATTGTTATGGTCATGATAATAGCAGCGGGGTCTGCGTCAATGATCCATCATTTACCAGTATTTTCATAATCAGATTCTGAGTCGAGGTTCGTCTCCTTATCTTTGCTCTTGTCCACCAATGATTGTTTTGAGTGACATTCATCGGTGTTGTGCTAGGGGATTTTGTGGAAATCGTACCATTTTTCATTGTCCTTCTTTGTCTTCCTGTGACCCTTCTTTTCCTGTGGCTTGGACTGGTTTTCGGGAGACTGTCTATTAGGGTTGTCTTTGTCATACTTTGGTTGTTGCGGATTTGCAAACCTGAACTCCCGTTTGTTCAGTTTGGATGTATTTGTGTAGAGCCCCACGGTATTTCAGAACCAAATGTCGTTCGGAGTCTTTGATACCCATATTGGTGCACAAGGTATGGAAGGTTATTGTGAACTCCGGAACTGCTTGGCCCCTCTCTTGCCGCAGTGTGTTCCATCTCATGTACTGGTCCTCACAGTTTCCAATAGGATAATACTGTTCCTTTACCGCATCCACAAAAAAATCCCAAGTGGGCTCGATCCCATATATTCCAGACTCATTTGTGGAACTTTGCTCCCAGTAAGTTTCCCACCATTGTTTGACATGAGGGAGAGCTTTAAGGAGTGCGAAGGTGATCTTTTCTCTGTCGAAAAAATTGTGAGCAGAGAAATAACCTTCTAGTAGAGTTAACCATTTTTCTAGGGCTTTTGCATCTATCTGTCCTTCAAATATACGAATATCAAAATTAAATTGTACCTTGAAAGGCGAGGTGCTTCCAAAGTGGCCACTTGATGAAGATGCGTCTGTCTCTATCGTCAGACGTTGAAGGATGTGGGAAAAATTCTTCATCATTTCGTCCCTCTGTCGCATGAGAGCTTGCTCAAGCAATAGACCGATAGGATCGTTTGCTTCATCATTTTTATTTTCTTCCGCCATTGAGCGTTTCTTGGGTGTGTGGGAGTCTTCAAGAGAGACAAGATCAAGACCCAACTTGATATACTCATACCTCATCGGGGACATTCACTAAAAAACGATCAATAACAGCCTGCTTTGATACCACTGATCCGGATTATTTTCGGCACAAAATGAGAGCGGAGATATATTAAAGAAATGCACAGAGATATCGCAAATATTCAATAATATAACATAAATATATCAGAGATGTAATCATAAACATAGATATACAGTAATACACGATTTCTATTAATGAAATAAATGTACAGAGACTGTAAAAATATAGAGTGAAAGACTTGCTAGAATGGTGGCAGCTTATCTCTGAGAAGAGATGTGACAGCTACTCGCATTCGCAAGAAGATGGTTACAATGAGGCTCTAAAGGCCTTTTTACAATAAGAAAGAATGAAAAAAACCCTAGACATCCAAAAACCTAACCCTAGGAGATGAAGCGCCAAAATTCATGTGGGCCCCATTTGGGTAAGTTAGTACATCAACTTCTCGGGGTCCGTAACTTTTGCATACGATCTCCATTTTAGGCGAGTGATAGCTCGTTGGAAAGGTATCATCGAGGAGATTCATTTTGGGGGTTCAATGATGCCTTTGGCCATAATTTAGGAGATAAATCCCAAAAAACCTTCATTTAGGCCCTGAAAATGGCCCCGAAAGTTAAAACCTACTAAAAATAGTAAATTGCCAAAATTGTCAGAAAATTGTTTTGAGCTAGTTGGAAAAGGTGGGTGGCCACCAATATCCACCTAGATCAAAGGACAATGAACTCTTATGTTCATATGTAGCGGGAAAACAATTAACTCCTCGGTGCTACTATTAAAGAATAGTTAAATTCCACTACTGAGACAAAGATCACAACACCTTTGAAGTTGTTCAACACATGTGAGGTTGTTGATGCCATGCAGAGATGTACCCAACACATATTATATGGACTATGCATAGGAAAATATTTAATGTTAGTGAAGTAATGCTAACTTGAAAATTCTCATTACTTCATCGTGTAGGTAGTTTCTTAAGTTCAAGTTCAAACCAGGTAAAGAATGTGAAGTTATAGCCTAAGTTTGCCTCGATATGAGGCCAAATAAGAGGCCAAACTCAAAACTTAGGATAAAATATCAAATGCAAGTCTAAAAATTTAGAAATTTGCAAAAATTTTATGTTAAATTCTTGGTTTTTGTGCAAGATTAATAGATCTGTATAAAACTGATTACTATAGTCCCTACCAGCCCGAAGGGTAGGGACTAATAATAAAAGAGAATCAATACATATAAGGCATAGCTATTGCATATGATTACGATATTATTGTTTTGAATGGAAAATAAATCAATTGACAATAAATGACTTAGATATCATCATTTCATTGTTTATCTGGAGGATAAGTGTTTACCCAAGGTTCCCAGAAGGTCATTTGAATCCTCAACTTCCATCTTCAACCTCTTAACATTGTAGTCATTTCCCAAATGCTTGACCCACATGATTGAGGATTATGTTTTCTTAAGTGTTTGATAAGCCAAATACTATTCTTGCTATGCAAAAAGATATGTGAGTTTAATCACTTTTAGAATTTAGCTAAATATGAAATAATTTGCAATAAAGTCGTTGGTGCCAATGTAGATAAATCTCATTGCTTTCTTTGAAAACATGACAACCTCCTCTACTCTTGTTAGCATGGCGACAAAAATAATGTGCTTGGCCTCTAAAAATCCACGGAAAAATTTGAATATATTGTTGCAAGGTTTGCCATCAAAGCCAAGTGGCCCATTTGAAGCTTACCCTAAAAAAGCAATGAGTGCCTATTTTCCATGAAACATTAAGATAACTAGAGAAAATAAAAGGATAATTGGGTAGTCATATTTGTATCATTAGCTTCCATATCAAATGAAATGATCTCTTTGTTAGGAACTTTTCCAACATTCTTGAATGTGACATCATTAGTTTCCTAAGTCTCTAAAACGTTTGTTCTTCATCATTCATTCTAATTTTCTTTATTTGTTTTATCCGCTAGTAATGAGCCACAACTACTCTTTTCTCTATTGTATTTCTATTAAGAACCCATTTTTTTCCAATGAGATCTTCTCTTGTAAATTTATAATAGCTTCCTTAACATTGTGTTGAGCATTTTGGTTGAAAGTGGTAATTTTTTTCTTAGTATAGAGGGTTTGATTTTTGTGGTGTTGATAAAGAGTCTAATGATGTTTATCTAGTACCGGTTTTAAGGAAAGGCTTAGTTATTGATTCTTTATTTGATTAGGAAGAGGTTATCCAATAGTAGGTTGAGCATTTGAGTAAACAACTATTGTTTACCTTGATCCATTGCAACATATGTATTAGTCAAAATATTCTTTAAAGTAGGATTTATGTAAATATTTAAGAATCTCTTGGCCATCATTCATGATGCTAACAAAACCATCAAGGAAGATAATAACATCTACGTTTTTGGAAAACCGAGGTTGAGCCTTATCAATGGTGTTGTCCAAAACTTTTTAATCTAAATGATGGAAACCATGAGGCCCAATGCTTCCTCGACCAATTTCGTACTAGATTTATCTAGCAGCATATGATTTTGAAGTGGGAGAATTATATGACGGTTTTTTCTAAGCAATTGATGAGATGAAAACCTCAGATGGTGGTAGGATATGTACTTTATGGGGGCTTCACCTTGTTGACCAATATCTAATCATGTTCATTCAAAAATGGGGTACGAGGGGTTTATAGGGATTGGGGGTATAAAAAGGGGTATCTTGTAAAAGAAGGGATATCTAGTAAAAATAAGGGTTTTCTTATATTGGAAAGATGTATTTGGAGGGTTCAACAAAAGGATTTTGGGAGGTATTTTTCAATATCTACCTTATTTTCTCCAAATTTATCAATACAAATAGATTGCATTAAATCAATTTGCAACCCTTGTGAACTCTTCAGCATCTTCTTTCCTTTCATATCCAAGACTTCCATTAATTTTTGGGATATAAGAAAATATTTTTGATGGTGAAAATGTTTATTCACTTTGTCTAACCCTCCAAACATGATGTTAAAGCTCACATAAATAGAACCAATCATTTCTTACATATGTATGTGCATGATTTGATTCTAGCAAGCAATTTGTTAGTGACCTTGTGTATGTGAGACACTAAAGAATTATTTGTTAAAGCATATGTTCCCAAAATTGATCAACCCACATGGTGGTAGCCTTAGGTCATTCCAATTGAAAAAAATTGCACGAATGTTTCATATGGAAACAATACCTTTTATCATTTTCCAATATGTCATCATAACCTCCATTAGAGACTACCAATGGCACTCCACTATGAGAATATTTTGTTAACAATAAAAAGACTTTGCTAGTTCCCAATGCATTGGACAAATTACAAAGATTATTTTTAAAGTCCCCACCAACATAATTTGTAGTTACTCTACAATATAGTTTGTCACCTTGATTCCAGTGCCTAGTTTAGCATGTCAATCTCTCACATCCAATCTCTAATTGGCAAATGGATTTTGTTGTGGGGTATATGGTGTGGTATTTTGGTGTGCTATGTGTAAGGTTCCCTCGGCCACCCGCGGGTCAGGGTCGCCACTCCAGAGAAATCGCTCATGCTCTGAAACCAGTTGGTAACATCCTCAGACTTATACAGGTTGGACCATGCTACTCTAGGGAACGCTTTTGTTCTCCTACTGCGGATCATATGGTAACATACCCAGTAATCGATTGAGCTATGCCACATAAACTTTCTCTTAAAACTGCATGCAACTTAAACACGTACATACAATACTCTTGCGGAATATTTACATATAAACATAAACAAACCATTACATTCTGTAATATACGACTTTATACTGAAATAACAGTAACCACAGATATGCATCATATACAGGGAATTACCCGTAAACATTCAGGCAATTATAATCACATATATGATAAACCATAACATAGGCATGTAAATAACAAAGCATCATATCATTCTATCATATGCTTGGTACTTATATTGGAAATATCATCACCAAATGCGTAAAGACCGTCCACGAACCTCCTAGCCTTAGACTACATTGTTCATCACTCTTAACAGTGAGTCACCCTTGAGTTGGGACTGAACTCCACCCAGGGTAAAGGGTTCCTAACCAGGCTAAGGCTCATGGACAAAAGGAAAGACTCTGTCTTAGGTTCTCACTCAACTAACAGCCTACAACCTCACATTCCCCACATGTGTGTCCCACCCAAGGAAGTGTGCCCCTTCTCTACTCAACAGTCCCTCAGCTGCCCCACTTCCCTTCCAGGGCTTCAACAACAGGCCCGACTAGAAGTCTCAGAGTGTTGTAGCTACAATTTAGCACCTTCAAGAATCAATCCCCAAAAATTCTCTCGCTCAAAGAATTGCTCACGGGCCTGACAACTTGCTTCTTCAATCCCGCTCCAAGTCAACCAGGTACACCAACCGAAAAAGGCTATGGGAACAGGCTCATAAATAGTGAAATGGTTGTCTCAAGGATAATAGAATGCGTGAGTGAAAATGGTCATGGAATCATTGACTGGATAAGTGAGTGAATGAAAGAATCATTGTGGAACTCCTTGTGGAAGTGATTGTCTGAATGATGGTCAAGATGCTTGTAAGAAAAATCCCCGTGAAAAGTGACCAAATGAGCTAAGTCCCCCATGATATGAATGCATGTCTCCAACTGGACACTTGTCATATCGGAAGTTACTTTGGTCCACTTGTCCCCAAATTTAGAACTTAGGATAAAATAATTATCCATACTTTATACTTTTAGGAAATATTAATATAATATTCCCTTGACTTTTGGCCCTCCCTTTCCCTAACTGGTGAAGTTCAGTCCCCCATCTCTTTTATTGTGGTCGGTCTATGTGTAGTGATGTATTTTATATTAATCATGAGTCATGTACAAAATAGGCGCACTGGCCTTTGACATCCAAGCGTTCCGGCCTAATACCAAAACATAAGCATCCCAGATTATAATAACTGGCTCACCAACCTATAACACATATCATATACACGACGCTCGATGTCCTCCATACTGCGCTCACTTTAGTTACTGCGCGTGGTATCCAAGAATGTGAATACTACATCATTTTACTACGCAGTTAATGCACGCACTATGCCACAGGACATGCATTACCAATTGATGTCAAAACATATCACCATCTTACTTATATTACATTTACAATTGGGTTCGGCCGAGGGATATTACAATCCCCTTCCCTTATTTATGCATTGTCCTCAGTGCATCATACACCCATATACAACAGAGTTTTCAAAAATCTTCAAAAATATGTGGGTATTTTGTTCGCATTGCATCCTCATGCTCCCAAGTAGCATCCTCAGGATTGTACCAGGTCCATTGAACCTTTACAATCCCTATGGCTCGATTCCAGAGCAGTTTGACTTTCTAGTCCAAAATGCGCACAGGATGCACTTGAAAAGAACCTTCTTGCTCCACCTAAATCACATTCCAGCCAATAACATGATTAGCATCAAGTATATATTCTTTTAGCAATGATACATGGAAGACATTATGAACAGACATAGATGCAGGCAATGCAATCATATAAGCAACTGGACCAATCCTATCTAGGATTTCAAATGGCCCACAAAATCTGGCTGCCAACTTGGCACAACTTCCCAGTTTCAAGGAATTCCTGTTAGCTTTCACTTTCAGGAAAACATGATCACCCACTTTGAATTGTATGTGGGTTTTGTTCTTATTGGCATAATTTTTTGTCTATCTTGGGCAGATTTTAAATTCTTCTTAATTTTTATCATTTGGTCCTCCATCTCCCTAAGCAACTCTGGCCCAACTACTATCCTATCAGTTGGAGTATCCCAACTTACTAGAGTATTGCACTTTCTGTCGTAAAGTGATTCAAATGGGCTCATCTTCAATGATGCCTGGTACCCATTGTTGTAAGTGAATTCTACCAAGTGTAGGTAGTCTTCCCATTTCGATGGTTTGTCCATCACATAAATTCTCAGTATATATTCTATCACTCTGTTCACCCTCTCTGTTTGTCCATCAGACTCAGGATGATATGATGTACTAAAGTTCAAACTCATTCTGAATCCTTTGAACAATCCTTTCCAGAAATTCGAGGTGAATTTCGAGTCTCTGTCAGACACAATTGTTTTAGGAATTATGTGCAATCGTGCCACTTCCTTCATAAAAAAACCCGCAACATCTGTTGCCTTGTGAGTATTTTTCAGTGGAATAAAATGGGCAGCTTTTGTAAGCTTGACCACCACCACCACCATGATCGAATCATGCAGATTTCCTATTCTAGGCAATCTCGTAATAAAATCCATTGTCACTACTTCCCACTTCCATTCAGGAATGGTTAAAGGTTGCAGCAACCCTGTTGGGTGCCTATTCTCAGTTTTAACTTTCTAGAATTCCATACATCTAGCGATGTACTCGGCGATCTCTCTCTTCATACCTGGCCAAAAGTAATGGCTCTTGATCACTGCCATGATTTTCTGATATCCAGGGTGCCCTGCATAAGCAACATTATGCATTTCATGAAAAATCATATGTTTCAAGTCCTGGACATTTGGAACAAAAATTTTGTTCTTGCGCAATAGTATTCCATCTATTCCCAAATTATAATTATCCACCTTTTGTGGCATCTTACCCTGTTGTAGCATTGCTACCATTTCTCTGTATTGTGGATCTGCATTTGCAACCTCCAGAATTTTTCTTTTAATATCAGTCTGATACATGCTAATAGCTATAGTATGTAATTCATGCACCCTCCTGTTGAGTGCATCAGCCACTTTATTCTCTTTCCCCTTGATATGATTTATATCAAAGTCATATTCGCTTAGAAATTATAACCATCTGCTTTGCCTAGCATTTAGATTTGGCTGATCAAATAAATATTTCAGTCCATTGTGGTCTGTTCTTAGCTCAAACCTCTTTCCCATGAGGTAGTGTCTCCATTTCCTCAAGGAATGCACTATGGTTGCCAACTCCAAATCATGAGTGGCATAGTTTCTTTCATGATCCTTCAACTTCCTTGATTCATAACATATGACAAACCTATTTTGACTGATGA
>ML782450.1:453302-465332 GCA_009831015.1 Picea engelmannii | reverse complement strand
CAAAGACTGAGCTCTGAATCATCTGGACAGCGTAACTTTGCTTTGAATTCTCTGCTAAAACAATGAGTCTTCACGGCTATTTATAGCAATTTTCCAGGCGGTCACGTAACCATCTTCCGGTGTAAACACGGACCTGTTTAGGGTTCACTTAGAACATTAATTCGCCGAATTTGCAGAGCTGACCCTGATCTGAGGGTCAAATCATCTTGGGGGCTGGTCCATAGGCGGTCGGGAGGCCGACTTATGCAATTAATGCGTCGTATTAGCAGATGCACGGGTTTTTGTGTTGACAGGCGCGCGTCGGGGCGCGCATGCGCTAAAAACACGTTTTTGTCCCGCGCACTAAGCTGTTGTAAAGTGCCCTTCAATTTTTGGTTACTTTGTATAGTTTTTGACCCTTCTGGAATGCTATGAACTTAATTCAGTGCCATGAATGACTTCATTGTTGTTTTGATGATGTGGAGTTCTTGTCGCCATGTGCAGACGAAATTTCAGTGATAACAGCAGGTACCACATGTTTTGTATCACCCAGATTTATTATTAAAACGTGAATCCACCCAACCATAGGGGAGGAGGTGTAGACCGTATGTCCTTTCGGGCATTCTTTTCTAGGAAAGGTACAATCATTATTGTAGGTTGCAGAAGGCACAAAAACCAAGAAAAAATTCTTCATGGGCCTGGGAGTGCCAGAGTCAGATCGAGGCGTGGAGACAGTCATTTTTGGGTAATTCGACGCCACAAATTCAATGGTGTTTTTCGTTTTCTGATCTGACCATTATTTCTATAGCTTGATTACAGAAGAGGTATACTTATGTATTTTGCCAAATTCTTTTGTTGAGTTAATGAAAAATCCTACCCATTTGAGAGAAGGACCCCGAGACGTAGTCCACCAGGGAAGAAATCCATTATCAAATTTTTTTGTTCAGATATTATGCTTATGTCTCTTCATTTTTGAGTTTTCCCTTCTTTAACAGTGCAATTTAATTTATGCTCATTTAATGCAATTCTTTATAAGTCACAATGAAAAGATCCCTGATCATGTTGGTATCAGAGCAGTTGTCTTTGACATGAATTTTTGAGTGTGAATGCTTACAATCCTGAACTCTTAAGACTTTCAATCCTAAATTTGTTCGTGCATCCAGAAGGAAGAAAATGGCAGAAGAGGACAAGCGTGATGAACAAGAGGCAAACTTTCACATGGTCTTTTATCGCATGTCAGAATTGGTCAAATGAATGTATGGAGATTACGAGAAGAGAATGAAGAAGAAAAGAAAGAAAAGGGAATCACATGCAGATGATGATGCTTCGGTAAAACAAGCGCTGGAGGAGATCCTCCTGAGCCTTTGTCTTCACCTTCAAGTTCTAGTTCTTCTTCCTCTGAGCATTCTCATCATTCTCATCATTCTAGCCATAAATCCTCTTTTAAGAAACCATTATTAAAGATTGATGTAAAATTTTATTTACCTATGTTTAATGGATGATTCAGGTGGATATCGGTGGCCACCCATCTTTTCTAACTGGCTCAAAACAATTTTCTGGCAATTTTGGTAATTTACTATTTTTAGCAGTTTTTCGGGTCCTAAAACTTCTAGAGCCATATTGAGATCCTAAACGACGTTTTTTGGGAAAACTAGGAGAAACATGGACCTTCCTTTGGTGTTTCCCCCAAAATTAATCTCCTCGGTGATACCTTTCCAATGGGCTATCATGCGCCTAAAACGGATATCGTATGCCAAAGTTACGACCCCGAGAAGTTGATGTACTAACTTACCCAAACGAAGCTCACATGAATTTTGGTGCTTCATCTCCTAGGGTTAGGTTTTTGGATGTCTAGGGGTTTTGGCATTCCTTTTTATTGTAAAAAGGCCTTCAAAGCCTCATTGTAATCATCTTCTTGTGAATTAGCGCAGTTGTCGCATCTCTTCTAAGAGATAAGCCACCACCATTCTAGAAAGCTTGTTTTCCGTTGCATTTTACAGTTTCAGCTTATTTCCTTATTGAATAGAAAACCAATTTTACTGTATCTCTGTTATTTTTTGTTAAGCACCTGTTAATAATATGTAGTCATTTAATTATGCTCATAAAATCCAAATCAATGGTATTACAGTAGCCTGGTCCTTGTCGTATTAATGAATGTCCCCAACAAGGTCAGAGTACAAAGAGTTGGGTCTCGAGCTTGTTTCTCTTGAGGACAAAATCTCTCGCACGCCCAAGTGACCTCTCATGGCAAGAGAAAATAAATATGACAGGACAAGAGATCCTTTCAAAATGTTGTTTGAGTAATCCCTCACGCAACAAAGGAACGATATGATGGATAGTTTCACACAAATCCTTCAGCGACTACCAACAGGCGACGCATCTTCTTCGAGTGGAGGCGTCGCCCCCTTCAAGGTACAAATAAACTTCGATATTCCTATATTTGAAGGTCAGATAGATGCGGATGTTGTAGACAAGTGGTTGAATCTACTAGAAGGGTATTGTTTTTTCCGTAACTTTTCGAATAGAGAAAATATTACTTTTGCGCTCCTTAAAGCCATTCCCCATGTCAAAGATTGGTGGGAAACTTTCTGTGAGAAAAAGGAAACAGAGGAACCCTCATTATTTACAGTCACGACCACCTGGGAATCCTTCAAGGATGCTATTAAGGAAAAATACTACCTTTTTGGAAGTTATGACGACTTGTATACCAAATGGACCACACTGCAGAAATAAAGAGACCAAGCAATGCCAGATTTCACAAATATCTTCCATACCTTGCGCACCAAGATGGGTATCAAAGATTCGAAGCGACATCTGGAGCTCAAGTATCACGGTGCTCTGCATAGATACATCCATACCGAAATGGAATTTCTGGACATCTCATCCTTGGGCACGGCCTACCGATATGTCGTCAAAATCGAGCAGAAACTCAAACAAAAGACGCAGCAATTTGGGCCTAGGAAGCCCTCACAACAAAAACCAGGAAAGGGTAGCCCCAACCCACAAAAAAAGGATAGAGAAAATATGGACAGTATCAGGACAACCAGTCCAAGCCGCAAGCAAATAAGGACATCAAAAAGACAAAGAAAGACACCAGGAAGTGGTGTGACTTCCATAAGAGCCCTTGGCATAACACTGTTGGCTACCGCTCAAAGCAGTCTTTGGTGGCTGAAGTGAAAGCATATGAATCAGATGTGGGTTCTGAATCTGAGTCAGAACTAGAAATGGGAAGATAGATCATTTACGTAGAACCCAGTGCCACCGTTGCTACCACCAAGCTACATCCTAGTGAACCAGATGAGACAAAAGAAGGAGAGCGCCTCTTCCATTCACAGATGTGGGTAAAAGGCATCCCACTTCACTTCATCATTGATAGTAGTAGCCAGAAGAACCTCATCTCAACAGAGGTCATCAAGCAAATGGCCCTGTCGATAATGTTTTACCCACAACCCTACACCATTGGATGGCTTCGCCAAGGAAAAAATCTCTGTGTCAGCCAACAGTGTTGACTGTCGCATGACATCAAGCCCTTCAAAGACAAGGTATTGTGTGATGTTGCTCCTCTCGAAGTTTGTGATATTCTTTTGGGCCAACCTTATTTATGGAAACTTCATGTTGTATATGAGTCTATGCCTTGTAGTGTTATTATTACTTTGAACGGAAAATTGTACAGGATACCTGAGGCAGTCCCACCTAGTTTTATTTCCTTGATCTCTGCTAAGCAATGCAGGAAGGTCATCTCTCAGACAGGGAAGTTTGTCTTCTTCGTGATTTTCTCTCAGAATGAGCGAAAGATCATAGCCACATCCAGGGTCTCTACGGCCAACCTCTCCACACAACAGAAGCAAGTAGATAAGGTCGTGGAAAAATACTCAGATATCTTCTCCTCACCTACCGAGGTACCTCTGCACTGCCAGGTCAAGCACCCCATCGATCTAACCCCCAACACACCACTGCCCAATGAGCCATTCTATCATTTGTCTTTGTTATAGAATGAGGAGATCAAGCAACATATCCAAGAATTTCTCCACAAGGCACACATCCGTACCATCTCATCACCTTGCATGAGCCCAATCGTGTAGGTACAGAATAAATATGGAACCTGGCGAATCTGCATTGATTATTGGGCTCTGAATAAAATCATAGTCAGAATCCAGTACCCAATTCCCCGAATCAACAACCTACTTGATCAACTCATAGAAGCCAAACACTTCAGTAAGATTGATCTGAAGTCTGGCTACCACCACGTCCCGATAGAATAGATAGATGTATGGAAGAACGCCTTCAAGTCAAAGGAAGGCCTTTTTGAATGGTTGGTCATGCCCTTTGGTTTGACAAATGCTCCAGCCACTTTGATGAGGATGATGGAAGATATCATGCGACCATTCACCAACACTTTTGTAGTGGTGTATCTTGATGACATTCTCATTTACAAAAAGACTTGGGCCGAACACTTGTAGCATATTCAATAGGTTTTGCACACCCTATGGCAGCACAAGCTATATGCCAACTTGGAAAAATGCTCCTTTGGCATGGATAGGGTCCATTACTTGGGATACATCGTTGATCAACATGGTGTACATGTGGATCCAGCCAATATTTAAGTCATCTGTGACTGGCTAGCCCCAACCACACTCATTGAGCTTTGAAGCTTCTTGGGCCTTGCCAATTTCTACCATAGGTTCGTGTTGGGATTCTCCCATATTGCATGGGCCCTCATCCAAATAACCAGGGGTGGTGGTAAGGAGGAATTTTCATGGGTCCGGTCCGAACAACAAACGTTCGATGATATGAAGCAATGCTTGCGCTCAACCCCAGTACTTTCACTACCAGACCTGCAACAAACCTTTGAGATCGAGACAGATGCTTCAGACTATGTTGTGGGCATTGTTCTCAGTCAACACGACTACCCCATGGCCTATCATAGTGAGACACTATCATATGTTGTCCGTAAGTATCCTACTTACGACAAAGAAATGTACTCCATTGTGCAAGCCTGTCGCCAGTGGAGACATTACATTCTTGGGAAAGAGATAGTCATCCACGTTGATCATAAGCCACTGCAATTCATGCAGACACAAGGAAAATTGTCAAATGACCGCCATCAAAAGTGGTCCACATACTTGCATCAATTCCACCTCAACATAAAGTATAAAATGAGAAGCACCAACCATGTCGTTGATTGCCTCAGCAGACTACCAGTCGCGACACTCACCACGGTGCTAGATGCTTGCGGCCATGAGACCTCTAGATGGCCCCAACTCTATGAGACAGACCTGGACTTCGCCACCACCTACCAAATGTTGGGTGCAAATGAAGTTGTCGATAATTTCCATATTCAGTATGGGTTGTTGTGTCGTATGGGCCATATATGTGTTCCATCAAGCGAGAAAGCGAAGATGATCTGGGAAGCCCACTACAGTTAGGTGGCAGAACACTTCGGCATCGAAAATACAGTGGTGATGCTATAGAAAAAAATTTATTGGCCGAAACTTCGACAGGAGGTCAGCAAGTATATCAGGTCATGCACTGCCTGCGCTATTGCCAAACCGACCACTAAGAAACAAGGCTTGTACACCCCTCTTCCTACTCCTGAAAGGCCATGGGAATCCATCTCAATGGACTACATGTCGGGCCTCCCGTCCACCAAGCGGGGAAATGAATGTGTTTTTGTGGTTGTTGATCTTTTTTCTAAGATGGCGATTCTGGTTGCCTGCAAGAAGAGCATCACATCAGAGGCCACTGCCAAGCTCTTCTTTGAATGAGTCTGGGTAAATTTTGGGATCCCACTAATCATTGTCTCAGATCAGGACAATCAATTTCTCAACACATTTTGGTCGAGTCTCCGGTCACTACTGGGCACCAAGCTCACCAAATCCACGGCCTTCCACCCCAGACATATCGCCAAACCGAGGTCGTAAATCTAATGATTATGAATATCGTTCTCATGTATAATTCAAAGCACCCTCGCACATGGGATGAGAGCCTTACCTATGTCCATAATAGCTACAACCAAGACCTGCATAGCTCAACTAACCACAGCCCCTTTCACATGGGGTTGGGATTCCAACCATTGGGTCCTATAGATGTTGCACTTCCCCTTGCGGTCACCTCAACCAACTCATCTCCTGCTCCAACTGAAGCTGATAAAGCCACCTAGTTCATTGAGCGGATCTAGCACATCCGCCAACAGGTTTAGGATATCCTACAGAAGTCCAATGACAAGTACAAGCAGCGCCATGATCAACATCGGGTGTCACATAAGTTTCAGGTGGGAGACAAAGTTTGGTTGCACTTGTAGAAAGGATGCCTTACAGGACCCCATCAGAATATTCTCCCACTACTTTATGGGTCATACACTATCACCAAGGTCATGGGGAGTAATTCTTTTAATCTCAACATTCCTCCTTTCCTTGGCCTGCAGCCAGTGTTCAACGTGGATCTCCTTCGCCCTTATTTCCCACCATTATTGGACACCTCAGAAGTAGCAGAACAACTGACACCAATAGAGATCAACCCCAACTGCATACAAAAGGAATCCAGTGATCATATTTTGGATACACAGATCAAGGGCACTCGACAGCAAAGGATCCATCTTTATCGAGTCGTCAAAGCAGGGAAGCTCCTACACCAAGGCAAGTGGCTCACTTGGGGCCAAATTCAGTAGAAATTTCCTCATTTGATGGGGAAAATCAACGCAATGGAGACCATTGCTTCATAAGGAGGGAGGATTTATCTAAATGGATATCGGTGGCCACCCACCTTTTCCAACTGGCTCAAAACATTTTTATGAAAATTTTGGTAATTTACTATTTTTAGCAGTTTTTTGGGTCCTGAAACTTTCGGAGCCGTTTTGAGGCCCTAAACGATGTTTTTTGGGAAAACGAGGTTAAAAATTGAATTTCCTTTGTTTTTCCCCCCAAAATGAATCTCCTCGATGATACCTTTCCAACGAGATATCATGCGCCTAAAACGAAGATCGTATGCAAAAGTTATGACCCTGAGAAGATGTACTAACTTACCTAAACAGGGCATGTGACTTTTGGCGCTTCATCTCCTATGGTTAGGTTTTTGGATGTCTAGGGTTTTTGGCATTCCTTTTTATTGTAAAAATGCCTTCAGAGCCTCATTGTAATCATCTTCTTGCAAATGAGTGCAGTCGTCACATCTCTTCTCAGAGATAAGCCGCCACCATTCCAGCAAGCTTGTTTTCCACTGCATTTTATAGTTTCAGCTTATTTCCTTATTGAATAGAAAACCAGTTTTAATATATCTATGTTATTTTGTGTTAAGCACCTGTTAGCACTTGGTAAATTTCCTAGAGGTTGAAACAGAAGAAATCTACAAAGGTAACTTTATCCAACCACTTTTAAAGCCGAGATCTAGCCCTTCCAGCTTCAGAGAGGGATCTCTCTATAAGATTTAGCTATGTTTCCAATTTTAGATATTAGGCTAGGTAAAGAAATAGGTCGTTTTTATTGTAAAGGTGTTTTATGAAACTGTTGAAACAGTCTACACATCCATTGGGCTATGGGGTCTGCGTTTAATAAAAAATTAAATACAACCAGAAACGTAAAGAAAGACTTCCACAGGGTGAGATAATATACTCACTGGATCTTTTAGTAGCTTAAATGATGGACAGAAGAAAAGAGGAGAAAGATAAATCCAACTAAGAAGCAGTTAAGAATTCCTTAATTGAAAACACCAGAAGATAAACACCAAAATCTTTCGAGTCAGAAACAAGGTATCTAAGATAAATCCTGCAACATTCGTTACTCTTAAAGATTAGTTTCAGAAAACAATATGATCACAAAGCAAGAATAACATTCAACTTAGAGAATAACATCACCAGTGAATACAGGCAAGAATCCTGTAAAAGTGCCTCATTTTCATTAATGGTAGATCTCTTCAAAAATGTTACAGTCTGATAGCGCTAGGGTGTGAGAATCAACAACCCTCAATACCTCGAAAGGTGAAGTATTTATAATTCAACTTACAAACGTTCCTGTCATAACTGATCAGGACGTGCTCATTCTATTTTTGGTCTAACTAATTTAACTAATCAAAACTTCTTGATGACTTGGTGCAACCGCACGCAGACTTTCTGGGGTAGGCTGTTGGCGAGGTTCCTACACAACCTCTTCTGACTGGACAGGTGACTGGACCTGGACAGCTCATCTGCTAATCGAGCAGATCGCAGAGTTCCTCCCATCTAAGATGACTAGGCACAGTGACTTTGAGCAGTCTCTGATACACTTTGTCCATTTCCGTATATTTGGCGAATGTGGACTTAGTGAGGAATATGTATCGAATCTCGTGTTGGATACTGATGTCCAACTGAAGAGCGTCCATGAATGCTTTGCCAGTGATGCTCCCTTGTATGCCAACAAACTTGGAATTGTCTTTAGACACCTCCGACAATCTCTTTTTGTAATCTGGCAGTGTCATCAGTTTATCATTAATGACTTTCAGACCAGGTAGACCTTTCTTTTGGAGAGCTTCAATCTTATTAAAAAACTTTTGTACCCCCTGGTCCATGATCTGAACCTTTTCTTCCAATTGAAGCATTAATCCTCTCTTGGTCAAAACTCTCTTGACCTCAAGGATGGTCTCTGTTCTGTCTTCTATCTTCAGCTCTTCTAGTTCTTCTTTGGTCTTGGAATTGAAGAATTTGATGATATCATTTGCCTGGGTTGGTCTATCTCCCAATTCTAATATGATCTTTTCAATAGCCTGTTTACTCCTCTGGACCAACTCGTTCTACTCAAACATGATTTGGATCATGGGCCAGATCTCATTTATGGACTTTGTGATGTCTGTCCATACATTCTCTTTGACCTCAGCCAAAGTCTTCCCTGCCATTGTTTGCTTTTGGAGTTGTTGTAGTTCCTTCTTGAGCTGCTCATTTACTTGCTTTTCTTTGGATAGACTAGTTTGGAAAGAAATTTTGAGTTCCTGGAGGTTCTCAACTTCCTTCTTCAGCCTGCTGATTTCTGTCTCTTGCAGGTTCATCTTTTCCATGGATTTGGCGAGGTCAGTTGTTCCTTCTTGTGGTGTCACTGGTGTTGCAGATGGAATTGCTTTCACTGTTGTAGTGTTCAATCCTGCAATTGGGATAGTACTCAATGGAATGCCTTCCATTGGCTTCAGCTGCTCTTTCTCTTTCAATAACCTCTCCATCTCAGCTTCCATTTCTTTGAGCTGAGCATTCTGCTCCATGATCAGCTTTAGCATCTCGTCCTTCTCGCCTTCCTTCTCTGTTATCTCCTTCGCCTGCGAGTCCTCTGTGGGCAGGAGTTTCAGCTGTTTTCTCAATGAGGCGATGTCAACATTTTTCTTCTTTATCATCTCTTATACAGCTTTGATGTTCGAGGGATCATAGCCAATCTTGAGGACCAACTCCTCCAAAGTTTTAATTCTGTTATCTTTTGTGAAGGATTAAATCTTCTCCAGCTTGAGTTGCGTTTGAGCGTTGTTGAGTGACACCTGCAATTTTTCCGCTGAGGCAGAAGCATGCGCCAATGTGTGAAATACCATCTCTCCTGTATATTTGTGCAGATCCATCTGATCTTCTCAGTGCACGTCCTTCGTCTGAAATTCGAAGGTGGCCCTCTTATAGTCTGTGATTACCTTGGGGTCTGGTACCTGCACCTGGAGGAAGGCCATGTGCATCCTGCCCTTTTCTATGTCAAATGCAGATAGCAGCTTGTGCTGCGCAGTTGATGTTTGCTTTCGAAACTGAGCATAGGTGCTGCTGGTAAGAGTCTGATTCTTTTTCTTAATCAACTCGTATTTCTCGAAAATACTCAACTTAGGCCCAGTCTTGCTTTGTTGAGTGTCTAATGGGGAGTCTGTAGCTTTCTTTGGTAATGATGGGGTGATATCCTTAAATATGCTCGAACCGAAGGATGGAATCACAAACTTGGTAACTGTGGTAGGTGGAATCTCTTTTTCTTCTGTCTGGCCAGGGACTGAAACTGTCTTGGACCTCTTTGTGTGCAGTTGGAACTCTTCAGATGACACCTCCTTGACAGGTGGAGACGAATCTTGTCGAGGCCTTTTTTCCTTGGGGACCTATGGCGTGGTCATTGGTGGCACAGAGGTCGGAGGAATCTGCTACTCTACTTCAACCAAGGTGTCAGGCACCAACACAGTCTGGTTGGCGAATTTTTCAATCTCGGGCTTGGACTCATGAACGTACGGGATATTTTTATTCTTCACCCACATTTTTTAGATGATCCCGCATGGGTCGTAGTGCCATGGGAAGCTTAAGAAAAACTTCATCTCTCTCAGCATCCGGTCAGCTTCTTCTCCGGCGCCTCGACTGTTGCATATGAAGGAGCCAATCTGCCCCTTGATCCGAAGTTGCTGCTTTTTCTTCAAAGACATGAAATGGATATCATCTGAATTCATGATTTGTCTTATGTACTCTAAAGAAAAAATTCTTACCGGCACATATCTGGGCAACTTGTAGGGTGCCAACTCGCACCCGAATACTCTAATTTCGGTGTGGTTCTGATACAAGTACCAGTCCCCAGTCTTTGTATTCCCCGAGAGATGCAGAATTCTCTGGACTTCGTCGTTGATGCGAGGCTCGGGCCTGCCGCTCAACATGTTTACCACAGGGTGGTAGAATAGATCAATGAATGCTTTGAAGCTGTACTCTATGGAATTATGCTTCAACAAAGAGGTCCATGCTGTGACTGGCTGAGGCCTTCCATCTGCGTCCATCTTCTGCATGGAAAAACTAAATTTATCTGTTTGGAAGTAGAAAAACATGTATGCCAGTATAGACGAATATCTGAACATGCCTTCCGTGCCGAAATTCATGAACTGTTCGTGAATATTGTCGACCAAGAAGGTTCTGTAATCAAACTGTGTTGTGGGTTTTTCATCATTAGAGAAAATGGATAGAAAACCCAGAATGGGCTCATCTACCCACTGGTCGGAATAGTAACCTAGCAGGGCACAAAGGGAGGAAATGACTTGGTTTCCCTTGGTGGAGAACATGGATGACGGGTAAGGGGGATTGGTGGAAGGGAATTGAGCGGAAGTGGGAAGGAAAAGCTCGAATATCTGAGCTCTCTAGGGAAAATTCATCTTTTGATATAGCTCAGTAAGGATTTCTAGATTGAAAGGGGACGCAGATTCGGCACGGGGAATTTGCATCATCTGGTCTATGTCTTCGGGAGTGATGAAAAACAGGGTGTCTCCGAATGAGGAGATGATGGCTCTCTATTCGGGGATGTAGTGAGCTTAGCATTTAAGTGCGAATTCGGGAAAATGATGGATTTGGGGAAAAAGGTACAGGGGTAAATTGGACTCCCAGAGTCCAATTTCGTCGCTCTGGTCCAGGAAAACCTCCCGGAGCCATGACTGGAGATCTGAAAAATCGAAATCACACTTGGTATCAGCGATCAATCTGTCTTTGTCGACCAATGGGATTTTGTCTAGGTCGACAGGAGGCGGGAGAAAAGGGTTCTCCTCTCCTTCTTCTTGTCTTGGCTTTGGCGCCATCTCTGCAACAGTACCTGCAAATAACATGGAGTTAGTGGGGTCGACTGACTGTGGATGAAGGCGACGAGAATGCAATGGAGGATTAAGAGGTAAACTGGTGCGATGGATGAATAGTGAATGAAGGGGGAATAACGGTAGTTTTATTTAAAACTTGGGTCGGTCGAGTGCGAGAGACAGGTCAGCAGGATAATGGATATGTTATCCAGTAATAAATGGACAACGGGCCACTTGGGGGTGAGATGGCAGGTGACAGTGGCCAAGACATACGGACGGGTGACGTGGATGCTAGGGATTGGAGGTGAAAGTCGCACTAAGGGGATGGTCATGAGTGGAAAGGGGTAGGGGACTGACAACAAGGACTGACAGTAGTTATGGGATTTGACATATCTCGGGAGAAAGTGGAACAAGTGGACAATGACATCCATGAGTGACAGGGGCTGTCAGATAGCAGATGGTGATGAGACTTCGGGACCAATAGGCTGACACCACGCATGACAAGGAGCCTGCCAGAGGGGAAAAACAATTCTGGAACCC
>ML782450.1:441004-453295 GCA_009831015.1 Picea engelmannii | reverse complement strand
AGGGGGGGTCCAAAATTCAATTAGAGTCGTTGATCTACACGCCCTTTTCCTGGCCGCAGATCTTAGCGCATCGTTTATCATTCATTCTGGAACCCCCCCCCTCCATTAAAGGCAGAACGAACGAGGGGTTCTGGAATCTAATATGGATCGTGGATCTAAGCGCTCACTTCTGGACCGTCCAGATCTGTGCAATTCTTATCATCGATTCCGGACCCCCCTCGCCCCCTCGGTTAAACGTAGAACGCTTGGGGGGGTTCGGAATGCTCTGTGCACCGTAGATCTTGGCGCCGTGATCAGAACCATTGAGATGTCTATGAAGCATAAACTAGAAGCGGAGAACATATGCACTGGGGGGAAAACTTAGGATAAATACATTTTATGGGTTTTTTCCCCAACTTTCTTAAACAGACCACCACCATGGGGCTTCGTCCAAACTATCCTTTAGGCATTTGTCACATGGTGCGGTCTTGGCATCGAGCTGGCTTTATTGGAATGAAACAATGAAACAACTAACCTACATGCTAACCTATCTTCCTATGACAGTTAACCCAGATTAAATTGTTGGGTTAAGAAATTACTCTACCCTGGGGCTATCTGACCAGGATTAGACAGTCTGGTCAAATTTATTCACTAATCTAACCTAGACACTTTGGCTAGGATTAAACTGTTTAGCCAACTCCTTCACTACCCTATCAAAATCAAATTTAAAAGAACTTGGTCATGCTTGAAAGATATGGCCAAGTTATTGTTATTGCATGGGGCTTTTATTTCAATTCTTTTCTGCCCTCTTTTCTCTTTTTCCTTTTTTCTTTTTTCCTTTTCCTTTTCTTTTTCTTTTCTTTTTCTTTTTTCTTTTTTCTTCTCTTTTTCAAATTATTTGCAGAATGAAAAATCATTTGTCAACCAAAACATTAGAGACAAATAATATCTCAGTCACCAGTTGATTCCCATAATTTATGGGGTGATAACAACGGCTCCACCTGGGGATGGTACTTTCCATGTGAAGTGCCAAGAATCCTGGTTCCTGTTGTTCTGAAAATTTCTTCCTAGCATCCTTCGTTGGTTTTATTTTCGAAAAATGGGAAGAACAGTGATCAGCAGCTTAGGGCCTTCTCTTCGGGCTTCAACTGACTGACGAATGTTCTTCACTCAGAAATTGCAAGTGAAAATGACAATTTAAACTGGTATATACAATGGAGGGTGGAAACTCAAATCTCTTACTGAGGTGGTACATAATGTTTCAGCATCCTGCCATTCACAGGTGCTCCTGGCAGATCTGACCCATTAGCGTTGTTTAGCAGGAAAGCATTGTTTCCCCTGAAAGCTTGGATCATGTATGGTCCTGTCCACAAATTGTCAAATTTTCCATGCTTTCCCTTGTCTTTATTTATGGAATCCCATCTCAGCACCAAATCGCCTAGCTCGAAGTCATCCTCCTTGGTTCTTTTGTCGAAGATTTTCTTGATGTTTTCTTGGATCACCTGAGTCTTATTGAAAACTTCTTCTCTAGTCTGCTTCAAATGGATCATCTGTTTGATCCTTCTCTGTGAGTCATTTGGCTCAGCTTGAACATCTTGAAGCAACTTCATGACAGGGAGTCCTAAAGAAGTGGGGAACACTGCCTCTGTACCGTAGACCAGCTGGTATGGTGACATACCAATTGACCGTTTGGTCGTCAACCTGTCAGCCCATAAAGCAAACACCAACTTATCATGCCATGATTTCTTATTTTCCTGCAATGTTTTCTTGATGATATTTACCAAGGTTTTGTTTGAAGATTCTGCCAACCCATTCCCCTGAGGGTAATAGGCTGTGGAATGCCCCAAACCAATGTGATACCGGTTGCAGAAATTTATAAGTTTCTTTGACCGAAAGGCAGCTGCATTGTCAGTGATAAGCTTTCTAGGACAACCAAAACGAGACAAAATATTATTTTCAAGAAATTTGATAATAACAGAGTCAGTGGCTTGCCTGCTCGGTACTGCTTCGATCCATTTGGTAAAATAATCGGTGGAAGTGAGAATCCATCGGTGCTGGCCTGAAGATGGGGGGTGTATTTCTCCAATGAAGTCGAGCCCCCATTGCTGGAAAGGGGCTTCGACTGAGATCGGTTTCAAAGGTAGAGGAAGTAGTTTCCTTTTACCTTCAAACAGTTGACATTGGTGACATGCTGTTACCTTCTGATGCACATCGGCAAACGGGGTGGGCCAATAAAAGCCAGCTATGAGTATTTTGTTAGCTGTGACCTTCCAGTTCAAATGGCCACCACATTCTCCTGCATGAAACTCCTGCAACACTTTATCAGCTTCATCTTTCAGTAAACAATTTAATAGAATGCCTGCAGGGTCTTTCCAATACAAATTGCCTTCTAGAATACAGAATTTTAAGGCTTTCAACTTTAAAAATCTAGCTTTAGTCTTAGTTAAACCAGGGGGAGCTTGTAGATTTTGCAAAACAAAAATGAGGTCTGCGTACCATGGAGAGTTGAGAAATACCTCTCTCACACTTGGAGTCACCATCTCGCCCTGTTCATCTGCCACATCTAGAAAATTAATGTCAAGAGCATGGAAGTTAGATTCAGCCATTAATTTAGCAAGGCCTTGACCTTTGATTAGTTTTGTGGGATTAATCTCTATATCGTATTCTAAAATGACAGTAATCCATTTTCCCCTTCTTCCATCCGGATTGTCCTGTGTCAAGATGTCCTTTACCACCACATTTGAAACATATGATATGGTGTGGGAATGAAGAATGTAGACTCTAAAGTCTTTTAGGGCCTTTACCAAGGCAAAAGCCTGTTTCTCCATTATCTTGTAATTCAGAGCAGGGTCCCTTAACTCTTTGCTAAAGAAATCTATGGGTTGTTCATACCCTTCGTTGTTCTTTTGCAGTAACACCGCTGCTATAGTATGTTCGAAAGTGAAAGAAAAGAGATAGAAATCTTTAGTAAAATCAGGACTGATCAAAACAGGGGCTTCTGTGAGTGCTCGTTTTACTTGTTCGAAAGATTGTCTGGACTCAAAGTCCCATTTAATTTTTACATCTTTTTTAAGCATGTTTGTAATGTTCCTGAGGAGTTCTGCCAGATTGGGAATGAATCTTCGTAGAAAGTTAATTCTTCCGATAAAAGACTATAGTTCTTTGAGGTTTCTTGGATGTTCAAGATTTTGTATGGCCTCGATTCTGCTAGGGTCTATTTTGATTCCATCTTTGGAGATGATGTGTCCCAGCAGTTTGCCTTCTTCTAACCCGAAAAGACACTTCTTAGAATTTAAAGAAATCCCAAACCTCCTACATTTCTCGAAAACTCGTTTAAGGTGTCTTAGGTGTTCGTCATCGGATTGGAAAAACACAGTCACATCATCTAAATAGACGACAATAAACTTGCCTGATTCTTCCACGAAGGTGATATCTATAGCCCTCTGGAAAGTGGCTTCTGCGTTCATCAGACCAAAAGGCATTTTCACATACATGAAAGTTCCCCATGGTGTGGTGAAAGCGGTTTTGCCTTGGTCGTCCGGATGAACTAAGACCTGAATGTAACCCGAGAAACTGTCCAGCAGAGAAATTCGACTGGACCCGACCACCTTTTGCAGGATGTGGTCCATTTTCGGCAAAGGGTAATTATCTTTCAGGGAGATTTTATTCAGATTTCGAAAATCTATGTAGAGTCTGATTTCCCTGGTTTTCTTACGTGTAGGGACCAGATTAGAGACCCACTTCGAAAAACGTATTGGAACTATGATCTTGGCATCGTACATTTTCTTGATTTCCTTTTCTATTAGAGGGAGCAACTTGGGATTTATCCTCCTAAGTTTATGCCTAAACGATTTTTGGTCTTCCTTTATTGGGATCTGGTGTTGTATGATGCTGGTATCATAGGCTTTCAAGTCTTCATAGCCCCAGGCAAAGACATTCGAATATTCTTTAAACAACTCAATGTATTTGAGTTTTTGCTCTGGGGGTAATGATTTCGACAGTTTGACCATCCTAGGTTTCTCTTCAGTCCCTATATTACAGTCTTCTACCTCTTGTCCATGGGCTTCTATCTTTGGTTTTTTGGCTACGTCGTTAGAATCGAACAGATCTTCTAAAGGAACAAGACCTCTAGGTAAGACATTGCTTTTCAACTGTAAAACATCGGCATCCATTTCGTCGTCTCCTAATTCTTCTGAATCTACAGTATTTACTCTTGAATCTACAGTATTTACACTATCAAATTCAAAATCAGAATTATTTACATTTTCCTCTTCATTTTCTAAATCTATATTTGTACACTCAAAATCGTTTTTACACTGCAGAAAATCCTCTATTTGATCGTCATTACCAAACACTTGCCAATACCTGATATTTTCAGGAACTGTTGGTCTGCATTTCACCTCAACAGTATATGAGTGAGTCGGGCAGAAAGGAATCTTACAGGTGGCTGCTGATGTAGCCAATCCGTCGGCCAGAATATTCTGTCCCCTCGGCATTACCTACAAGTCAACTTCAGTAAAACACCTCAAGGCATCCAGAACAGCATTCCTATAAGCCCTAAGACGAGGGTGTTTAGTAGTGTACTCACCTTTGACTTGCTTGATTATCAATTCGGAATCACCTCTTACCATTATCTGCTTAGCACCAACTTTCTTCAAAAGCTTCAGGCCGAGCATCAAAGCTTCGTACTCGGCAATATTGTTAGTACACTGGAAATTTAATTTGTACGAATGGTTTTTTGAATACCTGTTTATGTGATTATGCAGCCAAACTCCAGCTCCTGCTCCTTCTTTACTCACAGCTCCATCAAAATCCATGCTCCAGAAATCAGCGGGTAACTCTTCGGTTATCACGTTCTTCATCTTTGCTACCTCAGTGCTCTCTAGGCCTTCATCTTGACTAGGTGTATTTTCCGTCAGCTGAGTATCTTGTTATTCCGTATCACCATCATTGTACAAGATAAATGAATCTAAATCGGAATGCGCGTAGTAAAGGGGATAATTGTGCGGTTTTTCTTGGCTACTGACCATGTACTTCATCAGTGTTTCTCTGTATAGCCTCCTATGTTGCCCAAACACTGGGATAGTGGCGTAAGACATATCTAGCTGCAGGGTTCCTTTCAACTTAGCCCCCCAAGACCTGGATAGCAACATTCCATACTTCGGTGGGATGTCTGCAACCACCACATCCATTACCATGCTTTTGGTAGGGATCTGAACCAAGGTGATGCATAAGTCTTTGATCAAACCAATACATTTAACTTTGTTGTAGTCAAATGAGTGTAAATCCTTGTATGGTCTAGTTACCTCTAGTCCCAGCTTTTCCATTACTGCTTTAGGCATCAGATTATGTGAAGCACCCGAATCCAGCATAGTGTTATGCAAGATCAAGTCATGTATGTTTAAACTGATGTAAAAAGGAGCAACCTCCCCAGTATCATCTCGACCATCTACTTCAGGTCTGAAAAGAAGTTCGGGATGATCGTCAGTAAGGTTCACAGTGTCTGAATGGTTTACTGATCCAATGGTTAAGGCCTTTGTGCCTATGTCAGGTTCAATGGCCAGTGCTTTAATTACCTGTGAACAATACCCGTCTCTGTTCATCAACTCTGTAAGTGGGATGGGAATTTTTATTTTTGCCAATTCCCCCTCAAGGCTAAAGGGTGTAGGAGGTCTACTTTGGATCATCAGTTCTATTTTGTCCACCATATTTTTCTGGTTGGAAGTACTTGGTGGGTCAACAGGGGAAAACTCGGGTTGTGACGGCCTTTTCAGAATGGTAATGTTTTTCTTCACGGGAGCATCGGCTGTATTCTTCTCAGGAATCTTCTCAGCGGTACCTTTCTCAGGAATCTTCTCTACAGATTGCTCCGAGGTTTTCTTAGTCTCAACTACCTTCTTTGTTTCAGTGGTCTTCTTTGGAGAACCCCCTTCTATCTTCTTACTTTGCATGTTGTACTGCCGGTGTACCTCCAAAATGGCATTTTCGAATGCCTGCTGTTATGCATCATCAGCTTCTTCACTTACCTTTGTTTGATTTAGCAGGAAGAGTTCCTGCTCTTCTTGGGTAAGGAAAATAGCCTCATTGTCATGAATTCCCATGAGGTTAATGTGAGTGTCCTCCAATTCCTCAATTACCTCCCCACCTTCATCAGCGTAATTTTCTTGCAAGGGAGGTCTGATCTGCTGGTCTGGACCTCTTTGTTCCTTTTGATCCCTAGGGTCTCTCTGTCTGATTTGAGGAGGGTTTCTCCTGAAGTTAGGATTCCGAACCTGAGGAGCAGGTGGGTTGTCTCTGGGAGGATTTCTGTCTGACACCGTAAGTCTTTCCATCATTAGTTCCACCGCTCTGGTCAAAGAATCCAACTTGGAATCTGAGGTCGACGTGGAAGGCTTCTCTTTAATCGTGACTCTCCTTTCTGACCTCTATCGTGCTCTTTTTGCCAACAAATTGGCCTCCACACTAATACCACTTTTCTGCATGTCTTCCAGGGTGGTGGAATTTCTTTCTCTTAACTGGTAAGACATGTCGGCATCAAATCCATCGGGGAATTTAATTAATGCTAGACCCTGTGGGGGTTTGATTTCAGTTGGGATTGCATTGTACAGGTTGTTAAAACGGGTGAAGTAATCTTGTACCGTCTCGCCTTGATTTCTTCTTATATTCTCGTATTCTGACAAGATCTGGAGAGGGTTTTTCTTTACCTCCCATCTGTCAAGAAAACTTCTTTGGAACGTGACCAGGTCAGGGACTGAGGCGGAAGGTAAAGCTTTGAACCATTTTTTGGCGTCACCTGTCAAACTTTAGGCAAATAATCTCATTTGAACGTCAGCCTCATCAACTTCTTGCAAGTCAAAATAATCGTTCATTTTGTCGACATGTTGTTGGGCGTTTAAAGGTCCCGTTGCATCGTACTATGGAAGTCTTGTTTGATAGTCTTGGGGCATGGCATGTAACGACGCATCCAACACCAAAGGAGCATATCGAGCTGCCATGATGAGTGGAGGAGGTGGAACGACAACTTGGATGGTCGGCGAGGTAGCGACTGAAGACGAGGACGAGGAGGGACTGGATAGTACTGAGGGAATGATTCGTGGTTTAGTCGTGGGAGACAGAACTTCGGGGGTTCGGGGTTGCAACACAGTTGGGTCAAAGATGATATCAGTCACAAAACTATCGGACCGTGTCCTTACCAGGTTTCGCTGTGAAAAGGTATCGAGGTCAAGGCTTTCATAAGCATACGGCTTCCTTGAAAAAGAAGGAGACCTATAAAGGGGATTATGACTCACTGAATCTGCAACTAAGGTCTTTCGCCTGAGCAACTTTTCGGGGTTATCTATTCCTATCATGGGTTCTGGGTCTGGATGAGATTGAGTGTGAACTTTCTTGGGAGCCAGAACTCTTTTAAGGTTTATATATATATATATATATATATATATATATATATATATATATATATATATATATATATATTGTGAGTCTGAAAATAATATGTACAACGTTTGATCAACCTCTGAACATTACTTTCTCCTCAAATCTAAACGTTCTTTTTAGGGGAAAGAAGACGTGAAATTATCAATTTTTAGTATCTTCCCCAATGGAGTCGCCATTATGTTAGCACTTGGTAAATTTCCTAGAGGTTCAAACAGAAGAAATCTACAAAGGTAACTTTATCCAACCACTTTTAAAGCCGGGATCTCGCCCTTCCAGCTTTAGAGAGGGATCTCTCTATAATATTTAGCTATGTTTCCAATTTTAGATATTAGGCTAGGTAAAGAAATAGGTCGTTTTTATTGTAAAGGTGTTTTATGAAATGGTTGAAACAGTCTACACATCCATTGGGCTATGGGGTCTGCGTTTAATAAAAAATGAAATACAACCAGAAACGTAAAGAAAAACTTCCACAGGGCGAGATAATATACTCACTGGATCTTTTAGTAGCTTAAATGATGGACAGAAGAAAAGAGGAGAAAGATAAATCCAACTAAGAAGCAGTTAAGAATTCCTTAATTGAAAACACCAGAAGATAAACACCAAAATCTTTCGAGTCAGAAACATGGTATCTAAGATAAATCCTGCAACATTCATTACTCTTAAAGATTAGTTTCAGAAAACAATATGATCACAAAGAAAGAATAACATTCAACTTAGAGAATAACATCACCAGTGAATACACGCAAGAATCCTGTAAAAGTGCCTCCTTTTCATTAATGGTAGATCTCTTCAAAAATGTTACAGTCTGATAGCGCTAGGGTGTGAGAATCAACAACCCTCAATACCTCGAAAGGTGAAGTATTTATAATTCAACTTACAAACGTTCCTGTCATAACTAATCAGGACGTGCTCATTCTATTTTTGGTCTAACTAATTTAACTAATCAAAACTGCTTGATGACTTGGTGCAACCGCACACGGACTTTCTGGGGTAGGTCGTTGGCGAGGTTCCTGCACAACCTCTTCTGACTGGACAGGTGACTGGACCTGGACAACTCATCTGCTAATCGAGTAGATTACAGAGTTCCTCCCATCTGAGATGACTAGGCACAGTGACTTTGAGCAGTCTCCGATACACTTCATCCATTTCCGTATATTTGGCGAATGTGGGCTTAGTGAGGAATATGTATTGAATCTCGTGTTGGATGCTGATGTCCAACTGAAGAGCGTCCATGAATGCTTTTCCAGTGATGCTCCCTTGTATGCCAGCAAACTTGGAACTGTCTTTAGACACCTCCGACAATCTCTTTTTGTAATCTGGCAGTGTCATCAGTTTATCATTAATGACTTTCAGACCAGGTAGACCTTTCTTTTGGAGAGCTTCAATCTTATTAAAAAAAAATTGTACCCCCTGTTCCATGATCTGAACCTTTTCTTCCAATTGAAGCATTAATCCTCTCTTGGTCAAAACTCTCTTGACCTCAAGGATAGTCTATGTTCTGTCTTCTATCTTCAGCTCTTCTAGTTCTTCTCTGGTCTTGGAATTGAGGAATTTGATGATATCATTTGCTTGGGTTGGTCTATCTCCCAATTCTACTCTGATCTTTTCAATAGCCTATTTACTCCTCTGGACCAACTCGTTCTGCTCAAACATGATTTGGATCATGGGCCAGATCTCATTTATGGACTTTGTGATGTTTGTCCATACATTCTCTTTGACTTCAGCCAAAGTCTTCCCTGCCATTGTTTTCTTTTGGAGCTGCTGTAGTTCCTTCTTGAGCTGCTCATTTACCTGCTTTTCTTTGGATAGACTGGTTTGGAAAGAAATTTTGAGTTCCTGGAGGTTCTCAACTTCCTTCTTCAGCCTGCTGATTTCTATCTCTTGCAGGTTCATCTTTTCCATGGATTTGGCGAGGTCAGCTGTTCCTTCTTGTGGTGTCAATGGGTGTTGCAAATGGAATTGTTGTCATTGTTGTAGTGCCCAATCCTGCAATTGGGATAGCACTCAATGGAATTCCTTCCATTGGCTTCAGCTGCTCTTTCTCTTTCAATAACCTCTCCATCTCAGCTTCCATTTCTTTGAGCTGAGCATTCTACTCCATGATCAGCTTTAGCATCTCGTCCTTCTCACCTTTCTTCTTTGCTATCTCCTTCGCCTGCGAGTCCTCTGTGGGCGGGAGTTTCAGCTGTTTTCTCAATGAGGTGATGTCAGCATTTTTCTTCTTTATCATCTCTTCTGCAGCTTTGATGTTCGAGGGATCATAGCCGATCTTGAGAACCAGCTCCTCCAAAGTTTTAATTCTGTTATCTTCTCCATCTTGAGCTGCATTTGAGCGTTGTTGAGTGACACCTGCAATTTTGTCGCTGAGGCAGAAGCATGCGCCAATGTGTGAAATACCATCTCTCCTGTCTGTTTGTCCAGATCCATCTGATCTGCTGGGTGCACGTCCTTCATCTGAAATTCGAAGGTGGCCCTCTTATAGTTGGTGATTACATTGGGGTCTCGTACCTGTGCCTGGAGGAAGGCCATGTGCATCCTTCCCTTTTCTGTGTCAAATGCAGACAACAGCCTGTGCTACGCAGTTGACGTTTGCTTTCGAAACTGAGCATAGGTGCTGCTGGTAAGAGTCTGATTCTTTTTCTTAATCAGCTCGTATTTCTCGAAAATACTCAACTTAGGCCCAGTCTTGCCTTGTTGAGTGTCTAATGGGGAGTCTGTAGCTTTCTTCGGTAATGATGGGGTGATATCCTTAAATATGCTCGAACCGAAGGATGGAATCACAGACTTGGTAACTGTGGTTGGTGGAATCTCTTTTTCTTCTGTCTGGCCGGGGATTGAAACTGTCTTGGACCTCTTTGTGTGCAGCTGGAACTCTTCAGATGACACCTCCTTGACAGGTTGAGACAAATCTTGTCGAGGCCTTTTTTCCTTGGGGACCTGTGGCGTGGTCGTTGGTGGCATAGAGGTCGGAGGAATCTACTGCTCTACTTCAACCAAGGTGTCAGGAACCCACACAGTCTGGTTGGCGAATTTTTCAACCTCGGGCTTGGACTCATGAACGTACGGGATATTTTTATTCTTCACCCGCATTTCTAAGATGATCCCGCATGGGTCGTAGTGCCATGGGAAGCTTAAGAAAAAATTCATCTCTCTCAACATCCGGTCAGCTTCTTCTCCGGTGCCTCGACTGTTGCATATGAAGGAGCCAATCTGCCCCTTGATCCGAAGCTGCTGCTTTTTCTTCAAAGACACAAAATGGATATCATCTGAATTCATGATTTGTCTTATGTACTCTAAAGCAAAAATTCTTACCGGCACATATTTGGGCAACTTGTAAGGTGCCAACTCGCACCTGAATACTCTAATTTCAGTGTGGTTCTGATACAAGTACTAGTCCCCGGTCTTTGTATTCTCCAAGAGATGCAGAATTCTCTGGACTTCGTCGTTGATGCGAGGCCCGGGCCTGCCGCTCAACATGCTTACCACAGGGTGGTAGAATAGATCAATGAATGCTTTGAAGTTGTACTCTGTGGAATTATGCTTCAACAAAGAGGTCCATGCTGTGACTGGCTGAGGCCTTCCATCTGCATCCATCTTCTGCATGGAAAAACTAAATTTATTTGCTTGGAAATAGACAAACATGTATGCCAGTATAGACGAATATTTGAACATGCCTTCCGTGCCAAAATTCACGAACTGTTCGTGAATATTGTCGGCCAAGAAGGTGCTGTAATCAAACTGTGTTGTGGGTTTTTCATCATTAGAGAAAATGGATAGAAAACCCAGAATGAGCTCATCTACCCACTGGTCGGAATAGTAACCTAGCAGGGCACAAAGGGAGGAAATGACTTGGTTTCCCTTGGTGGAGAACATGGATGACGGGTAAGGAGGATTGGTGGAAGGGAATTGAGCGAAAGTGGGAAGGAAAAGCTCGAATATCTGAGCTCTCTGGGGAAAATTCATCTTCTGATATAGCTCGGTAAGGATTTCTATATTGAAAGGGGACGCAGATTCGGCACGGGGAATTTTCATCATCTGGTCTATGTCTTCAGGAGTGATGAAAAACAGGGTGTCTCCGGATGAGGAGATGATGGCTCTCTGTTTGGGGATGTAGTGAGCTTGGCATTTAAGTGCGAATTTGGGAAAATGATGGATTTGGGGAAAAAGGTACAGGGGTAAATTGGACTCCCAGAGTCCAATTTCGTCGCTCTGGTCCAGGAAAACCTCCCGGAGCCATGACTGGAGATCTGAAAAAATAAAAATCACACTTGGTATCAACGATCAATCTGTCTTTGTCGACCAATGGGATTTTGTCCAGGTCGACAGGAGGCGGGAGAAAAGGGTTCTCCTCTCCTTCTGCTTGTCTTGGCTTTGGCGCCATCTCTGCAACAATACCTACAAATAACACGAAGTTAGTGGGGTCGACTGACTGTGGATGAAGGAGACGAGAATGCAATGGAGGATTAAGAGGTAAACTGGTGCGATGGATGAATAGTGAATGAAGGGGGAATAACGGTAGTTTTATTTAAAACTTGGGTCGGTCGAGCGCGAGAGACAGTTCAGTAGGATAACGGATATGTTATCCAGTAATAAATGGACAACGGGCCACTTGGGGGTGAGATGGCAGGTGATGGTGGCCAAGACATACAGACGGGTGACGTGGATGCTAGGGATTGGAGGTGAAAGTCACAATAAGGGGCTGGTCATGAGTGGAAAGGGGTAGGGGACTGATAGCGGGGACTGACAGTAGTTATGGGATTTGACATATCTCGGGAGCAAGTGGAACAAGTGGACAATGATGTCCATGAGTGACGGGGGCTGTCAGATAGCAGATGGTGATGGGACTTCGGGACCAATAGGCTGACGCCACGCATGACA
>ML782450.1:415553-440763 GCA_009831015.1 Picea engelmannii | reverse complement strand
ACCATCCAGATCTGCGCAATTCTTATCATCGATTCCGGACCCCCCCCCCCCTTGGTTAAACACATAACGCTCGGGGGGGTCCGGAATGCTCTGTGCACCATAGATCTTGGCGCCGCGATCAGAACTGTTGAGATGTGTATGAAGCATAAACTGGAAGCGGAGAACATATGCGCTGGGGGGGAAACTTAGGATAAATACATTTTATGGGTTTTTTTCCCAACTTTCTTAAACAGACCAACACCATGGGGCTTCGTCCAAACTATCCTTTAGGCATTTGTGACATGGTGCAGTCTTGGCATCGAGCTGGCTTTATTGGAATGAAACAATGAAACAACTAACCTACATGCTAACCTATCTTCCTATGAAAGTTAACCCAGTTTAAACTGTTGGGTTAAGAAATTACTCTACCCTGGGGCTATCTGACCAGGATTAGACAGTCTGGTCAAATTTATTCACTAATCTAACCTAGACACTTTGGGTAAGATTAAACTGTTTAGCCAACTCCTTCACTACCCTATCAACATCAAATTTAAAAGAACTTGGTCATGCTTGAAAGGTATGGTCAAGTTACTGTTATTGCATGGGGCTTTTATTTCAATTCTTTTCTGCCCTCTTTTCTCTTTTTCCTTTTTTCTTTTTTCTTTTTCCTTTTCTTTTTCTTTTTTCTTTTTCTTTTTTATTTTTTCTTTTTTCTTCTCTTTTTCAAATTATTTGCAGAATGAAAAATCATTTGTCAACCAAAACATTAGAGACAAATAATATCTCAGTCACCAGTTGATTCCCATAATTTATGGGGTGATAACAACACCTATTAACAATCTGTAGTCATTTCGTTCTTCTCATAAAATCTAGATCAATGGAGATGCTAATCCTAAAAAAGCTAGATAATTGGATCTGACAGGTTGAAGCGTATTGTCATGTCCAGCATATTGATGAAGAGGAAGTTAAAGTGCAATTGACTTCTCTTCGGTTGGAAGGCACCACTCTCGTATGGTGGGAGAGAAAGCTTCAGGACAAAATTAAGTGTGGTAATTTTCTTTCCTCATGGTCGGAATTTCAATTAGTGATAAGGAAGCAATTTTATCCATTAGGGTATTTACATAAAGAAATGATGGAATGACAAACTTTAAGGCAAAGTAAAGATCAAACTGCACAAAGTTTCAAAGAAGAATTTAGGAAGAAAGCTCTTGCATTGAACATTCCTTTGGATTCTTATGAAACTTTAATGAAGTATATTGGTGCACTCCAGAGTTATATTCGTCATACTTTTCTCTTGTTTAACCCCACTAGTATTGACGAAGTTTGTGTGCAAGCCACTCACCTTGAGAGCATAGGGAAACATGTTCAAGAAGATCCCACGAAGAAACATTCCAATCTCCCATATAATACTTTTAAGAAGTTTAAAATGAAGGAAAATAAGACCGCTACAGTGACGAGAGAAGGAGGAAAACCATCTTGCACTCATTGCAAGAAGAGCGGTCACGATGAAGAACATTGTTGGAAACTGCATCCAGAAAAGAAACCGAAATGGTTCGATGGAAAGGGGAAGACAAAGACCATTGCTACAGTGAAACAAGATCTTGGTTCTGATTCAGGAGATGAAGGAAATATCACGATGGTTTGAGTACAAGATAAATATTCTCTTCATGCTAGTTCTAGTTCCAATAATGAATCTCATGTTGAACAACGAAAGAGGAATGAGTTATTTCATATAAGAGTTGTATCTAAACATACTAAGATAGATACATTATTTGATCCGGGTTTCCAAGTAAACTTAATATCTGAAGCACTTGTCAAGAATATGGGTCTTGAAATGAAACCACATCTAAAGACTCATCCTCTTGGTTGGGTATGTGATAAAGAAAAACTTAATGTCACCAAACAATGTACGATCAGATTTTGTATTGCTTCAAAGTTGATTGATGAAGTGAATTTGGATGTTGTACCACTTGATATATGTGGCATAGTGTTGGGAAGTCCTTATCTTTATGATAGAAAAGAAATCTTCTTTCGTCATGATAAAAAATACCACCTTACTAAAGGGGAAGTGGAATATATTGTTAGATATCACAACATGAGGGTAAATACAACACTTGTTAGTGCAGGGAAAATGAAAAGACTCATAAACACTAATAAGAGATATGTACTCATGGTCGTCGGAGAGAAAGATGTCGGGACATCCAACGCTTTCCAAGGGTGTGATCCATCTCATAAAAAGGAATTAATTGATATTGTTTCTAAGTATGATGATATTTTTCAGGACCCATATGGATTACCTCCTAAGAGGGAAATCCAACATGAAATACATCTTCAGCGTGATTCTCATATTCCTAATGTGGGAATGTACAAGATGTCAGTTGTGGAGATGACAAAGATCAAGAAGCAATTACAGGGCTTATTGGATCAAGGGGTCATCAGGCCCAGTTCATCTCCTTTTGGTTCTTCGATCGTGACGGTGCCAAAGAAGGATGGAACATGGCGAATGTGTGTCGATTATCGGGCTTTAAATAAAATCACGGCGAAAAATCGATACCCTCTTCCTCGTATAGATGATTTACTTGATCAATTGAAGAATGTTGTTTATTTCACTAAGTTTGATTTTCGTAGTGCATATCATCAAACCAGGGTCGCAGAACAGGATGCATGGAAAACTGCCTTTAAAACAAACAGGGATTGTTTGAGTGGTTAGTTATGTCGTTTGGGCTTTGTAATGCTCCGACAACTTTCATGTGTGTGATGAATGATGTATTCAGGCCTTTCTTAGATGACTTTGTGATTGTATATTTAGACGACATTCTTGTTTTTAGTGGGGCTTGGGATCAACATGTGAGGCATGTAAAGAAAGTATTGGATACTTTGCAAAGGGAAAAGATATATGTAAAATTGCCTAATTGTGAATTTGGAAAGATTGCACTTGTGTACTTAGGTCATATTGTAGGAAGAGGACAATTGAAAATTGATCCTTCCAAAATTGATGTAATTGTAAAATGGCCTGAGCCAAAGAGTGTAACCAAAGTCCAAAGCTTCTTAGGTGCAGTCCAGTATTGGACGAGATTCATTCCCAAGTTCTCCTTTATAGCAACTCCTTTTCATGCCTTAACCAGTGTGAAGAACACTTTCAGTGGGAAGAAAAGAAACAAAAAACTTTCAACATTTTGAAGGAGAATATCAGTATCACACCAGTATTAGCACTGTCGAATCTTCAACAACCTTTTGAGATCGAGACAGATGCCAGCAGATACACCATGGGTGCAGTATTGATGCAATATCGTAAGCCTATATGTTACCACTCTGAAACTTTTAACCAAGTTGTTGTTAACTATACTACATATGATAGAGCGTAAAGAAATGGAAACACTACTTGTTAGGGAAGGAAACAATCATACATACAGATCACTAGCCCTTACAATATCTTCAAGCATATACCAAATTGCAACAATCTCGACACTATAGATGGATGGGTTTTCTACAACAATTTCATTTGGTAATCAAGTACAAAAAGGGTACAAGTAACAAGGTAGCTCATATGCTTTCTAGACCTCCTATTGTTGCTTCTATTGTTTTGAAGAATACTTCTTTATCTCATGATAGTTATGTAGAACAATATGCCATCGAGGAATATTTTAAAGAAGTATATGCAAAGCTAACCCTTAGTGCACAGGTAGAGAACTATTGTCTACAAGGAAAACTACTCTACCATCTTGGAAACCTATGTATTCCTACAAGTGAACAAGTCCATGTAATACGATAAGCTCACACTTCTTGTGTGTCTGGGAATTTTGGGGTAGGAAAAACTATGGCTCAGTTGTAGATATTTTGTTAATGGCCTCAAATGAAATAAATTGTAACTAAATATGTAAAGGGGTGTGTGACGTGTTCTACTTGTAATCCCACTAATAGAAAACTGGGGCTATACTTACCACTTCATGTTCCATCCCATCCATGGGAAAGTATCTCCGTGGATTTTGTAAGGGGTTTACCAATGACCAAAGGGGGTCATGATTATTTGTTTGTTGTAGTGGATAGGTTCAGCAAGATCTGTATCTTGATGCCATGTAAAAAGTAGATCACTGTTGAGTAGACTGTTAATCTATTCTTTCAGTATGTTTGGGTTCACTTTGGATTACTCACATCCATTGTCTTGGATCGAGATACTCGATTCCTTGGGGACTTTTGGACTAGCTTGTGGAGGATGATGGACACAAAATTGAAGAGGAGCATTTATTTCCATCCACGGACCAATGGACAGACAGAGGTGGTAAACTGAATAGTGGTAATTTTACTTCAAGGCTACTACAGTAAGCATCTCAAGTTATGGGATGAACATATACCCTATGTACAACATGCATACAACCAAGCTTTACATTCATACACTCAGAGTTCACCTTTTGACATATGTTTTGGGTACCTACCAAAGGTTCCATTAAAATTGATGTATGGGAGAGATGCCAATGTGAATGAAGAACGAACATAGGACAGAGCTCGCAAGTTCATCCAAAGGATCCAACAGATACATGAGGCATTCAGGGAAAAGTTGGAGAAAATTCAAGCAAAATATAAAGCTCGACGTGACAAGAATAGGGTTGACCATCAGTTCCAAGTTGGAGACCAGGTATGGCTTCACATCAGCAAGGAGAGATTGAAGGGTGAAGGAAAGAAACTCAATCCCATTCATTATGGACCCTTCACTATCTTGGAGAAAAGTGGTACCAATTCTTTTCATCTGGATCTTCCACCTTACATGCATATTTACTCTGTTTTGAACATTGAGAACTTGAAACTTTTTTAGCCTCCCATGATCATGGATCAAGATGAGGAAGTTTCAATACCTTCAATGGATGAATCTGCACCTGAGTACTTGGATGAGTTGCAGGAAGATATCATCTTGGACAGGAGGACGAGGACATCACACAGGGCTAATGTTGATTATCTTCGAGTAGGCTTAAAAGGCACACATCCAAGCAAGGCAAAGTTGATAGAGAAGGACAAAGTGAGGGGACTCTTCCCTCACTTAACTGTTTATTGATGAAAGCTTTTGGTGGTTAAAAAATCTCTCATTGGGAAGGTGTGATCCAAAAAGGATCCAGAGAAGGCTAAGAACAACTCAGAACTCATAGAGGCAACTCAGAACGCTGAGAATGGCTCTAGCAGACAAAGAAAGGGAAAACAATTCAAAGTTCCAAAAACTCATTGAAAATGGCATGATCGTGAAGAGCGTGTTGCAAGATTTCTAACGATGCAAAAGACTCGTCAAACAAAATTACAGATTGAAAGATATTCACGGTCAAAGTTTGGTCAACCTAGCCTAGTTAGGAGGGATGAGTCAGCATTTGTATTGTTGACGTCAACATCTGTATGGATGACGTCAGTGTCCATACAACACACATGAAAAGAGCATGGAAGTGACACGTAGCATGAGAACATCAGCATGATGGAGTGGAAGCACTAGAGGCTGCCACGTGTCACCCGATTATTGGATTTTTGGACCGATCTGTGGACCAATTGGATCGTGCCATGTGGTAGTTTGTACAGTCTGTACAACTCACATGGCATGTTTACGTGGCATGGGGTCGGGTGGCCCAATGAGAGGTCGCCACGTGGCCCAATCAGGGGTTGCCACATGGCAGGCGAGAAATGCACAATGCCAGCTCGTGAACGAATCTTGAAACAAAAATAGTTGGTGGGTCTGCCAAATCTGGCGGACCACGCAACCTATAGCCACAGCTAAATATCATTGGAGAAACTTCTAGCGACACTGCCAAATGTAGTGGAGTATATTTGTAATGCACATACCATATAACAATAACAAACCATAAATGAGATTTTGTGGGGTTTGACTGAGGAACCTCCGCTAGAGCCTACACCTTAACACTTTTGCCCCTAACCACTAGGCCGCGGGTACCACATGTTTTGTATGACCCATATTTATTATTAAAACATGAATCTGCCTAGCCACAAGGGAGGAGGCACGAACCATACGTCCTTTCGGGCCAACTTTTCAAGGAAAGGTACAGTCATTATTGCGGGCTGCAGAGGGCACAAAAACCGAGACAAAATGCTTCTTGGGCCTGGGAGTGCCAGAGTCAGATCGAGGCATGGAGACAGTCATTTTTGGGTAATTCGATGCCACAAATTCAGTGCTACTGTCCATTTTCTTATCTGAGCATTATTTTTGCAGATTGATTACAGAATGAGGTATACTTATGTATTTTGTCAAATTCTTTTGCTGAGTTAATGAGAAAGCCTATCCATTTGAGAGAAGGACCCAGAGACGTAGTCCACCAAGGATGAACTCCGTTATCAATTTTTTGTGTTCAGATCCAATGCTTATGTCTCTTCATTTTTTAGTTTTCCCTTCTTTAATGGTGCACTTTAATTTATGCTCATTTAATGCAATTCTTTATAAGTCACGATGAAAAGATCCCATATCAGGTCTACACAAATCTTGATTCCCCCTGTTTTCTTATCTTTTACTAACATTGGAATTATCCATTCTAATTCCACTATTGGTTCAATGATTCATGCTTCCAACATTCGTTCTATATTTGCTTTCACCTTCTCTTTATACTTCAGATTTAGCATTTACGGTCCCTCTCTCACTAGCTTAGCATCTGGTTTCAAAGGGATATTCATTTATCCTCACTCATCATCTATCCCCTTCATATTTGAGAACGTATTTGGGAATAGATCCTGATACTCGCCCAATAAGTCTTCAAGCTTCTCCACAATTTAATCATCCAATAATCACCTATATACATAAATTTTGGATTTTCTTTTGTCCCAATATTTACCTTCCTTGTCTTTATTGGTTGTGCATACACAACAAATTCAATCTATGGTCCTTCTATAGCGTGTTCCCCCTCAGTTTCAGGTAATTTTATATTCCTTGGATCTTCCTCGTCTTGTTATTCTTTAACAACATTATATCATTCTAGTAATTCATGGACATCCATAGAGGCTCTATGTGCATGTTCAAAATTACATGTTACCTTAATCCTTTGAATTATATCATCCCACTTTGTTGTTTCTTTGAACACTTCTAGTTCTAGGTACCAGTTCTTAGGAATTGTATTCAGTGTATGTATAAACATGTGCATCCATTCCTTCTTCGGTATCAATATCCATATGTTTCTGCACTGCACAATATGATCTTTTGGGTCACTTATTCATGTATATTTTTGTGCAATATACTCAACCTCGGTACCAAATATTACTTGCATTAGTCTTTTACACTGCAACCAGTCTTCCATTCCCTCTTTATGTGCAACCCACCATCTGGCTAGAGTGGCCTTCAAGACAACATCTAATACCAACATTCTTTGTTGTTTGGGTATCTACAACTCAAACTCATGTACGAAAGATTATATGTTAGTCAAACCATCATATTTGGGCGGGTCACATAGCTTTGTTCCAATCCAGTACAATGATCGAGTAACGCGTGCACATTGTCTAGTTGATACTTCATGCTTCCTTTGTTGCCAATGTTCCAAACCTTCCTATGGGTCTGAAACACACGACCTAATTGTTATCCAACTTAGTGCACCATCTATAGTGGGGTTAACATAGTCATCCATTCACACAATCATATTATACAAGTTTTCAATTATGTTCCCTCTACTGGTTTGATATACATCTTTCCTTCTATCATATCCAATGGTGTGGTACCCTTCAAGTCTCCTACCTAAAATATAATTTCCCTTCTTTTCAGGTTAATAATTTTCTGATTGTCAAAGGCCCATTAGTACTGGATATGGTTGAGTATCATCCACAAACTCAATGAATTCTAAATATGCTACAATATGCACCCCATCAATATTCATGGGTATCCCTGTCAATCGACCAATTGGTACTATCTTGTGTTGGTTTTCCAACTTTAACTAAATGGGATACTAGATTAACTTGGGTTTCCCCATCATTTCCCATGTCTACTTTGGTACCACATTTACATCAAAACCCAAGTCTAAAATAACATTATCCACATCATATTCCACAATCTACGCAGCTAATTTGAACTCTCCATTAGTCCTCTTTTTGCATAGTACCTGATTCACCACCCTTTGTGCAGTAGGAATTTCCCTTTCTTGAGCACAATGATCAATCATGTCACATAATGCACTCAACACAGTTTCATCTTTCATCAATTCTATGCAACGTCTCAAAAACTCTCTTAGAGTACTTACCTTCTCAAGTGGATTTTATGGTATAGTACGATCACAGACAGGAGGTACATATGATGTTGATGCTACCCAATCCAATCATATTATCTCTTTTCTTTCCCTCTAATGTGTCTCCTTTTCTTTTTGAGGGTCAAATGTCGGCATAGGTCCTGTTTATTTCCTCACCCATTGCTCAACCTATCTCCCTCCATTCGTCACAACAAACCTTGTTCTAGCTCCTCCACGCGTAACAATTGTTATTCTAGGTCCTTCATTTCATTTCTCAGTTGATATCTTATGTATGTTCTGATTTTGGTTCTAGTTATGATTCCCTCTTTCTTGCCACTTAGTAGGTAGTTGAGGACAACCTTTTGTCGCACAATCTAGTGCTCTACAATATGTGCATGTTGTACAAGGATTCAGGTATTCACGATCTAATTGTCTAGGTTGATTACAATTATAACATATTATTGGTCCTATACCTCCTTTGCCAAAATTTTCTCTTCCTCGACCCTTGCCAAATCCTCCTCAGTTTTGTGGATTAAATCCTCTCTGATTGTTATACTGTGGACAACCTCTTTTTGTCACAACATGTTCCTCCTGAATTCTATACATATATGAATTGCACTCTCTCATCAAATGGAATGCGTGGGAATCCTTCTCTTCGTTCCCGATTGACTTGCAAAAGTTACAAAATAGATTCCTTGGCATACTCTGGTATTTCTGCAGTAATGAACACTCAGTCAGAAGATGTCCCCATTTCTTACACATTTCACAGTAATTCTCTCCTGGTGGGGGATTCAGTGCTCCAATCGCCAAATACTGCAAAAATGTTGGGCATTCATCCTTATGGTGGTCTTCAATCCTACACTTGGTACACCAAACTTGTTCTAGCTTCACCTACCCTTTTGTAAGCTCTACTAATTGAACTTTTAAGGTAGCTAATTGTGTCTAGACTTGTGCCATCCCCACACCATCTCCTACAGGAGATGCTTCTAGATTCATCGCAATCTCCAAATCTCCAGGATGCAACGTAACCTTCTATTGAATCAACGACCGATCAATGTGTGGTAGTAGTCCTCCAATAAACCATTCTTGGTGTTGTTGATAAGGAATCTTGAATGTCAATCTACCCATCAAATCCTTAAATCTTTGATCATAGTCCTAAACTGACTCATTCTGCACTTGTTTAATTTCCTTCAATTAAGTGATGTAGTGCGACTCAGACTTTGGTTTCTTGAACTCTTTCAACAACACTTGTCTAATTTCTATTAAAGTCCTTGCTTGTCTTGTAGGTGTGGTACTCTGTAGTTTCATATACCATACTAATGTGTAGCCTCTAAATGTTGTTTCCAACTGCACAATATTTATGGCCTCATTCTATACATCCTTGATCACATCCCAAATTGTTTCACATATGAATAGATGTTGTTATGGGTCATCTGACCCAACTTCCTGGAACTCAAGCAGTCTCACTGTGTTGTCTAACCCTACATGTTGTTTTGTGTAGTACCTCCCTCGACGATGTTGGTTGACTCTGACTCGACACACTTCTTCCACTACTCTGTATACTGCTACTTTATCTTCCCCTAGTAACTACAAGTGCTTTCGACAAATCCTCAAATGTTACTTCAGATCTAGGTGACACACAGAGGATCGTGGAATTGACACAGGATCCAGTTTGAGTATGACTTAACGAATCTTCTATTATAGGACTGAACTAAGAATTCTCTTCCTCTCTTTCTAGGTGTGGTATTTCTATAATCTGGACTATTGTGTAGGGTTCTCTCCTCTCAAACTCACTATGTGACTCTCCTTTCTTAGCCCCAGTCTTCAACCTCATGTACCTTCTTCCACTGCGCAATACTCCAAACTCATCTTCTTCTTATGATACACCTTCTTCATTCCTATACATCCTCAGTCCATCCCTTTCTTCTTCATTTCTTCCTTCATTCTTTCCTACCTTCATACTATCCTCTAGTCATTCCCCAGTTCCCCTATGTGCATGAAGCCCCTTAGCAATCAGACTCCATCATCATCATCACACACTTGTCACACAACAACATCTTTATCCAGGTACCCAATGATTTCATAAACCTTCCACGAGGACCCTTAAAGAAATCCCTCTCTACAACATTGTATGACTATGTACAATCTATTGCAAATTTCTTGATATAAACCCCCAATATGTTCTTCAACCAAATATCAACTACACGAGAAGTATTATTACTTACAGAATTCAATTGTCTTACCAACTCAGGAGTCCAGTTCCTCAGCACTGTAGTTCAGTACCTTCCAATATTCTCCACTAATCTTTGCATCCATTGCTCTTCACTCATCCGAGGGTTTCTATCCTCTTTCTAATAAAATTATTGTTCCTTTATTTCTATCCATTCGGTGATCTCTTTCTTACTCGGCCTCCAAAACATTCCCTCAATCACAGATTCTGGGTCCTGACAATAGAACTATTTATCAGCGCGCGGTCGTAATACCCTAGGTTTAGTTTATTCTACCAACAAACCTTGTAGACATTAGCCCCTTAAGCATCACCTGCATCTAAGTGAAGTCTCACCTGATGCATCTATTGGGGCTGCAGGAACCAAGTTTCTGTAGGTATGAGGGGATGGGCGGTTATCATTATGTTCATTCCTACTTATCTACCTTGTGTGTCATATTCTTTGTCCCTTTTTCCTTGATTAAATAGTAAACTTTAATTATTCAACACCATTGTGATACAAATTGCAACATAAACTATTCACTATAGCATTCATCTTTACTGCGCATCAAACAACTAATAAACAGATTTAGATCTAGTTATGCATAAATAGAACATCCATGGACAATCACATAAAAATACATTCGGACATAGAATTTTAACGTGGTTCACCCAATCCTTGGGCTACGTCCACAATAGTTGACTTCTTTATTATTCTTCGTGCAATCATGTCAGGCTTGCGCACTACACTTACAATAGATATATAGTGATATCCTTCCTCATCCTTCCTAGTTGCTCGGCAGTGTAAGTCTCTTCTCTACAAACCCTCCCTAAACCTTCAGACATAGACTCTCTCTCTCCTTCTCAATCTATTCTCCCAACCTCAGCCTATCATCAACTCAACTTCCAGCACAACTTCAACCTCTTATTCGCTCAACATCAACAACCTATTCTACCTTAACCATAACATATTTATACATATAATTTAGGGCTCAAAATCCTACTCGCTTATCCCCCAAAACCCTATGACAACTCATGACAACTCATTGTTCGGACATGCTTTTCCTATGTTTGCGTCTGCATATTTCTTTTACATTCTCAACTATTGTTCTTCCTACTTTTTCACATCTACCTTCTTTTGCATGCCTAACTATTGTCCTTCCTACTTTTGCGTGCGCCCTCAAAACTTAGTTCTTTGAACTACCTGCTCAACACTTCCTTTGTGGAGTCCTCCTTGGATGCTTGTTTTCTTTTCCAACAATCCTTCTTGAGATGACCTGATTTTCCATAGTACCAACATTTTACGTTACCCTTCTTGCCTTTTGAATTAGATAATGATGTACCTGTCTAATTTTGCCCTCTTTCTTTGGATCGACCTCTGGCCACCATTGCTTCTGATGTTGAGGTTTATTGATTGGATTTTCTCCTCATCTACTCAATCAACAAAGATCCCACAAAAGTAACATAATCAAGTACATATATCTAGATAAAGCTAATAGAGGTGACTATATGATCCCAAGATTCGGGAAATGAACACAATAGTCTAACCGCCTTGTCTTCATCTTCGAATTTTACATCCATACTAGTCAACTGACATGTAAGAGTATTGAAAGTATTTAAATAGTCAGTAATTTTTGTACCTTCTTTCATTCACAAATTGTATAACTACCTCTTCAGGTAGATTCTATTCATCAAGGATTTTGTCATATAAAGAATTTACATCTTGCTCCATAAGCTCGTTGTTGTTACCTCTCCAACAATATTAAATAGAACACCATCTGCTAGACATAAACGAATGGTACTAAGAGCCCTTGCATCTATATATTTCCAGTCTTCGTTTGACATATCCACAGGTTTCTTTGACCTACCCTCCTTGTGCAATCCTTTTCCCTTTGAATTTCTCTACCTCAAAATTTGAACTCTATACTTTTTCCATTTTCCATTAGCACAAACTGCCCAAAAATCCACAACTTATAATAAACCGAGATTTTAAATATGGAGAAAGAATATTAGAATACAAGGTTGAATACCACAACTTATTAGTTAAAAGGTTTAAGTCAAAAAATATTTAATATATTTATATAAACCTTGAAACCTTTTACTAAAACAAACGTCCACCTCACTTTTATTAGATCCTCCACCCATTTAATATAAAGGCGATATCATAAAAAAAAATAGTTCCTTTATAACCTTCATACACCATACGACTTTCCAACGGTTATCATACCTCGTGTCAAACTTTCGAACGATTTTAATACCTTGTGCTATATTCATATACCTCATGCTCTGTGCATTTCAATAAGATTCTACGGTTATTGCTCATGTCAAAGGGCTCACGGAGCGATGATCTTCAAAATCTTCATATAATAATGAGCTTATTTCTAGTCTTACTCGATCTCGCTGTAAATTCCAAATAGTCGTCAAATATAAATAACAAATCCATTTTCACTATGTGGTAGATTGGGTAAAAACCCAGAATTTTCAATTTGTATTTGTATTGGATGGAGAAGACATTTTTATGATAAGTTTAGTTTTTAAAATAATAATAAAAAATATTTTATATTGTTTTTAATACGTATACTATGCTATGGGTTAATGCTATATCAATATGTAATTACTTCATAGATGATTTAATATTCAAATTCCATGTTATTTAGTTTTATAGGAAAAGAAGCAAAACCATGTGAGTATTTTTTATTTTTCAAAACATAATAAAATACAATGGTAATGGACAAAGTGGAAAATGCTGAATGTTAATTTTGAAAGGTAGAAAATGATGTCCATGAAGGTGTATCCATGTATCAACCACTTTTAAATATGTAGTTGTGATAGTACATAGGATTTTTATTGAACGTATAATCTATATATATATGGAGAATTTGTATAATTTGATTGTGCGTAAGATTGAAATAATAAACATCCCTCCTTTTATATTCATTTATTATGGGTCAACATCTTGAACAAATGCAACATAATGAAGCTTGAAGCTATAGTTTTGTATACATTTAGCTTGAGTAACCATGCTCAATCAAATTCCATTCACTATTTTTTCAAATTGGGTTATAGTGTTGGATCTAGTGATGTGTGATGCTCTAGAATGTTATGATAGGATACTTGATCAAATCGCACCAAAGAGTGAGAAGCACTTGGAGCATTTAAGGAAACATAACTTTTTCAAGTAAGTTCAGATTTGTAGATACGAGCATTTGTTAGGACTTACTGGTTGAAATATTTTTCCATGACCATTTCTTATATGAGATTTAAAATTGAGTCCAAATGGAATGTCTAGTCTATGTTTATGAAAGATCAAGAGTTTTTTTTTGTGGTGTCTTGTTTCTATGCTTTTTGATTTCAACTGGAATTGTATAAGGAGTTATGTATACATGCATGAAGAATTTAAGGAATGTATTTTCCAAAAGGTATTAAGAAAGCAACATTTTGATAAACAAAGATTTTAAAGTCAAGAGTGCATATTTTAATTTGGGTAAACTGTAAAAGTGATTAGACTCACATAGCTACTTGTAGCAAGAACAATATCTAGCTGATCTAGCTTATTGGACACTTGAAGAACACATGATCCTCAATCATGTGGGTCAAGCATTTGAGGTTGAAGATGAGAATCCAATCATGTAGGTCAAGCATTTGTGAAACTACTACAATGTGGAGAGGTTGGAGATGGAAGTCCTAGAGGATTCAAATGTCCTTTGGGGAACCTTGGATAAACTCTTATCTTTCATATCAACAATAAATTGTTGATATCAAAGTCATTTATTGTCAATTAATTTATTGTTTGTCAATATTGTAAAATTATCCAAAAAAAAATATAATAATTTTGTGATTTTACAAGTTTATTTTACCATATTAAAAATAATTTATTAATAAAAAACTTGATTAAAAATTGTATTTTATAGAGAATAAATAAAAAATTACTAATGAAATAATAATAATTGTATTTTTATGAAAAATATATGTTACAAAACAACCAACTTCATAAAGGAAGAGAAACCTAAAATACCATAACAAAGAATTTACATGTCAAAAGTAGCAAATCCAAGACAAAGGAATTTTTATCCATCATTACTCTATAAAAGGACAAAATGTTTTTTACCTTCTGATATTTCACTTTTATAAATATAAATAAAGTATTGTATTTATTTGGACAGTCTCCGCAAATTCTCATTCATCATTCACCATTCACCATTACTCTATAAAAGGACAAGAAATTTTTTCCTTTATAATATTTCACTTTTATAAATATAAATAAAGTATTGTATTTATTTGGACACTTTCCCGAGATTCCATTCATGACAAGATTTAAATGTGAAATGCAAACATTGACAATGGACAACATTCATAACAGGATTTAAATGTGAAATGCAAAATTGACAAAGGACAACATATTTTTCTTCTTATGAAATTTCACTTTTATAAATAAAGCATTGTATTTACGTGCATATTCTCCTCCAATTCCCATTGAATAGTAAAAGGACAATGACAAATTAAAAAAAAAAAAAAAAATCATAAAAATTGAAACTTTATATAATATTAATTATATCTAGAAGATCTTTTGAAGGGTTTACAAAAGGTATGTAGGAATCATAATGAAGTGGAAGGTCAAGGGTCATCGAGGAGTTTTGAAAAATAGGGTTTAGCTTTGTACTTTGGATAAGACTTTTTCTTTTGGATAAAAATTATAAGATTTAATAAATTGAAAATATTATTAGTTTTTTTTTTTTAATTTAATATTTTAATATTAAATAATTGTTATATATTTATATTTTAAATATAAATAATATATAAATTTTTAAATATATTTTTAAAAGAACAAAATTATTTATAGAAAACAAAAACATGTCACATTTTAAGGTATACAAATTTATGTTATATGTTTCACGATATTCAAATAAGTGTTTTATAGATAGATGAAGCATACATGGATTTACATTTCATTGAAATAAATGAAAAAATAAAAATTATTCATTATTTTAAATAATAATAATATATTATTGTTATCTTGTAATTGTCTTTGTAATTGTTTTTAAATGAGAAAAAAAAAAAGTGTGAAAAAGCTCTCATTTCTCATTATGTATCATTAGAAAGTGGTTGCAAGATGAAATTTATAAGTCATGTTTTCTTTAATAACTATTGAATAACTAGTAGTGTATCTTCAAAATTTGTAATTATATAACATTATATTTTTAGTCAATTGTAAAAATAATTTAAGAGTTATCAGTTCACAATAATTGTTAGTTTCCTACTTTATTTCAACTTTGAAAAGTATAATATGTTTTTGAAAATAAATGCTAAATTTCAACCAAACCTCCTTTTAAAAGATACTCTTAAAAAATTATTTATTATATATTTTTATTAATAATATAATTGATTTTTATTAATTTAATCCATTAACATACACATCTACATAGAAAAGCACATTTACCAACTCTGGTTCTTCAAAGATAAACAATTTATTACCATCATTCACAATTTGACATTTTCATCTTAAAAAGATCTATTCGAAATCATAAACGGGGTTGGCTAGTTGTTTTACTAAATGGTTTTTTTGGTAGGAATTGAATAATATAAATTTAGACAAATCACTGTTTTTTGTTGTTCAAAATCCATTTTTGAATGCAGAAATAGATTCAGCATGGTGAAAAACTCCCAGAACACTCGGATTTTACAGAAATAATCATTTAAATTTACTAATCCAACAATTTTGTTTCATAAAATTTTTAACCTACTACATTATAAACAATTTATTACTGAATTCAAAGATAACATTGTATTCACAGAAGCATGGTGCAACCTGCAACTATAAAATAGTGGAACCTCAACAAACAGATATGTAGATCTACAAATGGACTTGAATTATAGAAAACAATTCTTAATTATCGTTTCAATTCAAAAAATTGATTCACAGAAGACACAAAGAACTCACAGAATAATAATAATAATTAGTATTGCACACAAAACTTCACACACACTTTTACATTAAGTATTCACAAAGTATAAATATATTTACAATATTATTTTCGAAGCTAACTTATTCCAGATCTGGAGACCGTTGTTGAGAAAATCTCTAAACAAACTTCAACAAACCCAACCAAACAGACTCCAAACTCTATTCAACAAACCCAAACAGACTCCAAAGTCTAATGTAAGCATTATTCGAAAGATCATGGAAGCATTACTTCCAAGAGTCTCACAACTACAACTTGTGGAAAAAAGAAACTCATAAATCAGAGGCGGCATTCGTACTCCTCCGAAGTCTAGAATTGCGGAACCGCTTCTTGGGCGGTGGTCCGGTGGTAAAACAGACGAGTACCACCGTAAGGTTATCAACCGAATGCTTGCGGAGTGCCTCGGTGACCAACGCTCTACAGCAACTGTCGGGGTCATTGTTCGACATCAGCTCTCTCCTCGCAATCCCGACCGCTGACTCGTTGCTCACGACATCCCAGAGGCCGTCAGAGGCAATTATGAGGAATTCGTCCTCCTCGCTCAATTCCAACTCCTGCACCTCCGGCTCGGCGCTCAGGGGACTCAAATACACGGCACCTCGCCCTTTCAGGTGCCAGTCCCCGAGTGCCCTGGAAACCCCCAGCTCCCCGTTCAGATATACGTCCTCAACGAAACCCCCCAGGGATTCAATCCGTTTCCTCTCGGCGCTCGAAGTCAGCTTGTGATCACTCGACAGTTGAAGGGCTCTTCCCCACCTTTTTCCCAATACCGCCCGACAGTCGCCGGCATTGGCAACCAGCAGAGACTTCCCCGACACCATTGCCACAAGGGCCGTCGTCCCGGAGCTCATGTCGACACAGCTCTTGGGCTCTGCAAGCGCGTCGTCGGCCTTGAGGAATGCATTTTTCACGGCGTTACGAAGTCCTCCGTTGGGGAAATCGCCGTACTCAGTTATGAAATTCAGCAGGTTTTCTTTAATATATGTCGCTGCGTCTCTACCACCGTGACCGTCGAAGACTCCGTAGAACGCCATCGGCGTCCGGGATTCGAAATCGGGATCGCCCAGGTGGTTTCTCGCTATGTCATCGATGCAGATATGCTCGTCTTCCATGCGTTGCTTCGACCCGATGTCGGCCCAGCTTCCAGAGCGCAAGACGGGAATGAAATGCTGGGCATTAGATGGCATAGACATAGCTTCAGCGTCAATATAATCTGCTATATCTCGCATTTCCTGTCTGCTATATGTCTTGAGATGAAATCGCTCGCGTTAAAAACAAAAGTTGTGACCAAATCACTAGTGCAATCACCTTTCCGTTTTCACTTTTTCTGACGAAGATAATGCGTGTGGGGAAGAAAGTGGTATGTATATTTTTTTCAACATGAGCAATCAAATCACTATTTTACTTTATCTTTATCCCATAAATTAATGCATGGTTTCATCTAAAAAGTATTCGGAGATTCCAGAATCATCATTTACTGGTTAAATAACAAAGGGAAATTGTAGGTAATTTCTTTGGATTGTTAGAAGGATAGAATTAGATATCTAAGTAAAAAACGTTTAGATCTATCAGCTACTCACACATCTATAAAGATTATAACAAACAGACACATCTATAAAGATTATAACAAAGAGACAGATTTTTTTATCCAAGCAAACACTCCAAATGCAAAAAAGAAAAATAACTTATAATCATCCTAAAAATGGAAATGAGTACTAAGATGGAAATGAGGGCCCATCATGTACTTAAATCTCTTTTAGAATTTTATCAGTGAAAATATTTAATATTTTTTTTGGATGATTCTGTCTATACAGTAGAGATAGATGCTGTTATTTGTGGCAGATTTATTTGGAGTTGGTTTTTTATTATGTGGGAACAGGTATGGGTTTTTTGGTATTAATACTGTTTTTTTACAAAACAGCCTGCGTGTTAGAAGTGGATGTGGTTGTTTTTTGCAGCCTATGTGTACAGTTGTATAATATAACTAGCACAGTCACATAATTGTGATTGATGAAAGTTGAAAGGCATATGAAATGGGTAGACTGCTAAAACGTCTGAGGAAAAGGCAGGGACAGGTGAGGAAATTAGTGGTTAATAATCCAAACGTGGTAATGTTAAACGTTAATCATTTAAAAGTGGCAATCATATAGTGCTATAGTAATTTCTTAATATGATTAGGTAAATGCTAAAAAGTAAACAGGTTAAAGGATGCATTCAAAAATACAAGGAGATTATGAAAAGTAAATTACATTCATTGATTTGGGAGGACGACTAAGAATATTCCAGCATCTTTAATTGTTAGCCATCAGATTAGAATTTTAGATTAAAAAATAATTAATTGTGCCCATTGCCAATAAGTATACACCTTTCAACTTAAATATAATTAGAAATTTTCTGTTGCAAAAAATGTATGGTTTCCCAATATATCATATTATTTTATTTTACAATAACTTAATTAATTAAGTATATGGTTTTTATAAAATATCATATTATTTTATTTAATAATAATTTTAAATTATATTATTATTATTATATATAATTGTTTTTTTTTTTTAATTTAGAGAAATTTATATATAATAATGGTAATGATAATAATAATATAATTTTAAAATTGTTATTTTCTAGTTGATATTAAAGATTGCCATATAGACTAAACTCTGTTTACTTTATTCTATAAACGGATAAATATTATAAACCACCACTTTAGTATCTCACTCAACTATAATTTTAAAATTAAATTATCATAACCATATAATCACATTAAAAAAATGTAAACAGATTGTCAATACAAAAAGTGGCCACTTGCTTAGCTGTTTTGAAAGAGAAAAACCAGTTGGTAGGAATATGCTTCTTGAGGTGATAATGTCAAGGAAACTTGTCATTTCAGTACGAATTTTAGGACCCTTAGAAAAGAATGTATAAGAAATTTAAATAAAAAATTATAATTGTTTTATTTAGATTTTTTTTTAAATAATAATGATAATTTAATATTTATTATATATTTTAATTATCTATAAATTGTATAAGGTTTTTATTTATGTTGTATTAGATTTTTTTTCTAAATTTACAAAAAAATTGAAGTTGGGAATGATAATAATATATTTTAAAAATATATAAAAATATTTTAGATTGTAATGATATTTTAGATTACAATATATATAGACAAAAATACATTTTAAATCTTATTTCAATAAAATTGAAGATCAATCCAAGACAAATTAATTTAGGATAAGGTGGCTCGTAATGCAACAACTACAATATTGAAATTACTAATTTAATTTGTGCTAATAATTATATGAATTAATACAATATTGAAACTTTAGTATTCATAAAGATTTTATTAAAAAATGAGAAACAAAATTTAAAATAGGTATATAAAATTTTAACAGGTTTTTAAATTAAAATTTTACATATATAAACTTCAAACATCTTTGTAAATTTGAAGCATTATTTTGTTGGAAAAGGCTAAATAGCACTACTCTTGTAATATGAAAATACAATAAAAGTCAATGATATGATTAGTTAATAGCAACAACAAACTAGAGCAAATTCTTGTCATGGATAGGGTATTGAAGGCAAACATACATGCATTAAAAAAAATTCATATCCACAACTATAAACTGAGTGGTATTAAGTTTTTTTACTTAAATAATTTTTAAAATAATATTTAGTGTGGTTTAGTCTTTCTTTTATAATGATATTTTAAATAAATATAATTAAAATATTTGTAATAAATTATGTATTTTTAATAATGAAATAAAAATATTTACATTTTAATTTAATATCATTTTAATTTAAAGCTTTCTATTTTAGAAACTAATTCTTAAACTTTCATTTCCTTAATGTTGAAGTTATCAAATTTTCAAAACAATTTTCAGTAAATTGGATAATTTTATAATCCTTTTTAATATGATAAAAAATTTAAAACATTAAAGTAATTATTTTTTCAAAATGTATAAAGTTTAAAAGAAATGGTTACTTTGTTTTGAAAACAAAAGGATTTATGTAAAAATAAATAATAAATATATCATTTTAAAAAAACTGAAAAAAGTTTAAATAAAAAACTTATTTTTTATAATTTAAATAAAAAATCCTCATTTTAATAATAAATTCACTCCAAAATATTATTCTGAAAACCCCTTGAGCATAAAATTTGCCATTTCGAATTGATGTGCACACAATTTCAGATATATATATATATATATATATATATATATATATATATATATATATATATATATATATATATATATATATATATACGGAACTTTATCCAATCATCCAATTAAATGGAAATTCATCAGAAGCAGCTGCTCATAACTAAACACGGGGTACATAATTTCGAAAAAAATATTAAATAGCGGTTAAGAAAAAAATAATAAATAATAGGGAAGATTTCCTTTATGGCATTTAAAGCAATGATGGTGAAAATGTTCCTCTATGATTTGGGTGGATATATTTTTCAAATTGAGGTGCAGAATCTAAAACTTGACTAAGGAAATTCATAATTAATGAAGCAATGATGAGATCCTCCAACATCGTAATTAAAGAAGAAAAATCAAAGTTGCTTTCAGTTTGGCCATTCTCAAACAGAATATAATCATTCTCATATCCTGATAATTAATATTTTTAATAAATTAATATTATTAAAAATATTAAAGTGTAAAGTGAAATGTTAGAAATAAAAGATTATGATTTTTTTTACATTGGAATATCTTCTATTATCTTTATCCATTGAAAACAAAGAGAACAAGTGTGCTGCATGGCAAGTTTGGAAATGGATTAACACTTCTCCTTCCTAGAAATATGGTTAAGTGTTTAAATTAAAACATTTAAGAAACAAAATAATTGCAATGTTAAATAAATGGTTTATAAATTGTTATGCCTAAAATGTAATTATTCTCCTTCCTAGAAATATGGTTAAGTGTTTAAATTAAAACATTTAAGAAACAAAATAATTGCAATGTTAAATAAATGGTTTATAAATTGTTATGCCTAAAATGTAATTATTCTCCTTCCTAGAAATATGGTTAAGTGTTTAAATTAAAACATTTAAGAAACAAAATAATTGCAATGTTAAATAAATGGTTTATAAATTGTTATGCCTAAAATGTAATTATTTGTTAAATATAGTTTGTCTAGAGATATATAAAAGTGTATACCCTTACTTAGCTCATGGCTATGGTTATGATGAACACAGAGTAAAAAACAAGAAGCCATTGAATTCGAATTAATAATATTATATATTATTTAAAAGATGGTCATAGCAGATTGTATAACACCTTTAAGTGGCGCAAATAATCAAAATAGAGTTAGTCGGAGGTGATATAAGTATTAAGATCAATATGGTGGGGTGGTTTATGTGAAAGTATGAAGGTTGCTACATAATTGCAATAAACAAACCAACCAGGATACCAGATAAATAGTAAATCCAAAATTCAAATTTAAATTTAAATTTGCTACCATGCAATATGGGCAATGCCATATTGGGATGGGTGCACAATCCATATTAAATAGATTGCATCATCCTACGTAAACTGAGAAGAGTTTCTTACCCTATCCCTCACCCTCTTGATGGTCTTTAGAGCGGCTCTACAACTCACCTCTCTTCTATCCCCAGCTAGAGATGGATGAACGAATCCCACCCATATTGGAAAAGGTCAGGGAATTCCTAGAAAAGGTCAGGGAGATCGAAGAATTCAGTTCCAGTTCTTTCTAGCCTTCCTTTCGTTGGAAGTGGGAATGCACGAGATGGACATACATGAACCAAAGGGTATAAATATGTTATGTAACCAAGTTAAACGTTTATCCCCAACATATCTTTCAGTGCTTATTAAGAACTAGACAAGCACTCTTGTATTTCCCATTGCTTACTATCTGCCATTACAGAAAAACTCTGCTAAAGTCTAACCCAAGTACCTACTCCAAAGTGCCTATTCCAAATCAGACAAACGATTGAAATGCCAAAAGGAACTCAAAGAATTTCACTTGCCTGTAACAAATCCCCGATGTTGACAATAAGAGCTCTAGGAATAGAGGGCACAGTGAACCAATCCTCGCCTTTCTGAACCTGGAGACCATCGCTCCACCACATCATCGAGGAAAACAATCAACATATCTCCATCTGAATGGGGTTTAAGCCCATTAACCATATCTGGCTGAGGGCAAGGAGGGTAATAATTGATTCTAGCTTGGAGGGTAGTAATTGATTCTGGCTTGGAGCAGGGGTTCCTTGTTGAGGATTTGGATATAATTTGGGTTCAACCCCAAACCCTCGGAAAGAAGACACACCAACTTCTCTATAAGCCACATTACCTCTTAGCCGTATTTTTCATATGTTTCCCTTCATAGTGCATACAATAATGTATCACAATGGATGCAAGCTTATTATCAAGGTTTCAAATATCTCACACAAAGTGTGTATAGAGTTGTACCTATATGTGGAGGGTGTTTTGGGCCAGTGCTCAACTGCTTTGGCCCACTGTGGAGAAATATAATGAATAAGGGCATCAACCCAATCTAGGACAGTATCATTAGAGATGTCAAAGAACCGACCATAGCCTTCAAGCATGTGAATACAAGGTCTCACAGGGCACTGTTTTTGTTTCTCTTCAAGAGAAATGTCATAGAATGCCTTTGAAACCCGTTTGAAACTCTCTAACAAGGACAAAGATATGCCATGATTTATTATCTTCAAAACAATTGAAAACCTGTGAAATTAGAAGGCCAAACGATCATGAAGTTGGCTGCATAATCGACACAAAAATAAAAAAGAAGAGAAAAACATGTGATCGCAATCAAACCTGAAATAAACCCGACCAACCACTAGTGTTCACACCATCCTTGATAGATCAGCTCCATTACCTTAACTTTGAGAGTGAATGGGCCTTTCTTGCGTGGGTGTAGCATTAACTATTATACTTACTATGTCTACCTTTACCTTTACTTATGTGCATACCTCTACCAGACCTTTCACTTGATATTGCCTTCACCTTAGTCGATGGAATCTCTTACCAACCAATTCCTTCCACCGGGAATCAAGAGCAAGTCGGGACAGATAGAGACCTGCTGGCAAGAAGGAGAAGGAGCGGCCAGGGGAGAGACGTCCAACAATGTTTGAGTCATGCTTTGTCAATCTGGTGGGAAGGAAGAACTTCAAGATGAAATAAGAAGAATCTTCATCTAGATCTCCAACTGGATAAAGTGGCTCTGGCTTTGTAGGTTAAGAGTTGGGCTAAGTAAAGTTGTTATTCTTTTTTACTTTCACAGAAATCTTTCTCTGTCATCCAAATAAGAAAAATAAATTTCTATGAATAATCCCTCCTGAGAAATAGAGTTTGGGAGGGTAACAAAACTCATTTCACATTGTGCCATAGTCACAACCCCCTTTCGATGGGTCGGATAAAACATATTGGGACAATGAAATGGATTGTTTTATTACTGAAACATGCCTCACATGCATTTAATATCCTCAATCGAGACTCATCATTATAGGCATCATACACTAGGAGAGAGATACTTGCTTTCTTACTCTTCCTACCGAACCTTTACTTACGTCATGCTATCCCACCTAGTTTACCAGACTTACAACTTTAACCCACTGACAAAATTATAATTAATTGATCTACTTGCACCAAGTAATTTCGTAGTATGAGCTTCACTGACATGGGTTTATGAGGATTAAATTCAAAGACAAAATAAGGGAACGCAACCCAAAGGCAGGACTGATAAACATGTTGACCTCTCCCTATATTGACCTCATCTCGGTACCTTATCTTTTGCATCCTTATCTCTATCTTTGGGGTTAAAAATACGATGGTTCCCTTACAAAATGCTAGATAATGTCTGACAATCTTGAAGCGTTGATCGATGTCCTTCAGGCCTGCTAGATTGGTGACAGGAAGAGACTATTGGACTTGAAGAGGACAAGATGGCCTCTAATCGGAAGGAAGGATGTATCGTGCAGGGACTTCCTTCACTTTCCTTCACTTAGCATCTGCACGAGATCAATTGGTCTCTACATTCTTTCAAACTGCTTGAGAAGAGTGTCCATGGAAGTTGATGAAGAATTCATATTCGTAGCAGGCATTGGAATTGGACTGACGAATGCAATGGTTTTCATTTGGCAGTGAAACTTTCTTAAGGCGGTGCATTTCATAAATTGTGGATGACGAGCATTTATTCCCTTTACCTCTATCATCATCATCTATGCATTCCATTGTGATATATGCCTAGATCTATGCATTTCACTATGATATCTGCATTCCGCCGCCAGTCGTCACCTCCTGGGTTGAATATTGAGAGTCGGTCCCGAATAGGGAAGCACCCTAATAGTTTGATGTCGATCGTAAAATCAGGGTTGGTAGGTCGGCAGTAGGCGGGTTAAATGGGTGGTTCTAAAGGTAAATATGTTTGGTTGGGTGTGTGGTGGGTGTATGTGGTTTGTGTCAGTTAAAGGGTGGGTATCAGGTTGGTTGTAAGTTTATTCGGCATGAGTTGCGATGTCTCAGCAGGGGTTTTCAGTTCTGTCTCGGCAAGTGTGGGTGGTTTTCTTCTTCGGTTGGCGGTTTCATTAATCGGTGTGTCATCCGTGTTGGGAGCGACAGGTGTGCCATGTTGTGTTAGTTTCTATTGACAGGTAGGTGATCTGTGTCATGGTGTTTTTCTTCAAGGTGGGTCGTGATGGCCTACCAAGGGTGCGCAGTGAGGGTGTTGATCTATGAATTGGGAAAGTAGTCATTGAAACACCCCATAACTTTGATCTCAGACTTGAGACCGTTGACTACATACCATTTACATCACTCCCCTAGCACCAATCAACTTCCCATCATTGGGACAAAGGATGAAGCAACAATAATGCTCGCTCCACTCTGTCGTCA
>ML782450.1:387675-401051 GCA_009831015.1 Picea engelmannii | reverse complement strand
GGTTCTCCTGCTACCATAGTGTCTGCCACCATGACCCACCATCATGGATCTTCCCTGTCACCACCATGTAACCATCCACATGTATTCCATGTCATTCCCACAAGGACTCCACATCATTGTATGATAAAATATTCAAAAGTTTCCATATTTCTCAAAATTCATGAAAATTTCTGATTTTCAAGAAATAGTTTGGTCGTCGGAGCATGCACCGTCTCGACCTCAACAAAAAAGACAATATTATGAATTTTAATTTGATCCATATGACTAGAGCGTTACAAAATATTCTATGATACCAATTTGTAACGTACCCCACTTCCTAGGTACCTCTAAAACTCGCCTTACTCGGCGATTTTGGAATTTTTTATACCATTTTTATGAAAAAAGAACACGATAAAGTATATAAAATTAACAAGAAACATGCATGATAGTAAAATGAAACATAAAAATCCATGCACAATAATTAACAATAGCAATCATGTCATAAACTTATAACAAATATAAACTACACAGCTAAATATAAATATCAACACAGAGAAACCATGACAGAGAACTTTTCTTTTAAATAATCAATCCACCAATTGGTTGCAGACATCAAATGTTCCATCCAACCTTAGACATTGTTTCTCTAGCTCTCAATAGTAGGTCATCCCCGATCCAGGGATATGAATCCACAAGGATGGGTCCTAGGCCAACTCTTAGTTTCCCAAACCATTCTGCTATCAAGCTCTCACAGTTTCTCAACCACACAGAAATCCTAATTTACTAGCTCTCTTTACCTTCATCCAGCACAACCCAAAGAAAACTAACCTCTTTCACTACCACACAACCCCTCAAGCTATCCACCTCTTTATAGGGCTCCATTGCTATTGGTCAGGAAATCTCAATGCTGGAACTCTAAGGATTCTCTGATGTGGATAGGCTTTCTCAGCATACCAATGCATCTCATGAACACGGGAATCGATTCTCTATTGGAAACCACCAATAGTTTCTACAACCACCATTCATGGCTCACTACCTCTATCAATTTGTTTCCTATTCCCAACACCAGATCCAGATTGAGAAAGATGGAAAGAATGATGAACATGATGAGGTAACCAAAATGAAGCAACAACAATGAGGCAATAATGAATGACCAACCCCAAACAACCCAAAGGTGGTGTTTATATAATTGATTCTCAGGAATAACACGACCTCCCCAAGAGACTCACATGACCCTTCCCCTTCTCACTAAAATCAAGGCTAAAATATTAAAAAAATAAAGGCTTAGACCCCCAACCCCCTTCTCTCACTGAATCATAGCCCCTTATAACTTGTATCATTGTTCCTCTTGCACCCAACGATGTATTTTATTATTAAAATGATAAAAGTATTAAATTTCCTGGGCTCTTTGGCCTTTTTAACTTTTCAGGCAATCGAGCCTTTCATTATTAAAAAAAAATGCATTATTAATCCGGGGACTCAAAACTAGGGTATTATAGACATCCAGAACAAATAATGGTTTAATTTTGGAATCCTCCCACACATTCGAGTCTGGCTCACCCAATAGAAGGTAACGACCCAGGTGGAGGTTGTAGAAATTGCAATGTGCTTAGAGTCTACGCTAGGAGGTGGAAAGACATCAACATGGCTAGCGTAGGTAAAATATCAGCTCGCAAACCTCACCATGCAACTACAAGATATGGTGAAGGCTAAGGTGGTGCACGAGAATTTATGTTGTACCTTGTGTTGCGTATAATTTCACCATAGAAATGAGTGTCTTTCACTAGGAAGTTACATAATGATTGGCACGTTGAAACCATTTCCGATAAGACCAAAAACCGAGTGGTGTGAGATCTATAGACAACAAGTTATATACCTCCCAATTATCCAACATTGTAAAAGTATCATAAAACCATGAACACTCCCTTTTGTGATTTTTGTAAATCCATGGGCCATGATGAGAACAATTATCAGTCACTAGAGCTAATGAAGGAACACAATGCAGATGCTTATTGGGTCTAGGAAGAGAATAAGGTATTTGATCATGGAGGATTTGATAGAGGAGGTTACCATGGAGGCCAGAGAGGAGGATATGGAAGAGGAAGAGGAAGAGGATACGATGGTAAAGGAGGAATATGACCTACATATTTTAACTATGGAAAGATAGGCCACTTGTCACAATTCTCTACCAAGTTGTGCACACTCTATGGATATTTCCATAGCATAGACTATGTCAGGGAGGATTTCCTAGGCTCATTGATCAATTGGGAAGGAAAAAAAGGGCACTCCAACATGTTGAATTCTAAGTCACATGAAGATCAGAAGACAAAATAAGAAGCAACTGTATGGGTGGTAACCTAAGGAGGCATTTTCACGGGAGAAAACCTAGAACGAGAACAAAGTTCAAGGTAGAATGTAGAAGGAATGATCATAAAAGTGGCGCAAGAACCTTCTAAGTTTGACGTCGCACAACAAATTAAATTCATGTGTGATGTGTAGAGGGCCCTAGTAGAGGACAACATGTGCAAAGAATTGCAACGCACATCACAAAGGGCGCTAGAAGAGGCCTATGCAGGTGAAGAATTGCAATGCACGGTGCTGAGGGAACTGGAAGCATCCCATGTGTGCAAAGAATTGAAATGTATATAACAAAGAGAACTAAAAGAGGAACACATGTGTGAGGAGTTGTGATGCATGGAAAGAGGAAACACAACACAATACTTACCTGGTGTTTTTAGAACCAGCCCAAGCAGATATCAACTCTCCAAACCGACTAAGTGTATAGCTAGTTGATTCAAACCGACCTTCAAATCATCTCGGTGACTGGTTTGGTATCGAAGTAGCCAAGTCAAAGAATGACTCAACATTTGATACCAAACTGGTCAAACTAGTCGAGTCCATGCCTACTTGGCCGATTCGATTTCGGACCCACCCGCATAGATTGTAAGATAAAACAAACTAGTTTAATTGTATTTTAATGTCACACTCTTTTCATAACTTCGCGATGTTTTTCCTTGATTGCAAAGTTATGATCCCTTTGGTAATGCTCAAAATGCATGACATAAAATATCGAAATATTAAACATGTCTACTTTACCCCTCATTGTTTTCCTCATCTTACATCAACAAGTGGTGATAATATTCCCTAAACGCATGGTATATAATGCTCTGAGGATTGAAATATTTCCGCGTGGATCAAATACTATCTCTTAGGACAAGCCTCGTATAAATGTTCCTTGAGAATCTTGTGGTGTTATGCTATGAATATTATTATTTGATCAATGACCTTATTGGTTGTAATWTGTTTTCAGTATATGGTGGTAAACATGGCCTAAATGTTGGTACTCTCATGATATCTAAGCTTGACATCTTTTAAAACACTATTGTGGGATATATTGTTCACTGCTTTTATGCTCTAATAATGATGGAATGAACTTGTTGTCACAATTGTATCTCTTTATGGATTTTGATGGTTATATTCTACTTATGAATGCATAATTCCATGGTTAAAAAATAAACTTTAAGAGGTCCTTCGTGGGTGAAATACCTATGTTATCTTTTGTGGTAACATTATGCGATATTATACTGTTGGTTAAAACTTCCCTTAAAATATCAAATTATTTAATCTATGTTTTAGTGAACCAAGTCATTGAAATCAGATCGGTCTGAGTCAATCCGAATTTGAATTGATAGGTGACTGAGTCAATGTCTAGTTCCGAGTTTAAAAATTATGGTTGGGATCTTGAGCACACTCATTGTTTGTCGAGGAGTGTTACCCAAAACACTCCCAAGTACTCAATGTTTCTTCCAACAATTTTGGAATGATTTGTACCCACTCCTAAGCTCTTGAGAGAGCACAAACACTAGGTACGATCTCCTAGTATTTTTAGAACCGGTCCAAGAGGATATCAAATTGCCAAACTGACCAAGTGGATAGTTTGTCGATTCAAAACAACCTTCAAATCGACTTGGTGACTGGTTTGGCCAAATTCCTACTCGACCAATTCAATCATGGACCCACCCACGTGAACTGTAAGTTAAAAAATCAATTTAATTGTATTTTGATGTCACACTCTTTTCATAACTTCTTCGTTTGTTTCCTTGAATGTAGAGTTATGATCCCTTTGGTAATACTTGAAATGCATGATGTAAAATCTCGAAATATTAAACATTTCTACTTTACCCCTCACTTTTTTCCTCATCTTAGACCAGAAAGCGGTGATAATCTTCCCTAAACACATGGTATATAATGCTCCAGGACCGATATATTTTCCTATGGATCAAATACTATCTCTTAGCACAAGCTTCATAAAAAAATTCCTTGAGAATCATGTGGTGTTACGCTATGAATATTATTATATGATCAATGACCTTATTGGTTGTAATTTGTTTTGAGAATATGGCGGTAAATGTGGCCTAAACATTGGTACTCTCATGATATCTAATATTGAAATATTTTAAAACATTGTTGTGTGATATATTGTCCATTTCTTTTAAGCTCTAATGTTTATGGAATGAACTCACCGTCACAAAGGTATCTCTCTATGGATATTGATGGTTATATTATGCTAATGAAGTCATAATTTCATGGTTAAAAAATAAACCTTAAGAAGACCCTGGTAATTGAAATACCTTTGTTCACATTTGTTGTAACATTCTACAATATTATACTGTTAGCTATAACTGCCCTAAAAATATTAACTTATTTAAAGTTTTTTTAGTGAACTGAGTCATTGAAATTAGATCGGTTCGAGTCGATGTCCGAGTTGATATTTGACCGAGTCAATGTCCAGTTCCAATTTTAAAAACTACGAAATCAGAAAAATAGGTAAGTGACTTCTTGAGTTGTTTTCTTAAGGTGTTGAGTGATCCCATAGTTGAAAAGAAATTGACCCACCTATTGACAATATGTATGGAAGAAGGGGAGAACAACATTGTTATTTCTACCTTGTTACCAGAATAAGATGTGCTCCATGTAATAGGAGGAAGAACATGAGGAGAGAATTTAAAATGACAATCAAGCTAGGAAATTACGAGATGGAAAGTGTCATGTTGGACCTAGGATCCGACATGTACATATTGTCGAAGAAATCATGGGAGTTGATGGGTAAACCAAAGTCGGTGTGGTCCCCCATTCAACTCGAGCTTTCCAACCAATACAAAATATACCAATTGGTAGGGTGGAGAAAGTGGAAATGAACATTGACAGGGTAAAAATTAAAGCAGAATTTGAAGTGATAGAGATTATGGATAACTCATACCCCTATCTATCTCTAATTATCATTGAATGGGATTTTGATAAAAATTTTGTATTGAATCTAAAGCAATGGCAGATGTCCTTTGAGATAGACACCTTGTGTGTTATTGCACCATTAGATCCAAATGAGGGAGACAGATGTATTGAGCATGTGAAAGAATATGTGTAAAGCTTGATCATAGAAAAAATATACAACATCATAGGATTCAAGGAAGACTATGTTAATCGGATAGTCGATGAAAAAATGAACTGAAGAAGTGTGTGTTCATATGACAGGGATTCAAAGGATGCAATGGCAAGATGGAGAAAAAGTTGTATGAGGTATCGACCAGGAGGTGTGCATGAATCATCAAACCAGTACCATAGATCAAATCAAAGTTGTGCAACCTATCGAGGTTTGACGAGATGGGCCCGATAGACACATTCCTAGAACAAATAGAGGAGAGAGTGCTTGAGACCGAAAGGATTTAGGACATGGACGCAGTCGTCGAAGGAACACCTATGCACTGGTGGTAAATGCACCTCAGAAATATACAAGAATGAGCGTAGATGGTGGATTATATCAAATTAAGTTTCCATCCCATGATTGAATTTGAATTAATTAACCAATACAAGGGTACCAAAGATCCTCAAGAACAAGTTTGTTTCTATGAGAGGCTCTAGATAGCCTAGAAAATTCCTAGAGCATAATGGGTTCATATATTTTTCCATACCATGGATATGGTATTTAGAAGAGGGTACATCTAGAAAGAGACAAAAAGGAAAACAAGAGACTAGAAGAAAATGAGCATTCAATTATGTGCAATGTTCAATTTTACATCGGAAGTCCCTATCGAGAAGGAGGTTTTGTTAAGAATCAAGGATTTCATCTTCCATCGACAACCCAAATATACTGCATAGAAAGGGGTCTGCACATACCATAAGCCGATGGAAAAGTCAAAGAAACCAGATAAGTTGTGACCATGTAGGTTAGGGTTTTTTAGACTTTGGTACATTGGTACGGTTGGTGCAGCAAAACTAGAAAACCCAACGGGAGGCTATGGCATGGGCTAATAAAAATAAGTCAATTGAAGAAGTATCACTTCCCACCGAGGTCGAATGTGTGTTAAAAACACATATGCATGGGAGGTAAGTGCACGGTGGATAGGCAATACACAATGCTAGAGTAGCACTTAGAAGTAGATTACTCATAAAAGACATAAAAATTAGGTCGATTAGACAGGTCAAGACAATAAAGTGGGACGAGACAAGTCATACCCTAAATGGATTTGAAATATCTGAAGGAGATTAAAGTACAAATGATCGAGTACAAACCAAAGGATGAAACAGTTGGAAATGAAAAGTGGGATACGAGGACACATGATAATATAGAAATGGAGAGGTACGTAGTTAACGCTAGGACATGTGACGACAACATTGGGAACTGGAATCAATTATGGAAATAATTTCCCACGATGCATAATAGTTGTGGCAAGGAACCATGTTGCAAGTCTACATTAACAATGGGCATAGGCCTATATAGACAGCTAAGTAGTCGAATATCATGGGGGGAAAGTCACCCAACCAATGTTTAATGCTCAAAGGTACCAGTTTCATTCATTAATTTTGGAGAGAGAGTAGAGTGAAGAGCGACAAATAGAGTGTAGAGCAAAGAGACGAGTGCAAAGAGACATGAACGCTAAGAGCATTATAGCTTTAAGCAAGTCAAAGTAGAATATTCAGCCTATGTAATTCTTCCAAGTTACCATTTCCACAATGGTATTGAACAGAGCTCCCGAAGCAGAGGGTGGAACAAAAATAAAGAAGAGGTGCCCAACAGTCAACAAGGATAACGACTTCCACAAGCAAGCCCAAAGCGCAGAGGAAAGTGTAAGCAGTAAAGGACCATAATGTGCTTGATCCTAAACTTCTGACCAATGTAGGTATCATACGTAATTTGTTTGGAAGGGTTCCCCAACTCAAATACGTTGATTTCAACATACAAGATGAGGTGTAGTTCCTAGAACTATTCTTTGACACATACACATAGGTGATTCCAGGGGCAAAGGGAAATTTGTTAGTGGTCATTATGAAATGGGATAATCCCCTCAAGAAATCAAGGATATTTTCATTAATATATTTCCCACATTTTGGCCATAGCCCATCCATCAATGCATGCATCTGTTTCTTGCATAGGCGATTCCATGGCAGGGTCCTTTTGTTAGACAAGTCGTACCAAGTCAACATTGACATATTGTGCCTGGTCTGGAGTCTTCCTATAAAATGATATGATCCACCTAATGTGATAAAAATTAAAGATGTAGTGCAAGAGGAGGTGTATACAAAGTATGGTACACACAAAGAGTCGAGAGTAGTGTTTATTTAAGAGATAAAAAAATGACAAAGTGTGATTCATTGCACATGTACTTAACTGCAAAATGTTGTGCAAGTGCCACAAGGATGAGTGCCCACTGGGTGTAATTTTTGTGCAACATAGTGATGTGTAGAAGAATTCGGGATGGCTTGGGCATGATACTTACTAAATGAATTCATCCAGAACTTCCTGGAGGCACGGGACCTCGGAAAGGAGTTTCATTATAGTTGGGTCTTATTCCTACTAGCCATGATGTTGTGGAAGCCATCATCAAGCAAAAAATACAACGCATAAGTGTTGCCAACCTTCCCCACGTCGAAATTCCTAGAGATGCAATACAACAAGGATAAGAAGGTCTAGTGCCAGAATAATACAACTTTCCTACGCAGCATCATGAACAAGTATGAGCACTAGTGTCACCGGGTTTATCTTCTACTTCACTTGTATCTTTTCCTTCCATTTCTTCTAAGTTCTCTTCTTCTACTTCTTTCACCTTTGCACCTTCTACAGTTCTTTCTTCTTGATCACAAATGTGCAAGTGGGGTGGTTCAAAGAGGGGGTTATTCCATACTCTCTCATCTTCTTCCGTGATGGATCCAAAATCTCTAGTCACAGAATGCTTCTCATGATCATCAAGGTCTCTTCTCCTTCTTGAATGGCTCCATCGCTATTTTTTGTTGTGTTTCCACTATTTATTTTCACCCCCATATTCCTCTGATGTGACTACATCTCTCACCATCTAGGGGGATCTGAATTCATTTTCTTCAATCCTACTCCCACTACTTCTAGTATCTTCTCTTGATACCTTACTCCTAATGTCACATCTCTTTGATGACCTCTCCTCTTATGTGCTCCTCTTTGGCACAAATCTTTCTCCTGCACACCCTTCTGGCATGGTTTCCCTTCTCTTCATCTTGGATATTATTACTCGTTCATCACCCCTTTCTTTCTTTCCACTACTTCTTTGCTCGACTCACCTCCTTAGCTTGGATCTTCTTATGTATCTCTCAGATCTTCTTCTCCTCTGCTCTTCAAGATCCATTCTCTTCTCACCTTATCTCATCTTCTTCTGGATCCACTCTTTCTTTCATCTTTTCTTCTTCCCCCTTCTTTCCATCCCCCCCCCCTCCTCTGGGAAAGGGGGTTTAATCTACCATCCCATCAAGCTCCATGTGCATCCGTGCCTTTTCTATGAACAACATCTTAATCCACAAAGAGATTTCTTCCAACAATATCCTTCTAAGATCGGTTGCAAACTTTATTTTAGCACTACACAAAAAGACTCTCTGCATTCCATAGAAAACTCAACAATATACTCACTCTAAAACCAAAAATCAATAGCATTGGCCAACTTATTATCCACAAATCTCATCCTATTGACATGTCTTCGTCCCAAACCAGTGATTATTGGGATATCCATACATAGTTAATCTATGTCTATCTCTTTATCCACTCATGCAATAAACAAAGAAACTCAACAAAGAAAATTTCATGCAGATCTATGTATATGTACCTTTGTTTCCATCGCTCGATGTTGATCTATAGGTTCTTGGTCTCTCGTCATGTGAACTCATCCTCTTTCCCAAAGATATAGTGTTCTATCTCCTTCATGAAAGGTTTCCATGTCATGTCCTTCCTTCAACAAGTAGAACAAAACCTTCAGGTCCTAGCAATAGAACCAATTGTTGGCTCAGGGTTTCAGACCCGAGATTCGAAAGGATTTACCAACAAATACCCCATAGGCATCGACATATTCAATCTTCAAGGATTGAACAGGGTCTCACCCGAGATGACATGAGAATAATAGAGACCGTAGGTTTCGTGTAACTCATAAAGGAATAGTACAGAAAATAAATATCCCATTCAGATCCATGCATTCACTCTACATTCATTCATGAAATTCATATAAGTGTTGTGCATAATACTAAGTAACAGAAATACATTCAAACCAAAACATAATATACAAAGATAAATAAGCTTCAAGCTTCATTCATTAATCTTAACATCATTAAGATACATTTGACTACACAAAGGCCGAATCTTGTGTCAAACACATTCAAAATGTAACATAGACCAACAATGTACTCGAATCTTAATCTACTTTCTCTCTCATATTTTCTAAACATAAAAATAACTAATACAATGCATAACTAGAGCTCTAACTCATCTCTTGCTAACACACCAATGAACTCTCTGTTAACAAAAACCCAACCCTTACATATCTTCATGCATTCCCCTTATGTCTATTAGAGAGTGGAAATCATAACAACCTTGCCAACTCACCCACAACCTCGACCATGACCAGTTGAGTTGTTACCTAAATGGTTACAATCATTATTGAATATCGTCGAGGATTTGGCATCCATGGTATCTCTTCAAGTATTTGTGCATAGTTCAAAATGGGTTGGCGTGCATAATAAATCCCTAGTTGACGCAAGCATTGCATATTAGCATCGTGCGATGCAAATTCTTAGACATGTGCGCAATAATAACTTATAGTATGTGCATAGTCTTATCAACCTTAGAATGCCAACACACACCACTAATGAACTCTTTCCCTTTTTTACTTTCCATTTATACTTATATTTCTCCCTTTTTCTTGACCTTTCATTTATACTTATATCTCATTCTAGTAAGTCATGGTTGACCTTAAAGTTCATTTTTTTAAACATAATTCTTGCTTTAAATTGAGGCTCCCTTTAATACCATGGTTGACCCCATGATATTTCCATAACTACTAATCATAGCGCCCTCGTTGTTGGATACGTTCTTGTAGCTTTCACTTGCTACTTTAATGGCACAAAAATAGGGTGCAAACAGTGTCCACCAATCTCATGGGGCATATTTTTTTGGCCTTTATTCTTTTTGGAACTTCATGTAATAATTGAATGCAACTATTAGTATGTTTTTCTCTAGCATTTTGTTCTCTCTCTTCTATACGTCTTTCGTGTTTTGTCAACCCACTTCATTGAAAATATGTGATAGTGGGATTCATGATTCTTCACCTTGATCTTTCATTTTGGTCTCTACTGTCTTTCGTGTGTGTTCAGCCTACTTATATTCTATGTTTTTAATGGCCACATTGTCACTCTTTTCCTTTTCATCCTTTACATATTAAAAAGTTTAATCCTTTTGATTCCAAATATTAACATATTAAAAAATTCAGTGCATTTTATTCCAATTCCAAATATCAAGGGAGATGTAGTAACTTATTTAACAAGAACCAAGTAATAGTATAATCCTTTGAGGGCTTTTGCTTAGTAAGATGCAACAATAAGAGCATGGTGCAAAGATGTTGAAGAAACTATCATTTTTATAGATCTCTTTTTTTTATATGTAATTTTTAATGCATTACATGGTTTGTGAGTGTAGTTAAGTTGATTAAGAGCTATATGACTTTTGTGTTATATGTAATTATTTTTTATTGTTAATATGTTTAATCTAATGTATTTATTTGACTTGAAAATGTTTTTGTAACAAATTAGTTATCTAAAATTTATGTAAGGTGATGCATTTTTCAAACTTTAATTTAACTTTTTAGTTAACTTATAAAAATTTATATTCACATTTTGGGATGTACAATGATTGTTAACATAGTTATGACTTGCCACCAATGTACTTGAGGTTACCCAAGTGTATTGACATTTACAAAGAACTTAATGGTGGTTAGTTGCTCTTTTATATTTTATTGTCAATATACTTATGACTTGTCATCAATGCACTTGAGGCTACCTGAGTATATTGACATTAACAAGGAACTTGGTAGTTAGATTATCTATGTATTTTTCTCTCTATTGTTGTTAGTGCATGTAAGAATAATGTATGTTCATGTTACATAGTTGTACCTGAATCTTCCAATGACCTAACTTCCACCTTCATTGAATTTTAGTTGACGATAAGCAACCCAGAAATTCTCACCATACATTTATTAGGTACATTGGTTCTACCATGGCTTAAGGGAAATGATTCAACTACCAAGACTATGGATATAATATTGTTGGTCTCCATGATCTAGGAAAATCTCCAAACAATTTTGTGACCACCTAGTAGAAATTCTCAACTAATGTAGACATGTATGTCTACATTTACACCACTCTCTTTGAAGAAGTTGCACAAGGGTTATGTTGAGGCCTTAAAAACACCCCAAGTTGAAGGACTTAGAGCCACACTTTAAAATTTTGATAAAGGATTGATAAGTGGACTTTTCTCTTCTTTAGTCGTACTCTTTTGAACTAAATCAATGATTGAATCGTTCATCATTAGACTAGTCCATATTGAATGAATTCTTAATTGTTTTTCTTCATATTGATATGTGGCATTTGTTTTATTGAGTTAGTTTGCATCACAAATTCATTTGCATATTCCATGTGCCATAAACTTTTTATTCCTATGTTTCTTGGATATGAATGTTTATGAACTTTGTTAAAACATTTTTTTATCTTTGTCGAAGCTCATTCAAAATTTTATGCATCATTTGTTGGATCATAACTATTTTTTAAGATCAATCAACACTTTCAACAAATGTGCTCTGAATGTCAATTGGTTTCTGTAGTAGATTAAAATCTATTTTCTACTTATGGACCATGCCAGTTTTAGTCAACCTCTTGAAAGCCTATATAACTTAGTAGTAGACGATTTGACATAATGAAATTCAAGTAGAGCATAAGCTAAAACATGGTTTTGATTTTCATTAAAAAAGAAAGCATCTAAACACAAATTTCAGCCCAAGCCAATGAGTTTTTTACTTTTGCAATAGGCTTCCTATGGATTTTCTGGAATTTTGAACTCAATGGAACTATTGAAATCCAATTCAGAGTTCCACGAGTATGAAAATGTGATCCCCTTACTAGCAAGACAGTCGAAATGTCACAAGCTATAAAAGAAATAAAGTCGACCTTGAAGTTAAGCATGCAGTGAATCGTGGGAAAGCGTGTTGATATGAAAATCCATCCACCCATCGAAGATAGGATGTGAGAGATATAGTTCATTGGCATGCCAAACTAGACATTTAAATCAAGGTCACAAGCTGGATTGTAGAGTAACTACAAATTATGTTGGTGGGGACTGTAAAAATAATGCTTGTGACTTGTCCAATGCATTGGAAACTGGAAAAAAATATGATTGTGATACAACTTCATAAAGTTTGTACTATCATTGATCTTTTTTTAATGATGTGATAGCCAAATGGGCCCGATGAACCAGTTTGAAAGATAACAAATGTACCTCCTGCAAAATATACGACCATCTGAGGCTTTACGTCATTAGCTACTTCGACAGAACCTTCATATGATTCAACTACTACAAAATCATATGATGTTGGGTAGATCTAGTATGAAAGTGGCCAGGGAATCACGTTGGAAGCACTGAGCCTCATGGTCTCCATCATTTGGCTTACAAACTTTTGGACAATGCCATTGATAAGGCTAAACCAGATTCCATTCACTATTGTTTCAATTGAGTTACTATGTTGTTGAACCACTAAAATATTTTAGTTTGGACAAACTTTGAAAGTGATTATACTCACATATCCACTTGCATAGAAAGAACAATATCCATCTTAGCTTATTTGACACTTGAAGAACACATGAGAAGTCCTAGAGAATTCAAATGTCGTTAGGGAACTTTTGATGAACTCTTTTCTTCTATATAAACAAGAAAATGTTGATATCTATAACACCCTATTTCCCCCAATCTGTAAAAATAATTATGCTGGCCAAGAACTGCGACAAACTCAAAGATGTGAATGTGTGATTTTGAATGGACCTTAGTATAGAAGGTCAACGAATGT
>ML782450.1:351355-383025 GCA_009831015.1 Picea engelmannii | reverse complement strand
AATATAGGCCCAGACATATCAGCTTTATCCCAAAAAACCTTTTATCAATACCTCGTTCCAAGACAAATGAAAACAAAGTTTTATTAATGGATTATCCAAAAGAAGATTCATAAAATAACATCTCATAAGGTTTCTATCCAAAAATAGAGCCATAAATAACTAGCTCCCCACAGTCAAAAGAAAGGACCAAAATGCTATACCAAATAGTTCATAACATAACACCGTCTTATGAACATATTCAAGTAAGCGAGGCTAATACATCTTTATGTATGTTCTATGTCCTTCTTGACCTTCCATCCACTAGAAGAAAGCTATCGCTCCCGGACGTTCCATCAAGGCCTGTTTGGATAAGAAATCAACCTTCTGATTTTCTTCTCTGTAAACATGAGCAAAAGTAATGCCAAAAAACTGCTTGATGAGATCCCTAACTCTGTCTTTCCAACTGTCAATGGAAATAACCTACAGAGAGCCAATATCATTTAGCCTGTCAATTATTATTTTGGAATCTCCCATGATGTGGATATCCGATATAGAAAGTCTTTGTGCCATCTTAAGAATATCCCAAACACCCAAGAGTTCATCTCTTGTGTTGGTGCCCCCACCATAGTTTAGGAGGAGCTTGTAAATAGTGTGGTCATTAATTTTTATAACCCCCCCAACACCGCTTTGTTATCCATTTCTCTATGAAGCCCCATCAAACCAACCTAGGATTATGTGAGATGGAATTTGGAAAGTTATGAGCACTGCGCCTATAAAGCTAGTTTTTCTGTGGGGTAAGATGAGTAAGAGAAGCAAGAGTTTGAAAGTAGACCTTTTTCCAAAGATGGAGCTTTTTATTCAAAAATCGTCAAATTTGGTTCAATCCATATGTACCAACAAATAAAAGTTGGTAAAGATGGGACATTGAATTTCCTTCTAAACCAAAGATCAAAGCTTTCAATGACAGTGGCTCCCGTCCACCCTCCACCCAGATTATAAAAATTTAAATTTGTTTGCCAAACTGAAACAATGAAAGGGCATTGAATAAAAAGATGATAAACTGATTCTTCATTATCAGACCTTTCCAACCGCGCTTGTTGATATTATTCAAGGTGATTAACTTGTCTTCGATAAGAAACCACAAGAACAGTTTAATCTTCTGTGGGTAGTCCCAATGTTAGATTCTCCTTTGCCAACCACCATTGTTTTTCTGCCATATTTTAGTTGCCAGGGCATTATAAACATTCCTTGTAGTTAAGATCCCAGTACCGTCCCCTCCTATCCACTTTAATTCATCATGTGCTTCGATCAGTGCAATCCCCACATCAATCAAACGCTTCCTATAACTCTCTCATTCAACAACAAGTTCCCCATCTAATCCCAGTTCATCACAAGTGAGCCAGTTTGTCTAAAAAGAGCCTACAGTCGGAGCACTTCTAGCCCGATAAAGAAAGAAAACCTGGTGATCATTTAAAAACTTAATCAGCTCCTTCGAAAGAAAAGATCCCATATCCAAACCCAAAATCACATCCTTCCCTATGATGATAGATACATTGGATCCCAGTTTCCAAGCCAACCAATTCACCAGGAGAGATAAGGCATTAATAATTTTTTTCCAAGTTTGTGAACCATAAATAATCGACGGGTCCGCTGAGCGCAACCACGTTATTACAGAAGTATGTGGAAAATACTTGTCTTTTAAAACTTGTTTCCAAATCCCCGGATGCATCAAACCGTGCCAAAGGGATTTTGTTGCTAAGGCTCTCGAGAAGTAGTAGATATTCCTAATCCCCCATCCACCAAACTTTTTTGGTTTGGATAGTAATTCCCAATTGCATAAGTGATAGGAAGTGGATTTTTTGTTCCTGACCAAAGGTAGAAAAAGGTCAACTTACAGATTATGTTCAAAACATTAGCAGGTATGTGAGCAAGAGCCAACCAGTAAATCGATTGGCTTTCAAGAACATATTTAATCAATACAAATATACCACCCAAAGATAAGTATCGATTACACCAATGAGATATTCTTTGTTCATATTTCGACAACAACCAGTGCCAATCTGCAACCTTATACTTGTCCAGCTTTAAAAAAATCCCAAGTATTTACAAACTTCAGATAGACATGAGTTTCCAAAATGACATAAATCATTCAAACGATCATGAAAGGCCTGATGTATCCCATGATGATGGAAGGTGGATTTGTGTACATTGATCTCCAGACCACTAGCACCATAGAAAGCGCATAATAGATAATGAATCTCTGATTATTCATTAATATCTTTTTTGGACATTATTATCACATCATCCAAAAATATGAGATGGATGATCCTTATCAAACGAGAGAATTTAATGCCCATCACCTTCCCATCCAAATGACTCTTTTTTAGAGATAAGCTCAACCCCTCCATCACAAGAATAAATAGAAGTGGGGACAATGGACACCCCTGGCGAATTCCTCTCCCACTGTTTATGAACTTTGTAGGTTCTCCATTAATAAGGATGGCAAGATTTGCCGAAGACAACTCGTGATCCATTTGGACATTAGATACCAAAAACCACAATGTAAAAGCATCAATCTAAGGTAATCGTAGTTCGTACAGTCGTATGCCTTTTTTAGATCCAATTTCAAAATGATTGCCTGAAGATTCTTTGTTTTGATACTATGGAGGCACTCTTGTGTTGTACCTATAGTGTCCAAGATCTGGCAGCCCTTAAGGAACCCTAGTTGTTCCTCTGATAGGGCCCAAGAGAGGAAAGGTCTAATGCGTCGCACGATTATCTTTGTGACAATCTTGTAAACGAGATTACATAAGGAAATAGGATGAAAATCAGAGAAGGATGATGGTCGGTTTGCTTTATGAATTAAAGAAAGAAAAGTGGAATTTAGTGGTCTAATGACTTCACCACGAAGTCTAGTTTCCTCAACCATCGCTAGTAAATCGAGCCCAACCAGATAAATGAAGAAAAGGAAGAATTCAACTGTCCACCCATCAGGGCCCGGACTCTTGTCTTTGGAAAAACCTTTTAAAACCTCCACAATATCCTCCATAATAACAACCCATTCCAAAGTAGTGACCTCTTCCTCCTGTACAATCCTTGGATACAGTGTGATGGTCGTCAACTGATCTTGTATGTTATTCTAACCCTGATCTTTAAAAAAATTATGGAAATAGGAGACAACTTCTTTTTAATGGCTTCCTGACATGTGTGTACATTACCAATCTCATCCCTTATTTCCCACAAGAATTTCTTGTTCCTCCGATAACTTGCAAAATGATGGAAAAATTTTGTGATTTTGTCGCCTTTCTTTATCCAAATTTCCCTACTTTTTTGCCTCCAACTCTCTTCTTCCTCCAATAATAATTTGTTCTGGTCCACCTCTAGCTGCTTTCCATGTTTCTCTGTAGCTTCATTTGTAATACCATCGTTTTTCTGACGATAAAAAGTTTCCAATTTTAATTCAATCTTTGTTAATTGTTCTTGTTCCCTTTTTAATTTTTCTTTCAACCAAGATTTAACCCTGTTTTTAAGAAGTGAAAGTTTCTCAACCAATATTATCTGAGAACCAACAAATCAAATATGTGGTCTAGCCAGACCTCTCTAGTTAAATCAACAAAGGTTCCATCTTTTAACCAGACAGGATTGAATTTAAAGGGAAGCCTAGTCTTCGGAATGCCGAGGTCCAGTTGCAATAAAATAGGAGAATGGTCTAATATAAAAGTTGTCTCCACCCACGATCTATATCGAAGCTCTCGGCCCATCAAATCTTCATGCATATAAAATCTATCGAGCCTTTTTGATATACTTGATTCCCCAATCCTACCATTGCGCCACGTCGGGACCAGCTCGATCAGTGCCACATCAACAAGCGGATAATCATCAAACATTTCCATAAAAAAAGGATCTAAAGGATCCAGAATAGTCGTTGTGCCCCAAATCTCCTCATTGTTTAATGTAAAGTTTAAATATCCCGCCAGAATAAGATCTTTGATTGCTAACAGTGCTCTGTCAGCAAGTTTTCTCCAAAAAGTCTTGCGCTCCTTGCATGGACCATAGACATTAAGGAGTGATAAACTCCTCTTATCAGCAACACTGGATCCTGTCAAGAGAATGTCGTTGCAGGTAAGAACAAGAGAGAAAACATAAAAATGAGGGTCCCAAGATGCCAGCAAACCCCCCGAGTTTCCGACTGAACTAATGGCACACGACATCCAATCTGGTTTCAAAGAAAACATAAAATCCCAAGCCCTCACATCAGAAGTTAGTGTCTCTTGTAGAAAAACTATATCAAGAGTAGTCTTGTTCAGTAATCTCCTCATAGAGTCCAGTTTAAGGGGCCCTCCTACCCCTCTTATGTTTAGAAATAAAATGATCATGACTTGTCCCTTGCGAGGGATTTGATGCCTTTAAGCACCCCCTGGTCGATAGTCGAAAGAGATGAGGAAGAAGGTGTCACTGAGTCTATCCCCCCTCGTTTGAGAGCACTCCTGGTCTTAACAAGAAACAGTTCTAGTCCCAAACCTCTGGACCAAGCAATTTTTTTACCGGCTGTGATCTCTGCAACAACAAGGTCAGGTTCCAAAGTTATAGGATCCCCAGAAACCACTTCATTTTTTCTCAAAAAGGTCAGAATGGGAACAAGGTTGTTTACCTCCATGTAGTTTGGGACTAAATCGGTTAGAATTATGTCCAGGGATTTGGTACTATCTTCAAGTTCACCATAACCTGCACCCTTTTTTGAGATGACCAATTTGTCCGCACTAGCTACACCAAAAAGGTACCCCAAGATAATCTATCCTCTGTGAAATGACCATGCATCGCCACTCTATATCTAGATTCTCCAACAGTCCCCCATGCACATCAAATTCCACAAGAATATTAGCCATTCGATGACCATTAGAAAGAAGTGCCTCCTCATCTAGCTTAATAAAGTGACCCAACGAATTTTTGATAGCCTCCAAGGATTTTTTGTTCCATAACTCTAATGGCAACCCCGAAAAAATCACCCATAGATGCCGAGAATTGAAGTATTCAGTTGTCGGTTTGAATTTTAACCTTCAGCATTTTAACATAAGGCTTTTGCCTTCAAAAACCTATAAATTCTCTAGTATCCTTGTTGAGTCTTCTGGAGATTTAAAAACAAACCCAAACCACCCCCTCGGTAATTGAAGGATCACCGATGAGTAACCCAACATGGGTTCCCAGGTGTCCTTCATCCACTCCAGAACTGATCTTTTACAAAAATGATGATAAGAAAGTCTACCTACCAAAGCGCATAAGGAAAGAGAGCAAGACTCTGCAAGCCTGATATCCATCCCAAGGACCATCGTGCACTTTGATTTTTTAGGCTTCCACACTCTAGTAGGCAGCTTAGTAGAGTGTTCCTTCCCCACCCCGCCACTTCCAGGTACCTCCCAGAAGAACTTTAACTGATTTGAATACTTTCCCCTAGACCCAGATGAAATATTAGGAAAGGTATCGGTCGCACATTCATTTTTTAGTACACCATAACCTCTCTCTGCCCTCATAGAGATACCAGAAACCTTGTGTGTTTCCTTACAGGCTCGCGCATTGGAAGTAACAGGAAGGATGGAAATGTTTGGAGTGGTGGAGGAAGAAGGATAACACATCGTCTGCAAGGTTGATGGGGAATTTAGTGAAGCATTAAATGAGGAGTTATTAACATGGTTATGGCAGATGGCATCAACCGTTGCTAAGAAGTTCGGATGATCCCAAGGATCTCATACATTATCTCTCGATGGATGGCTGACCTCAGCATCCATAACTAACTCAATCACAAACCTTAACAACCCCACAAAAGATCAGTTTTAACTATCGATCACCTACGATGTGGTGCACCAAGAAGGTGGAAATCTAAGGAAAGACAGTGGAGAAGCTTCGACAAGACGTCTCCTTGCAAGAGCATTAACAAATCTCTGAAGCCTGTCAGATTTGGGAGCACTAAAAAACAACCAGGCAACTAAAAACGTAGAAATGGACAAAGCAGAGTCTCTAAAAAAAACAAGGTATCTAAGGAAGATTTTAAAACGGTTCTCCAAACTAGATATTAGAGCGTTAGTATCCTTCTAGCCCAAACCAGTGCCAAAACCATTAATGAAGCTCCTCCTGTGTTTTCCGCCTCTTGAGCATTTGAAAAATAGTCCCGCCATGATACCTACTTATTTCCCTCTCCTTGTTTCCCCAAGGTGAGAAGGACTTGAAATGAATTAATCAAAAATAATGTATAATCCTACCCTCTAGTTTTATTAGATTAAGTCAAGCATCATTTTGCATATTTCATATTAAATTAAGTGTATTTTATTTATTTCATCCAAAAAAACCTAAATGATGAGTTGAATCATTACATGCAAAATCCCAAATATTTAACTTAATAATGTAAAATCCCAAATAATTAACTTAATAAAACGTATCACCTTTATCAACAAGTTCATAATCAAAATCCACTTAGAAGATACATATACAAAATGTAATATCCAATTAACCAACTATTATAATTATTAAAACATTTCAAAAGAACATTTTAATTCAATACTATTCTCATTCTAGTATTATTATTTCATTTCCTTTATCTAAAATCATTTCCTTTATCTAAGAACTATATCATTATGTGGCTCTAATTAATAAGATGCACCATACACCACCTTTTTTATTTGTTTACATCAACATAAAGTACTTTTTATGTTAAATTAATTTTTATTTTTCACTCTTTCATTATAAGGCAACTTGTTGCAATTAATTTTATTTAAGAAAATAATTATAATTAATTTTATTTAAAAAAATATGTTACAATTAATTTTATTTAATTTATGATAAGGAAGATAAAAATCACTTCTTATAACTGAAAGGAATCGATTAAGAGAGTTTGCAACACCATTTGTGTGTTTTTTCATAAATATTGATAAGGCTACATGAAGTTTGTTGTTAGTAGGAACCACTCTGTTTTTTTATTCTTCTAGAACTTGTTGGCAATGGAAGTCACCCCTGGATTGCAGCAGGAGTAGAGCCCGATACCCATCAGTTTATGTTACGATTTGTTTAATGGGTTGATCAAATGGAGGTTAACTCAAAACGATGTGGTTCTAACTCCGAAACTAGGCCAGGCATGCATGGGCAAGTGAGGTCTTAGATAACTTCAAACAGTGAGTTGTAGTAAAGGCGAGTAGGGGGAAGACTTGTGTAAGAGAGATGCAAAGGTCTGTCGTAAACATCAGGTTCCTGATAGACTGTAGAAGAAGACATTTAAACGCAAGATCTTCTTACCTTCAAACGCAGAAAACCAGAGAAAACAATAATGCTACAATAAATCTTTTATCACAACATAATTGCCATAATTCGTGCGAATCAGTCAATCACGAACTCTCTTAGTATAAGATGAAAACTTAGACGGGAAAAGAAGGACTGTCTGACATTAAACAAGAAATCTTACATACAGATCCATAACCAGAGAACTAGAATGTGTTAAAACATTACAATCGGGAGCTTCGCTCTACCATCGATGCTTACAAAAATGGAAAAAACGCCTACATATACTCAAAAACAACCACAGCAGCAAAAACAAGACGTTGCATTAAAAAAATTGCGTCTGCATGTCTTCTGACAGTCTGCACATGTAAACTCTGGCCGATCGTGCACCCAGAACTTGGTGTCCCTTCGGCCAAATTCGGACGGCTATTCTTTGTTAGATGCCACCTTAACTGCGCATGGCTCCTGCAAGGGAAGAAGCTGAGCCATTAAGAGCCGAGCTAGCATGTGTAGACCTCCTTGGCGAGTCGAGGACTCGGCGTGGCTTCCATGAATAGAACCAGTACAAAGGACCTTCTCGGGTAGACTTTCAGCGAGAACATCCATACTTTGCAATTAATGAGTGAGACGAGGTTTCAACCACCCTCTCTCTTCTTCATTCATACCCAGCAGGTACCGAGATTTAGATCACGTCAAATCGACGTCTGGAGAACACAGTGCCCCCTCCCTCTAAAACTCAATTTGGCGCTTTTGGCCTCCCTTTTTCACGTCTCCTTTCTTTCCCAAGTGACCACGGGCTGCGACCCTGTGTCTATTCCCAAAACGCTTTCGACGTTCGCAAATGGAAGGAGTTAATCCTTGCTTATTCATATCTGTGATGAGCGAAACACCGAGATGGCCTAATTGGGTGCCACGCGTCCTTCTCAGATCTGACGGCCATAAACTTACTTGGTGATGCTGCGGGCCCGGGTCCTGGACGCTCCTGACACCTCGCGCATCGGGGATATGAGGGATCTGTTACTTGCGCTTCGAAACCATGATGGGCGAAAAGGCGGGGAGCCTAATCGCGTGCCAGGTGTCCTCTTCAGATGGACGGCTGAGACTGCCCCTTGATACTGCGGGCCCGACTTTGGGCGCCATCAGCGCTTCGGGGTTCGGGGTTTCGAAATGTACAACGACATAAAACCTTCACCCCTTGAACTTGCGACTACCGAAAAGCCGACGCGACTGGATCTCGTGCCACGCGTCCCTCGGGTGGACGACTGTTATTCTTCCTTACATACAATATGGGCGCGATCTATTTGCGTTAATCTCGACGCAACTCTACTATCCGCAATTTCCCGCTAACCGCCGATCTGCTTTTATGAAAGGATCTGGACCATCGTCCATATAATTTCGCTCGCTTACTGGCTGGAAGCTTGAAACGAGATTTTTCTATGCTACGCTTGGGCGCTCCTCGTACGACTTGCAGACCCGAATACTCTTGTGCCTAGGACAAGAAATGTCGCTAACAAAACTAATATATATATGAGAGAGATTTGAATTTTAAATATGAAAATTTTATAATTAATTTTAAATATAAATAATATATAATTACCAAATTTATATATATATATATATTTAGAAAGAAAAAATATATATTTATAAAAAATAAAAAATAAAATATATATAATTATTATATATTTAGAAACAAAAAATATATTGTCATATGCTTTGTGTTTTAAGGTATTAAAAAACATATGTTGTTATATATTTCAAGCTATTCAAAAAAGTTTTTTATAATTTTAAAGCAAACAACCATGAGTATATATATATAAAGCTATTCAAACAGGTTTTTTATAGTTTTGATAGAGCAAACAACCATGTTTTGTATATCATTGAAGTACATAAAAAAAACTATGCATAATTTTAAAAGATAATAATACATCATTGTTATCGTGTTCTTGTATTTATATTTATATTTATGAAACAAAGAAATGTATCAGAAAGTTGTTATTTCTCATTGTATATTATTAAAAAGTAAAGTGATTGTAAGATGAAATTTATGAGTAATGATCATTGAATAACAAATAGTGAATCCCTTAAAATTATAATTGTGTAATATTTTTTTTTTTTAATCAATTGTAAGGTTAATTTGAGAGTTTTCATTTCATAATAATTATTAGTTTCTTAACCTATCCCAACTTTGAAGATTATAGTGTATTTTTAAATAAAATACAAAATTCTCACTAAACTTTCTTTTTTAAAACTATTTATTATATATTTTTATTAATAATATAATTAAATTTTATCAATTTAATCTATTGACATCAACATACATAGAAAACATGCATGTACCAACCTTAGTTCTTATTGAAACACAACAATTTATTGCAACCATTAACAATAGATTGTCAATGACATTTTCACCAGCTAAAGACAGCTTTGAAACCATAAATAATTTATTATTGAATTCAAGGGTGGTGTTTCATCCGTCAAAACAGATAGATATGTAGATCCACGAATGGACTTGAATTGTTGGAAACATATTCTTAATTATTGTCTCATGAACTACAACTCATGGAAACGAGAAACTCATAAATCAGAGGCAACACTCGCATTCCTCCAAACTCTTGAATTGCAGAACAACTTCCTGTGCGGTGGTCTGATGGAAAAACAGACGACTACCACTATAAGGTTATCAGCCGAATGCTTGTGGAGTGTTTCGGTGACCAACACTTTACAACAACTGTAGGGGTGATTGTTTGACATCAGGTCTCTCTTCGCAATCCCGACCAATGACTCACTGCTCACAACATCCCAAAGGTTGTCGGAGGCAATTATGAGGAACTTGTCCTCCTCGCTCAATTCCAAATCCTGCACCTCTGGCTCAACACTCAGAGGACTCAAATACATGACAATTCTCCATTTCAGATGTGATTCCCTGAGTACCCTGGAAACCCTCAACTCCCCATTTATATATACACCCTCCATGAAACTCCCTAGGGATTCAATATGTTTCCTCTCGGTGCTCGAAGTTGGCTTGTGATCACTCGACAGTTGAACAGCTCTTCCCCACCTTTTTCCCAATATCGTCTGATAGTCACCGACATTTTCAACCAACAAAGACCTCCCCGACACTATTTCCACAAGGGTCGTCGTCCCGGAGCTCATGTCGACACAGCTCGTGGGCTTCACAAGCGCGCTATCGGCCTTAAGGAATTCATTTTTCATGGTGTTGTGAAGTCCTCCGTTGTAGAAATAGTCGTCCTTAAGTATGAAATTCAGCAGGTTTTCTTTAATATATGTCATTGTGTTAGGTGTTCTCACACTCGAACCCTTCGCACAAGCTCAAGGTCGATCAACAATGCACCCCATGGAGAGGGGATCTTGCCCGTCAGCTTCCTTACGCCTTGCAGGTTTACAAACCCACCGACTCGCACACATGTTAGAATCTTTGGTCTGTGTTTCAAGATGGGTCAAATGGAAATCCCACCAACCAACACCATGAGCGTGCAGGTGCACAGTGGCCTGCCCCAAGGGCGCACACTTCGTTCCTCGACCGCCACAACGAAAAACCAACAGGCAGTACTCCACCTGTGCTTGTGTCGATGCAACGGCCTGTGCTGGTTTGCACCTCAAGTCGAGTGGTGGACCAGCTTGAGTCGTTCTGCATTTGATTCCCTCTCATCAATTTCAAGCACTCTTTAAGTCTCTTTTCAGAGTCCTTTTCATCTTTCCCTCACAGTACTTGTTCATTATCGGTCTCTCGCCAGTATTTAGCCTTAGACAGAATTTACCACCCGATTAGGGATGCATTCCCAAACAACCTGACTCGCCGACAACACCTCCTAGTGCGGAAGGGTCCCGGCCCAACGAGGCTGTCACCCTCTCAGGCGCCTACTTCCATGGGACTTGGGCCCAGTCCGCCGCTAAGGACGCTTCTACAGACTACAATTCAGGCGGCGCTACCACCCAATTTTCATGTTGGGCTCTTCCTGGTTCACTCGTCGTTACTAGGGGAATCCTTGTAAGTTTATTTTCCTCTGCTTAATTATATGCTTAAACTCAGCGGGTGTTCTCACTTGATTTGGGGTCGCATGTTGGAGCCAAATCCCTCCACCAATATGTAAAAACGATGGGCAAAACAAGTTCCCAAAATGCTACACATACCCTATTGAGGAAAATATATGAATTGATCTTACTCAAGCATTTTCAGACTTTACTTGGCTAAATAAAAGTAGACGGGAATATCACCCTATGTTTATAGCCAACAAAATAATATCCTAACTCACAAGTATTAATTATGAGTGCTTAGGTTGGTCTTTTATCAACAAAAAGCTTGCTGGAAATTCAATTTTTATGTAATTTTTTTAATATAATAGTTGCTAAAATAAATGTAAGAACGAAAGTAAAGACACCAAGATGATAATCAAGATAGATGAGACATAAAGAAATCATTTATTTCATTCCAATTCACCAAAGAGTCATTTTCTTTACAAAATCTCATATAGAAATCTTGGACCAAAGTCAAACTTAGACATCCCCGATGGAACATACAAAAGGACCTCTGACAGAAAACCAAAACTAAACTCTAAAAGTTGGATCAACTTGCCACAGATTGTTGCCCACTCGACTCTGTACAATAGCCTTTATCAGTCATGAAAACTAATTCACAAACAGACAAGTCTACACAGACTATCAAAGATAGATCAACACCTCTGAAGAACAAGTGTTTGAATGATTTGATTCAGACCTGAATATTGTTGTCTACAATAAGACCCTGCAATCATAAAAGAGAATTAAGCTGTGATGAATATATGAATGAATGAAAAATAAACTATCTCAACATAAACTCAAAGAGAAAACCTTAGCATGCTTATGCTTCTATCCTTCTCTTGTTCCTCCCTTTCCTTTTTCCTTTAACAAGTTAGAATTGGTTAAGGTAGTTAAACCAACTCATTAGTTAAGTTATTTAAAAGACTCAACTAACTTTAGTTAAGGGGAAAAGTAATAATCATAATAAGGGTCATAAATAAATAATAACTAGTAGGTGGGACCCCTTGTGACTCCCTTTAGTTCATAACAATCATAACATAACCATTAGTTAAGAAAAACACACCTCCTTGTGTCTGCCATCAACATATTTACTTTTGGCAATTTTAGCTCATGAAATTTGAAATTATTTCAAAAATAACACTCATATATCCAAAATAAAAACATGTTGTCCAAAGATCCATGAAGTCAACTGTCATAAAACAATAGATAACATAAAACTCAAAAGCCATATTTCCCAGTCTGTGATGCAACCCTTCCTTGGTTGTTATTGTCACCTCTTGATTTTCCTAAACTTGCCTTTGGCTGTGCAGAGCTGTTAGGCTTGATCTCACTGATCACGTGGGAACAATCATCCCTCAAATGCATCTGAGAAGACACAGATTTATCAGAGTCATTGGAGGGTGAGGAAGGGGCAGCAGTGGCTTTTCCTTAATCAAGTGCATGGTGGACTTCAGTCTTCAATCTCTTGATAGAATGGGAGGATTGCACTGGCGAGTGGTTGGAGGCAGCTTGGAAAATGGGGTTCAAAGGTGGAGGAGTAGGCAAAGACAAGTTGGGCCAGCCACGATGTTCAGAGACTGTCGGGTGGACAATCTCTTGCCATCCATCATTTTCAGGGACCTTAAGTTGTACGGAGACATGAGGAGGTATAGGGATAGGGGGGGCTTGTGGGGCTTGGAAAGGAGGCCTTTCAGTCCTATGTCGGACTATTCCCTACCCAATCCATTCAAAGAATCCGGCATGAAACATTTGGCCAAGCTCTTCTGAATCAATGTCAAAATGTATAGAGAACCTGGGCCTTCTTGGGCCTCGGTTCCAGTTACCTCTACCTCTGTTTCCTTGGCCATGGCTTCCTTGCCGGAAGAAACTCATCATGCATGTGTAATCGATTAGAAAATAGTCATTTTAAATAACCATGCATGACAACTCTTAAAAATATGAAATAGATTTGGCTCAGAATGTATCAGACTCATGCAATCCAATCCATACAAATTGTTTTATTGTTAATCAACGAGCAAGGGGGTGAAAAGGGGTTCAGGGATACATGAGGGGTTTGTATTGAGCGAAAATATGATATAATGAAAGGGGAGAAGACATGGTCACTGCTCAATGACAACAACAATCAACTGTAAGCAAACCAATAAAACCTCACTGCAATCCACATAAGATACCGCCACTTTCATCCATTTTAACACATAACTTCTCTTGACTGTAATCAATCTCAGAACATGGAGTAAAAAAAATGAATATGGGATATGTGAAGGGTTTGTAATTAGCGGAAAATGAGATAATGAGAGGGTAGGAAAACGATTACTTTTCATGAACTTAATCAAGTGATCCATAAAACATTTTGTAGTAAGAATAGATGCACCAACCGACAATCAAGTGATTGAATAACAATTATTGTGTACTTAACTAGTTTATTGTCCATATTCAAATATCTAGCACAATGCCATCACAAAACAATAATTATTCCACACAATTTGTAAGAGGTCATGTTTCCTTCCTTCTGCATTTTATAACAATTTACGAACAGTACCCAATTCCAATCTGTAACCATCAAAATCAACCACTGCCCGTGCATTCCTTCAATCCACAATAATACTCAAAAGTAGTGTTGTCAAATTAATAATGAAGTCGCTATTATTGCAATCAGTCCCATCATTTAAATGCAATGGCATTCATTGAACATATATTACAGCAACAAAAAATAATCAAGACCGGAATGCCACACCCGAAATGACAATTAACATACAACCCATAGTCACCATTTAGAGCCATCCCATGCACGAGGTATTTCGCCCAGGCAATGTAACTCTGCCACTGTAAAAGAAAAATAATTCAATGTGAATTGAAAGATGGGCCACCTATCCAACACAATTGTCATCAACAACATGCCTGTTTTTAACAAGTGATCGATTGCAATAAATAAACAAGCTTAAAAACTCTTGTGGGTGCCCCTGAGTGTGAAAACCAAGCTATCCATACTACATATAGTGTGCAGCTAACAAAAGTCCACGATGCAACATTTCTACTTAACATAATCAAAACACATAGTCACGATAATAACTCAGCATATTGTGTTGAGCTATCAATTTAATCACACTATGATCGACCATGCTTTGCGCACTTAGGCTTATTCAACCAACAACACAAGGATGCAGTGGATATACTTTCTACAGTCATCCAGTTCAGTAGTCATTTGGCCTAAAAGAAAACCATAGTTACCACAACCATAAATTATTTGCAAACACACAATGGGACATGAGCAACATCAAGCATTTCCACCAATGCTAGCTAAACATCCAAACAATCCTTAGTGAAAATACTAGTGACTGTGTATCAACCAACCAATTCATCACTGTCATAAAATCAATCAACCTAACAAGTTGTGACAACCATGCATACCCACGCATCCATTCAAATTGGGGCAACGTCATTTTCCATTAAACAATACTGAGTTATTAACATAAGGAGAGCGACTGTGTAACTTGTGTTGTGCAGATAACAAGCAGGGTTTATCGACGTTATACATAGGTAGTAACTCAATGCCAAACCAACATGACTGCCATATCGTCAATTGGACGGTTCTGTACTAAAAAATAGTCGGTGATATACAACCATCCAACAATCAAGTGGTAAACTCAACAGGCCAGGCTGATGTTCCATGTCAACCCTTGGACTTGTGGGGTTAAAGGTTTGCATCATGACTAACACAAGAAAGCTAGAGTCAACTTTCTTCAATGGTGGAAAAACTTGATACCAACAGTGCATACATGGAAGGAACCACGAATTATTCACAGATAGATAACAAGTCCCAAGATAGGAGGGATACCACAGAGGATTGGGGCTCCAACCCGATCGATAGTGATGCTTAACGCGTGAAGGGTGTAACCCTTATGGATCTTAAAACAACCACGACACTGAGGTGATGACAAGGCCGAGTAAGAACATGAGAGCCCATTTTGTGGCCTTTAGTGACAAAATCAACCATTTCCCAAATGAACAAAACACGAGGATGAAGAGTTCCTTCAGCCATTAAACCCATAAAAACCATAGACTGGACAAGTGATGCGCACATGCGGGGACACCCATCCAAGAAAACCAACAACAGAAACCTCCAACTAAGCTAGTAGTGGTAACAAAGAGTTATCACTAGGAAGACCAATAACCTCTATGAACTCAAAATTATTACAGGTAGAACCATCCACTCTTCGTTCAAGAACTAAAATTTCACACAGTTGCAACGCTTAGGAAAAACACAAACCCATACACCTAAGCCAGTAACCATTTCATAACCAGAGTGAAGTGAAGAATGGCCAAAAAAATGACATACATGTTAGTCGAATTCCTTAAAACGAGAGTTGGTCGAGCGGTTCCACTTTGCTAAAATTTTGGAGCATATACACAACAACAAGATCGAACAATAGCCTGACTAGGGTGGTGTCCAATGGGAAGAGTAAAGGTGATGTGCATTAAATGCACGTCGCCTCCACCCACACCTCATTAACTCAACATTACATGCCAACAAATTCTCCATTAACCATTAATCAAAACATGTATCGAAAACAACACCATATTAAAAGCCAATAGCATGACTTATGCCATAACATAATTTGAATCCCATATAATTCAACCATTTACATAACCAATAGCACCATTAACTTTCCAAATGCGCCATGAACATTATATGCATACTAACCATATAACCCAATAAAAATTTCATATCCATTTTCTTGCTAGCTAGGGTTTAACCATAATCACCAAGTATTTATGTGCATGTAGTATAGTTAGGATAGCTTTAAAATGTTCCATTGCAATTGTTTCTCATTTCTTTTAAGTTATTCACATGTGAGATTGATGCAGGAGCATCATAATCAACCCAGCGAAGCAAGCGCAAAAGCGGAGGATAGTTGGAAATGCACCAGCGCACATTTTGAGAATGTTTGAATTTGAATGATAAAACATTTAATGTAATATCTAGGAGGATGTATTTGCATTTATGTTTGGAAGATTGTAACTAGATCTTGAGTGTTTCTCTCATCTGTCGGATATGGATGAATTTAATTGTATTAAATATAATGTAGTTGTAGATTTTAATTCAGATTAGATAGATTGTAAGGTAGGAGGGAAAACTCTAAAGAAAAAAAAGATCCCTCGCATGTATTGTAATATAGGCAGATTGTAATTGTAAGTTGTAGAGCAAGAGAGCAAGAGAGAGCATAGAAAGAACAGAGATTGTAGAAGATTGTTTAAGTATATATTTGTTGCTATAGAACCCATGTACATAAACACTTGGATTAATATTAAAGAGCTTCAATCCAATTTCATGGTGTTGTGATGAACACTGTTTGCATCTATTGAATGGTATGTTTACAGTTTGTTTCTATTCTCTGTTATGCATTTTGTTTCAATGCTATGTACATGTATGCTCTTTATTTCATGTTGAATATATGAAGTCTGTGAGAGGAGAAATATAAGTTTCAATTGTTTCTCTTCTTGAGAACCCCTGCAAGGAGTGCAGTGAAGGTATGCAAGGAGTGCATTGACAAGATTATGAGGTTTACCTCAGAGAAGATTAGGAGAGATACCGTTGTTCTTATACCAGCAAGAGTGCAGGGTAGCACAGAGTTGTGCAAGGTGTGCGCAGGCTAGCTCGAACTCTTAGACTTACCAACCAAGGAGAAAGGTTGATGAATTGTTGTTGCAGGGAAGTGCATAGAGATGGAGGGTTTAAATAACCAGAGGTTACTGTGAATGCCGCAAGGAGTGTGCACAAAGAGGCTTAATAAATCTTTGAGTTGAAGCAAAGAGGAAGCTCAGGAAGGATAGAGAATTGAGAGAAGTTAAAGGAAGGACGAGGTCTGGAGTCACCTCGCAGAAGTTAAGTTTAGAAGGAGAAAACGTTAAGTACTTGTGCAGGAGTCTTTGAGAAGTTTGCACGGACGGTCGAAATTCTCAGGGGGAGAATCACTGAAGTGTCATGGACCGTTAGATTTTGCAAACCAGCAAAAAGGTTAAAGATGAGAGTCCTTAAGTGCTTATAGGCTCAGAAAGGAGTAGTGGTTGTTGGATCTGGACCAACGAGAGTCGTTGATCTCACGCTGGAATTTCATCGTTTTAGAATTCGGGGCGTGGAGGAATTTGTGACTCGGAGTCGAGAGTTGCAAACTCCCAGTTCACGAAGTCCCGATAGAATTAGGACTGTCAGATCGCGGAAGTTCAGAACCGTTGATTTGTGGCAAGGAGTTATCATGATTTTGGCTATCGGGCGAGGAGAGTTGTTGCACTGTAAATCGTCGATACGCGAAATCCTGAGGTGCCGAAATATTTGGGCCCCGGCTATGGTCAAAGTTCACATCAGGAAAAAGTTAAGGGAGGAGCCAAAGACCCGTTAACACTTATCGGGGTTTTGGGGATTGAAAGAGTGAGAAGAGCCCGCATCAAGAATCGCAATGTCGTGAAACTCGAAACACCCCTTTCGGAAGAAGATAGTGGTCACATCGGCTGGTCACACAGGTAAGAGTTGACGCTTAGTTTTTGTTCGCACAAGCGTAACTCCTAATAAGGGCCTGTGGAAACACTTGTGTGTTAAAGATTCCTGCGGGGAATTAAAGAGTCAACCAGACTCAAAGGGGGGATTAAGAACGATCCTTAGACTGAGAGGTTGTGCAGAACCTACTGAGGTGGGGGTGCTGCGTCAGGTGGTATCAAATATCACAATCATTGTTTTTTGTAAGCGAGAGAAGACAAAAGGAAAGTTGTAAATTGAATTTTGTGTGGAATAGATTTGGACAATGCTATCGAGAAAACATCAAGAGAGACCTATGCCCGATCTAGCTGTGGAAAGAGAAATGAGAGGACTTCGTGCTCGATTAGATGCCATGGAGACAACACATAGACGAGCTATTGATACGAGAAATGTCAGTGAATCCGAAAGCGAAAATGAGGCTGGAGTTGGGGAAGAAGTTGTAGCCGAAGATGCTGCAGAAGAACGTCTATTTAGAGCTATTGCAAGAATAGGGCCCAGAGCAAAAATGGACATCCCGATGTATGAAGGCAACTTAGACGTTGAGGAGATGCTAGATTGATTTACATCTCTAGATAAGTACTTCGACTATGAGGATGTCGAGGAAGATAAGAAAGTTAAACATGTTGTCAATAGACTTAAAGGGCATGCAGCACTGCGGTGGGATGAATTGCAGGCTGACAGGCGTTGCAAAGGCAAGAAAAAGATCAAAATTTGGGACATGATGGTTGCCAAGATGAAGTTCAAGTTTATACCCAGGGATTATCAAATTAATCTGTTTCATAGAATGCAGAATTTGAGACAGAAAGGGATGATAGTGAAGGAATACACTGACAAATTTTACCGACTCAATATTAGAGCAGGTCATCACGAGAGTGATGGTGAAAAGGTCGCCAAATACATGAATGGTCTGAGATATGACATTCAAGATGAAATGAGCATGGTGAAAATAAGGAATGTAGAAGATGCTTATCAGAATGCTTCGAGGGAAGAAGAAAATTTGGCCCGAAAGCAAGGTCAAAGGGGAAGAGGTAGAAGTCAGAGCAGAGGAAAATATATTGCCCAAGAAAGTGTGCAGAAGCCCAAGGATGAAGAAAAGAGACCTCATGCTCACCCAGAAAGAGGAGGAAGTTCATAGGGAAGACAATATGCCGACATGAATACTTTTCCTCGAGCCAGAAGAAGAGGAAGAAGCAGAGGAGGTGAGATAAAATGTTTTTTCTATGGAAAGATCAGACACAAATCTTTTGAATGTTCTGATAGAAAGAGAGATGGAGGAGGTGAAGCTCACATTTCAGAAGAACAGAGGCAAAATGTTGAGTCAAAAGATGCAGAAGGCGAAAGATCCTTAATGATGAGGAAAATTCTCTTGAAGCCAGAGAAAGAAGCGGAGAATCTAGTCCAAAGAAACAGTTTTTTAGAACTGCTTGCAAGACCAAGGATAGGGTATGCAAGGTAATAGTAGACAGTGGAAGCACAAATAATCTAGTATCCACAGAAATGGTGGAGAAGCTACAATCAGGGACAGTTTCACATCCGAGTCCATATAAAGTCTCATGGTTACAAAATGGACATCAGGGAACAGTCACTAAACAATGTTTAGTTGAATTTAAGATAAGGGGATACATAGATGAAATCTTATGTGATGTTATTCCCATGGATGTCTGTCATATTTTGTTGGGTAGACCATGGCAATATGACATAAATGTTGTTCATGATGGGAGAAGGAACACATACACCTTAGAAAAGAATGGTAGAACGCATATGTTGTTGCCAATTGAAGACAAGAAGGTGAAGTAAGAGACAAGCAATACTATACTTCTCATGAGTGGGAAGGAGCTTCTTGATGAAGTCAAGAAAGATGAAGAGATGCAGCTTGTTGTGGTAAGGAAACCTAGAGTCATTTTGACCAGTACTTCGATAGATGATCTACCAGAGGAAATTCAGGAAATGCTGGAGAGTTTCGCTGATATAGTGGTGGATGATTTACCTTGTTCATTGCTGCCCATCAGGAGTATAAGCCATCACATTGACCTTATACCAGGGGTGAGTTTACCAAACAAAGAAGCATAGAGATTGACGCCACATGAGAATGAAGAAGTTAAAAAGCAAGTCCAGGATTTGATGGACAAAGGATTGGTTAGAGAAAGCTTGAGTCCATGCGTTCTATCAACAGTGTTAATCCCAAAGAAGGATGGTGGATGGAGAATGTGTATAGACTCGAGAGCTATAAACAAAATCACCATCAGGTACAGATTTCCATTACCCAGGATGGATGACTTGATGGATTGCTTAAGTGGAGCAAACTTGTTTTCAAAAATTGATTTGAAAAATGGATATCATCAAATTAGAATAAGAGAAGGTGATGAATGGAAGATATCATTCAAGACAAATGAAGGGTTATATGAATGGCTTGTCATGTCATTTGGTCTGACGAATGCGCCAAGTACTTTCATGAGATTGATGAACGAAGTCCTGAAAGATTTCATTGGTAATTTTGTAATTTTATATCTTGATGATATACTGATCTTCAACAAGACTGAGGAAGAACACCTGAGACACCTAACTCTAGTAATGAGGAGGTTGCAATGAGAGAAGTTGCTGATAAACTTGAAGAAGTCATCTTTCATGAAGAAAGAACTCATTTATTTGGGGTTCGTAATCTCTTCGAATGAGTTGAAGACGGATCATGAGAAGGTAAAAGCGATCAAAGATTGGTTGTCACAAAAGAATATCTTTGAAGTCAGAAGCTTCCATGGATTAGCCAATTTTTACAAGAAGTTCATCAGAAATTTTAGTGGACTTTCTGCACCAATGATGGACACAGTCAAGAAAAGACATAAATCTTTTCATTAGACAGAGGAAGCAGAGAAAAGTTGTAAATTGTTGAAAGAGAAGATAACTGAACAACCAGTTTTGGTTCTACCAGATTTCAGTAAAACATTTCAAGTGAGATGTGACGCAAGTGGATTTGCGATTGGAGCAATCTTGAGTCAATACAACAGGTCGATTGCATACTTCAGTGAGAAGTTGAACGATGCAAAGAAGAATTATTCCACGTATGATAAAGAATTTTATGCAATCATACAGGCATTGAAGAAATGGAGACATTACTTGGTTCCGAAAGAGTTTGTCTTATATAGCGATAATCACGCTTTACAATTCATAACTCGACAGGAGAAATTGAACCAGAAACATGCAAAATGGGTTGAATATATGCAGAACTTTACTTTTGTTATACAACACATTTCTGGAACTACTAACAAGGTTGTTGATGCATTGAGCAGGAAATGTTTGATTCTGTGGGAGTTTCTAGTGAAGACCTTAGGTTTTGATAGTCTTAAGGATATGTACAGAGATGATCCAGATTTCAAAGATGCTTATGAAGGATGCGAGAATCCTGTCTTAAGAGACAAAAGCCAATGAATTGAATATATGGTTTAGGATGGAATGTTATTCAAAGGAAATCAGTGGTGTATTCTGAAGAGTTCTATGAGGGAGAATATTCTAAAGGAGAAGCATAGTGGAGGATTGGCTAGACATTTCGGCCATGACAAAACATTCACGCAACTGAACAGTTTATATTATTTGCCAGGGATGAGGACAGATGTCAAGAAGTTTGTCAACAAATGTAGAATTTGCTAGCACGCAAAGGGAAAAAGACAGAATACAGGATTATATCAACCATTGTCGATACTAGAGAGGTCGTGGGATGCGGTAAGCATGGATTTTGTGTTAGGATTGTTGAGGACACAGAGAGGTTCTGACTCCATATTTGTGGTAGTTGATCAATTTTCAAAAATGGCACATTTTATTCAATGCCAGAAAACCAGTGATGCAAGACACATTTCAAATCTGTTTTTCAAAGAAGTTGTTCGACTTCATGGCTTACCCAAGAGTATTGTTTCAGACTGGGATACCAAATTTGTTGATCATTTCTGGAGGACACTATGGAAGAAGCTAGGGGAAAACTTGTCTTTTAGCTCAGCATATCACCCTCAGACGGATGGACAAACTGAGGTAGTAAATTGAAGTTTAGGAGACTTGTTGAGAAGTTTGGTAGCTGAACATCACAACCAGTGGGATCAGATTCTGCCACAAGCAGAATTTGCATATAACAATTAACCGAATAGAAGCATAGGACAAAGCCCATTCTAGATAATGTATGATATGTAGCCGAGAGGAGTATCTGAATTGAGGGACTTAGAGCAGAATGAATTCAAAAGTGATGGAGCATAAGATTTTGCAGCAGAGATGCAGGAGCTCCATAGTAAAATCAGAGAGTGATTGAAAAATTCCAACCAGGAATATAAACGCAGAGCAGATTAGGATAGAAGAGAACTTCAGTTTGAAGTGGGAGATTTATTTTTAGCGCACAAGAGGAAATAAAGATTCCCAAGGGGAACGTACAATAATATGAAGATGAAAAAGATAGGTCCATGTAGAATCTTGAGGAAATTTGAGGCCAATGCTTATGAAATAGAATTGTCGGATGGAGTTGGAATATCACCCATATTCAACATAGAAGATCTGTACTCTTATAGAGCAGATGAAACAAAAGGATCAGAGGATCAGAAGGAAGTTCAGTGGGTCAAACAACTGCCTGTAGCTGAAAAGCCGCATATGGAAAGAATAATTTATTAGAGCGTTAGCAAAAAGACCCGAAGGAAGAAATATTTTGAGTATCTGATAAAATGGAAGGGACACTTGATTGAAGATGCCAATTGGGAAAGTGAAGCGAAGATCCAGAAACATGGACAAACGGTGCAGGAGTTCATGATTTTTTCAGTCAAGGGAGTATGATGCAAGAGCATCGTAAGCAAGCCAGCGAAGCAAGTGCAAAAGCGGAGGATAGCTAGAAATGCACCAGTGCACATTTTGAGAATGCTTTGAATTTGAATGATAAAACATTTAATGTAATATATAGGAGGATGTATTTGCATTTATGTTTGGAAGATTGTAACCAGATCTTGAGCGTTGCTCTCATCTGTCGGATATGGAGGCATTTAATTGTATTAAATATAAAGTAGTTATAGATTTTAATTCAGATTAGATAGCTTGTAAGGTAGGAGGGAAATCTCTAAAAAAAAAGAAGATCCCTCGCATGTATTGTAATATAGACAGATTGTAATTGTAAGTTGTAGAGCAAGAGAGAGCATAGGAAGAACAAAGATTGTAGAAGATTGTTTAAGTAGATAGTTGTTGCTATAAAACCCATGTACAGAAACACTTAGATTAATATAAAAGAGCTTCAATCCAATTTCATGGTGTTGTGATAAACACTGTTTGCATCTATTGAATGGTATGTTTACAATTTGTTTCTATTCTCTGTTATGCATTTTGTTTCAATGTTGCATATATGTATGCTCTTGATTTCATGTTGAATATATGAATTCTCTGAGAGGAGAAATATAAGTTTCCATTGTTTATCTTCCTGAGAACCCCTGCAAAGAGTGAAGTGAAGGTCCGCAAGGAGTGCGTTGACAAGATTTTGAGGTTTACCTCAGACAAGCTCAGGAGAGATACCGTTGTTCTCATACCAGCAAGAGTGTAGGGCAACACAGAGTTGTGCAAGGTTTGTGTAGGCTAGCTCAAAGTCTTAGACTTACCAACTAGGAGAAAGGTTGAAGAACTGTTGTTGCAGGGAAGTGCACAAAGTTGGAGGGTTTGAATAACCAGAGGTTACTATGAATGCCGCAAGGAGTGCGCACAAAGAGGCTTCAAAAATCTTTGAGTTGCAGCAAAGAGGAAGCTCAAGAAGGATAGAGAATTGAGATAACTTAAAGGAAGGACGAGGTCTGAAGTCACCTCACAGAAGTTAAGTTTAGAAGGAGAAAACGTTAAGTACTTGTGCAAGAGTCTTTGAGAAGTCTGCACGGACGGTCGAAATTCTCAGGGGGAGAATCATCGAAGTGTTGTGGACCATTGGATTTTAAAGACCAACGAAAAGGTTAAAGCTGAGAGTCCTTAAGCGCTCGTAGGCTCAAAAAGGAGTAGTGGTCGTTGGATCTGGACCAACGAGAGCCATTGATCTCACGCTGGAATTTCGTCGTTTTGGAATTCGGGGCGTGGAGGAAGTTGTGACTCGGAGTCAAGAGTTGCGAATTCCCGATTTGCGAAGTTCCGATAGAATCAGGACCGTCGGATCGCAGAAGTTCGAAACCATTGATTTGTGGCAAGGAGTTATCATGATTTCGGCTAACGGACTAGGAGAGTTGTTGCACTGTAAATCGTCGATATGCGAAATCCCAAGGTGCCGAAATATTTGGGCCCCGGCTATGATCGAAGGTCACATCAGGCAAAAGTTAAGGGAGGAGCCAAAGACCCATTAACCCTTATCAGGGCTTCGGGGATTGAAAGAGAGAGAAGAGCCCGCATCAGGAATCACAACGTCGTGAAACTCGAAACACCCCTTTTGGAAGAAGATAGTGGTCACATCGGCTGGTCACACGGGTAAGAGTTTACGCTTAGTGCTTGTTCGCACATGCATAACTCCTAAGAAGGACCTGTGGAAACACTTGTGTGTTAAAGATTCTTGCGGGGAATCAAAGAGTCAACCAGACTCAAAGGGGGGATTAATAACGATCCTTAGACTGGGAGGTCGTGCAAAACCTGCTGAGGTGGGGGTGCTGCGTCAGATATTGCAGAACTAGATCCCCTTGTCTTGCATTTGTTCTAGTATTTTGCCTCTCTCAATACTGCCCTTTATGTAAAAATGTGTTTGTTATGCAGGTGCGATAAGAACAGACGAAAATGACATTGATGAATAGAATAGGTTGTAGTAACATAAGGAATCAACCCTTCATAAGCTCAATTTATAACCAATAACAACAAGATCTTCATCAACCATGTGTCGAACATCACCTCAACATAAAAAATGAACAGATCTGCTCTCCAATAGTTCAAGGGGGTCCCACCTACTAGTATTATTTAGCTTTTATAATAGTAGGCTTTAGCAATACTTAGCACCTACACACCCTGCATCAACAAATGCCGACTCGCTCAAACAAGGGGACAATATCACCACTCGCCAACATAAGACACAAAACATGGCATGTATTTCAGCTGACTGCACCACGTTGGGAACGAACAACCATCTTCGTTCCTCCCCAATGCTTTGCAGGGAGCGTGTGTGTGTACGATGCGACACCTAGACAGACGTGCCCTCGATCGAGGCCTCGGGCTCAAATTGCGTTCAAAAACTCGATGATTCACGGGATTCTACAATTCACACTAAGTATCACATTTCGCTATGTTCTTCATCGTGACAAGAGCCGAGATATCCGTTGTCGAGATTCATTTCCTCACGTTACCGACGAACCCTCACTTCGCTATACAAGGTGTCCATGCGACGAATGGAAAATCCCACGATGCACACAACACCGCAAATGACAACAACCCTCCCACACCACAAGACAAATGGACTCCCTCGTTGTACACAAGAGGCTCGGACAAACATAGCAAGCTTTCCATGACCTCAACTCGAGAGGGGGACTTGTAGGGAATGACGATCAAGGGGGGACTAGGGTGGTCGGTCCAACAAAGCGTTGCTTTCATCCCTCCAAAATACTGATTGCCCACAATTCCCCCTTCCGATGGAGAAAAGGAAAAACAAGCACAAGTTGCTCGACCCGAGGGCCACAAGACACAAATTCACTCCCCATTCCAAAAGAGGCTCAAACAAACAGAGCAAGTTTTTCCAAGACTCAACTGCAAGGGGAAATTGTAGGGAACGATGGTCAGGAGGGACTAGGGTGGCCAGTGCAACAGCGCGTTGCTTTCATCCCTCCACAAGACCGATTCTCGACAATTTCTCCTTTTATCAGAGAAAAAAGAAAAACGAGCACAAGTTATTCAAACAGAGAGAGAGCCCACGCACCCTTGCCCCAGTGCAAAGTACGTCCCACGGCCCAACAACATTCCCATGACGATGATGGCCAACGACAACATTCAGATGCAGCCGTGGAGAAGTCGCTGCCCAAAAATCATCGCCAAATAAACCAAGGACCGCAAAAACGACATCAAAGCATTCGCAAGGAAAGAGGATGTGAGCTCTCTTACCCAAAACCGACCGAGTGCCCTAGAAACCCCAGCTCCCCGTTCAGATATACACCCTCCATGAAACCCCCCAAGGATTCAATCTGTTTCCTCTCGGCGCTCGAAGTCGGCTTGTGATCACTCGGCAGTTGAACAGCTCTTCCCCACCTTTTTCCCAATACCGCCCGACAATCACCGGCATTGGCAACCAGCAAGAACTCCCCGACACCATCGCCACAAGGGCCGTCGTCCCGGAGCTCCTGTCGACATAGCTCGCGAGCTCCACAAGCGCACTGTCGGCCTTAAGGAATGCATTTTTCATGGCCTTGTGAAGTCCTCCATTGTAGAAATCGCCGTCCTCAAGTATGAAATTCAGAAGGTTTTTTTTAATATATGTCGCTGCGTCGCTGCCGCCATAACCGTCGAAGACTCCGTAGAACGCCATCGGCGTCCAGGATTCGAAGTCGGGATCGGTGGTTTCCCAGATATGTCATCGATGCGGATATGCTCTTCCCATGCGTGGCTTTGACATGTTCACTCTATTCTATCATGATTATCATGATTATGTCCCTTTCCCCTTTGATAGGCAACATAATTGATGTGTATTCAATTGATAGTTTGAATTGTTAAATTAAAATTGAAATACAAATAAGATTTTGACTTACCTAATTCATGGGTGGAGCCCTAAATAACAACTTGACAATGATATTTTCTATCAAACACATTCATTTCAAAAAAAAATTATTATATTCATCTTAGAATTATATATAATTTGGTTTCATTATATTCCCCACACAAACTTTTTAAAGTTTTGTTACCAAGCTATATACAAATCCCAAATTTACTTAAATCCATCTTATTAAATCTATACATACAATCTATGATTATGTTTCTATGTATCAAGCAATATTTATGCTTAAATTAAAAAAAAAAAAAAAGTCATACTTTTATGAACAAACACATGATTTTTTAAATCTAAATATATTAGGTTATCTACAACAATATTAAATTTTTTTATTGTTTATCGTTGAAAATAACATAAGACATTACATAGAGTCCATGTACTCCCTTTTATATACATAAGTATGCATGTAGCTTTCATTTCAAGTCGCGTACATGTTATCTAAATTTTATGGATAAATGAATGATGATACATTTATTAAATGATGATAAGTAAGAAGGCAAGTAAATAGTGTAAATTTTGTAGTGTAAATTTTGTATTGTATTCAAAATGGAAACAAGTGAAATTAGTAATAAAGTTGTTTATTCATTGCTTAAAATCAAATGGAAATAATAGTGGCTACTCTATGTGTTTAAAAGTTAAAGTAGAATTGAACAAATTTAGGTTTTAGTAATTATTGACAATGTCACAAGTGTAAATTGTAGTTTTCAAGACGTTCTTAAAATAAATAAATTGATGAATAAAAGATGTGGCATATCAGTCCTATCCATGACACTCCAAAGTATAACTAAACTAGAACACATGAAGTACTTTCTTGGCTTGTAAGTCTAACATCACGCTCTTGCTCGTACATGATATGACTTAATCCTTGAGGACACTTACATGCAAGTGATCCAGTTCAGTATATGATTGTTTGTTTCGCTTATGGATTATGATGATGATGTTGTGGATATGATGTTATGTTATTTTGACATATATATGTAGACAGTCCAAGGTGGACCTCCTTGGACTCCGGATTGAGTCAGGGAGTGGATTGTATATGGTTTGGGTATTTCTATTTATGCATATGTGACATATGATCGAGTATATGATGATGATTTTTTATGATCGTTGACATGTTTCGTTGATGGATCATGCACGACAATGAAAAATATTGAGGGAGAGGTGTGGAAGTAGCTCTACCACGACCTACTAGCACTCATGTCGTGACTCAAATTGTAGGTTAATGATTACTTAGTTCAAGAGACCCACGATGTCGTGAGGGAAGACTGAGACAGTCGCTCACGAGGATTCTAAGGGGCATGCAATAAGGCAAGGTCCTTATTCCTTAGAGGCCCTTAGTCTCCCACAAGGTCGTCTGATGGAGTATTGACTCCAAGGGTTGGAAAACTACAAAAATCAGTCAAAGGCAAGTGGAAACCTTGGAGCACGTAGTGTGTCTTGAAGGGCACGTCACATAAATGAAACATGAATATAAGCGAGTGGCACCCTTGGAGCATGTAGTGTGTCTTGAAGGGCACGTCGCGATTTTTAACACGGATCAGTCAATGAACCTAGTTGCCTAGAAAACAATATCTTATTTTGACGTGGTCAGCCTTAAAATAAATGTAGTATGAGTAAAGTTTATTAATTATAAAATTTCCCTTAAAAAATTTGTTAAGCCTAGTTGAAATTAAAGCCTATGTCTAAATAGGGTATGAGGACTAAAAAAAATTAAAATTAATCAAATAATAAAAGGAGGATGAAGAAAAATCTAATTAAGAATTTAAAGGAGAGCTAATTTATCTAAGAATTAATTTATGTTTATGTGAAAGACATGTTAATTTGGAACTTAGACAAAAAGGGGAAATGAATGCAAAAAGGAATAAAGAACATAGAAATGAATCTAGTCTAGAGAACTTTCTTAAATAAAACTCAACTAAGTTTTAAGAAAGGCGTATGTCATTAAAGGGAATTGAGGGAATAAAGGGACAACAAGGAGTGTTTTTAGGAACGCTTTTAGGATGGGTGAGGGAAAATGACAATTAATTTAACTAAATAAATGAATTTCTTATGCAACTAAGGGATCGGGTGACAAGTGTACGGGGGTGAGTATTTCCTAATTAATTTTTAATAAAAATAATTTAACGTGCATTTGGAAAGTGGTCACTAAGAAGAACCCTATAAAAGTAATGGCGGAGAAGAGGAAAGGATCACGACTGATATGCATATCGTTATGCTGCCATAATTTTTTGACTGATTTTTCTTGTGTGAGTTGGGATACCCAGCTCGAATAGAGAGTGGTAGCTCGACCTTGCAAGGTGAGCTGGGAGCTAGAGTTTCTGGTTGTGATTGTATGTGGCCCCTTTGTGGCTCGGGGGGCTAAGGGGGAAGAAGAGTACCCCTAGCATTGGTTAGGAGGTACCGGTGAAGTCTTCATAGTTAGCAAGCAGGGGAGCTGGACAGAGTGCAAGTGTGGCAGAACTATTTCGACATTTCGCCTTCGGTTATGGTAACCTTATTTGAGTTTTGCAGTGTATTAATTTTTTACGAATATATATAGTATTGTGATTGATGTATTTTTAATGGATTCTAACATTGATTCAACGATTTCTGGATGGGATGAGTGATTAATGAATATCTTGATTGAAATGCTCATTCATTCCCAACTTAGTCGTGGTACTTTGTGTTTTCCCTGTACCTTGCATTTCGTTCTTCTTCCTTATTTGCCACTACTTGGAAATTCCTGTTGGGATTGCTATGACCCATGAACGTTGTCCTGATATTTATTCAGTGGTGAAACCTTCAGTCATTGCCTAGTATGAATTCCGTCATTTTCCCACTTGTGCACTACTACCCAAACTTTATTATGGGATTGATATATCCCATTAGAACGTTTCCCTGATATTTTTGGTGATGAATCCTTCACTCACAGCCTGTTTTGCACACTAACCTTATCCCACTTGTTCGCTACCAGTTACTTAGGTGGATTGTTTTCCTTGTCACTTCCATGCCATGGTGTTGTCCTATATTAGGAAATTACCTTTTCAGTAACATAATGCTAGGGAGAGGTAGAGATTATTGTTTCATAGGGATTTTTTTTTATTCATCTATGTTTGGCACATTCTGATCGGATCGAATGGAATCAATATTACCCTTAATCGCATCTACTCAAAACCTAATTTTTCCATACCTTTATGCCTTCACCCTCCATTCGTTTATTGCTCAAGGGATTTTTAAATTTACCCACTGCGATTTGAGAAGGAATTTTGAACTCAGTGTTGAACCCTCTTGTCCAGTGTTTGTCTTCTACTCTTTACCCTTGCAGTTCGGAAGTACACAACACCTACACTCATTCTTATTCTCCTCGAATTTCTCATGAGTTGAACCAAGTACCTCGGTGTTTGTCACCTCAACCCTTGTCAAAATAAAGGAAAGCTTTTGGTTCCCTGTGTGTTGCTCAATTACCTCTGCATTTAATTACAAAGAGCCCAACAATTCACGTCTTTTTTTCCTCAAAAACAATTGGTGGTGAGCTATGTGTTTTTCTCAGTTCTATTTAACTTTTTTTACCTCTGCATTTAATTACACAGAGCCTAGCAATTCACGTTTTTTTTCCTCAACAAAAACATTTGGTGGTGAGCTATGCGTTTTGATCAGTTTTGTTTAACATTTTTACCTCTGCATTTAATTACAAAGTGCCCAACAATTCGGGTTTTCCTCAACAAATTATGGTGGGGAACTTTGTGTTTATGCTCAGTTATATTTAAACATTTATTTACCTCTGCGTTTTGGGGTTAAATACACCCAATGATATTGTCCTTTCCTGCGAAGTTTTCGGGCTTCCACCCATTGATTGAGATAATCCTTACCCTGTGTTATGGGGAAGAACCGAAGCTCTGGCCTCCCTTCCTCTCCTTGGATTGGTGCTCAATGCGCTAGCTTTATTTTCGGTGCTTGTCGCATCGCAACTTGAATGTGGCGTCTCCCTGTCCTTTCTTGGGTTACTCGGGCTCGCTAACAATCCTCTCTTATTGTAATGATAGCTAGTCCGCTTCTTTCATTCAAACACCCTTACTTTAGGTAACGGGCAATACCTTCAGTTGGAAACACACGAGTTTTATTTAAATTCTACCAGAGAAAAGGGATTCATTTTTACGTGGGAAAAATAAATTAATTAGTAGCTAAAACCATCCCCTCACAATTGATGTTAACCATGTGTTTATTTTTTTGTGCAACGATTTTAATTCCTTCTGTCAATTACTCCAAGTGTATTTCTAATAAAATTTGTTACCTTTTACTTTAGAATTTGAGTGGTAAAAATATCTGGTTATTCCACCCCTCTTACCTTGACTGGTGACATTCAATTATTGAAGGGGATTGATGCTCTATATCTTTAATTCTCCATTGCTTAGATGGATGCACGAGATGACATAACTTAGTTTTTAAGGATAATAGTGGTAGTTTGATGGATGAATTATACCGATTAGATATGCGTAAGAAATTCCCTTATCTATATAAGGTGCTAGAACAATATGGGTAGGATATGTAGGCATTGAGGAAATTATATAAGAGAGAGTGTTAGTACTAAACGCGAATGTAAATGCTAAATGTGTAAGAATTTACAAGGGATTGGGTTATGTATTTTCTTACTCCTGCGCCATTAAATATAGTTGAATTATTGATTGTATAAATTTCTTAGATTAATGGCGCACATAAATATTTATTGTTGAATGAAATTCTGGTGGACCTTAGTCCTTGCGCAATTAGAATGTAATGTAAGGGATGTGGTACTAGATGATAGCTTCCTTGCGCGCATTAAATTATAATGTAACGAGCATTCTTGATATAGACATTAGACTTCTTGTGTGTAATAATTTATATCTGTAATGTATGTTGATCTAACACTTCTTACTTGTGGCATTAAATTAGTTAATGTGTGATGGATTAATAACTAGTTTCTCTTGTAGAGGTCTTGTAATATTCCCTATTAGCATGAATTGCGGGAGAAGAAGTGGAGAATGGCGGACACTGCGGATCTAGGGTTTTGAGTTTGCGTCTCGTCTGAGAGGCCATGGCGGCGCCAGGGGGTGGGGGCTCGGCCCCTCCTCCGCCGAATCGGTGCAAAGAGGCCTTTGCAAGGCTGGTTACGAGCTGCGGGAA
>ML782450.1:332126-342964 GCA_009831015.1 Picea engelmannii | reverse complement strand
ACCACCCCCTCTCACCTTTCGCCACCTATTCTCCGCTCACTTCACAACCTCTCTACTCCTCCTCTCCCTTTGCACCACCTGTATCCCCCACTACATGTCATCTACCCTTGCGTCCATTCATCATGTCTCCCAATTGGATTCTTGCCTCCATGTCTCCCCTCATGTCTGATGGGCCGACAACCATTCCATCAAGGCTATTTCACAGGTACAGATGGAATCTAACAGGGTCAATACAAAGTGTTCTTGGCTTCCAAAATCTTAGGCATAGACAAGGAGTTAAGTCTCAGTCACGGGTCGATGCAGATTAGTTCTAGAAGCACTTCAACAGACTCTACTCATGCATATGGTTATCTCCAGTGGCCTCCAACAGCTTGCAAACATGCCTTCATTCAACAATGAGCCCTTCTCTATCACTCTAAGGCCTATTTTCGACCACTCAGTTCCTCCAGCACATGCATTAGTTCTATCGCAGAGGCAGTAGTAGTTTCATTTGATTAAGTCCATCATTTCCCTAGATTAGATGCAAGAGTGGTCTTATGTGTGTGATAAGAACCACTCTTGTTGTTTAATTCTAGTATCTTAGTGAAGTTAATATTTTTTTTTACGAACAGTTCCCTAGATCGAGGCCTCAGTCCCCTAAGGACGAGAGCCTCTACGACTCTTTTAAATAGTTAGTTTTTGGATATTGTAAAGGTCGTATTTTTTTAGGAAAGAATAGAAATACAACAGACTGGTTGGACCTGTTTTATGCATGGAGTAAAGTTTTCTACCTGGTGAACATACTCTTGATGACATTGTTTCGTTCAACTCTTCATGAGTTTTCATTCTTATTTTGAATACAATTTTTTATTTGTGCAACGTACATTTCATTTCCTTTCAGCTATTGTATGACTTATTTTTGTTGATATGCAACCTGTCAAACAACTAATGCTTTGGTAAATATTTTTTTTCTGCACCCTGTGGGGTTTATTGTGTTTTGAAACATGTTTGATGTCGTGAAATGATATTTTAAGTATTGAACTTCTTGCAACAGATTATTCATTGATTAGTTTGTTGTTTATCTATGTTTTCTATTATTTCACTGGTCTGTCATTAGTGTGCCATCAGCCAAGGAGGGAACTCATCCATATCATTCTGCAAACCCAACCTTGCCTTTGTATTGATAGAATAACCCTCTGACCAACCAACAAAAGTTAAAGAAATAATCATTTTAAACTGATAGGTGACCTAGCTTTTCCCTTTAGCAGTCAAGTGCAGACCTTAGGACCAACATCTTCTGGCGTCATTGTCGGGTAAAAGAGTAATGAAATATCTTTCCCTGGGAGAATGAAAATTGATCATATCTGACCTTTGATGGTGACTAAATATCAGACACCAATAGACGACCATATTTCACCCGACGATTTCACTGAGTAAAATTTAAAGAAGAAATATTGGAGCCCAGAAAGGGATTCAACAAATCCAAATCTGAAAACAACAAAGCCAAGAAGGATGATTCTAACCCTAAGAATAATATAGTAGGCCTTGAGCTAGAAAGGAAACTAATAAAATCCATTGTAGCTCAGAGATAAACTTCCCCCCTCAAGGGAAAAGTTGCACACCAAGAGAATACTTCAAACCATCATCACAAGCAAATTGAATTTGTTAGCCCTGAGAATCATAATTCCAATGGGGCTCAGACATCTCCTACTCCCGATTCCACTTCATCATCCAGTCCTTCATCCACTCCTGTATCTCCCATAAATTTGCATATTCCTATTGATCAATCCATGGCCGTTAATAGGATGGATGTCATAATTGTTGCCAGATATGCACCTTTAGTGATACCTGTAGTTTTACATGCACTCCCAACCACAGATTACATGAAATACCTACCAAGATATAATGGGGAAGGTGAAATAACTATTGAATAACATATGGTATCCTTTTATAGTTTTGCAGACAACTTTAACATTGATTATTCAGATGTGTGGATGAGGTTGTTTTTACAGAGTTTGGATGGGGAGGTCAGAAAATGGTTAAGAGGTCTTCGTCCAACCTCCATTGCAGATATTGAGGCGTTAGATGAAGCTTTTATAAAGAAATGGGGATATAGGAGAGACTATCTCTATTACATCACTCAATTTGGGGCTCTAAAGAGGAAGAATGGTGAATCTATTTCAGACTTCACCAAGAGATTCAATAAAATGTATGGTAGAATCCTAGATGAAATCAAACTGACTGAAGCCTCTGCCAAGATCACTTATGCTAATGCATTTGATGCAAAATTATCCCTCCTCGTGAGAGAGAGAAGATTGACCACACTATTATCCATGCAGGAAGCAGCCATTGAAGTTGAATCTAATATTTTGGCATCAGACAAATTAAAGACTAGATCTGATAAAGAGAAGAAAAAACAGAGAGAGGATGCCCCTACCTCCTCTAAACCAGCTACATTTGATCCCAAACTTGAAGAGATGACTAAGACTTTGAAGGATCTGACTTCTGAGATAGCTAATCTAAAATGGAAATCCAAATAGCCAAACAAAATTTTTCAAGGGGCTGGTAATAGAAATCATAACCAATTCAAAAGTCCTAATGATGTTCCTCAAGTAATGCAGAGGGAAAGGAGAAATTTTGATGATCAAAGGGTAGTTCCCCCTTTCCAAAACAATCATATTGAGGAGATAGATGTTGAAAATGATGTTGTAGATGATATTGTTGTGCTTTTCAATGGGACAGATTATTATACCAGTCACTTAACACAACAAGAATATGAGGTGGCGCAATTGTCAAATCAATTTGATGATTAGATAGGGGAGGAGGGAGTTATTCAAGGTCAACCCAAGAAGAAATGTGATTTCAGGACGATAAATGGAGCTTCCAAGGCCACAACCTCTGATCAAGGCAAACAAGCAAAAGCCCCTCCCAAGCCAAATCCAAATAAAGGTATGCCATCTAAAACTCAGGCATCCCCACTATCAAATCCTCTTGCCCCTAAAACAAGGGAAGATGATAAGCCACCAACCTCTTTCAACCTGGAACATGAGTTGAGAAAAATCAAGATTCATGTCCCTTTGATAGAATTGTTAAAAAATGAACCTTTCAAGAAATCCATCATGAAAGTTCTGCAACCATTTCCTTCTAGTATATCTTTTGATGTCATTAGTCTACAGGATGAAAACCAACCATAACTATGGGTCTGCATATTGAATATGGCTATGATGCTTCTATTCCTTTCTATATATCTTTGAATGTTCATGATAAGATCATGCACAATTGTCTTATGGACTCAGGACCCTGTCACAATGTCATGCACAAAGTTGTTATGGAATAACTAGGTCTGGAGATTACCAAGCCTTACCAAGACCTGTACTTCCTTGATTCTAAGAAAGTAAAATGCATGGGATTGATAACGGATATGGTGGTTTCTCTAGCACAATTACCCATGAAGAGCGTAGTGATGGAAATTGTGGTGGTCAACATCCCCCCAAAGTTTGGCATGCTATTATCCAGAACTTGGGCTAATAAGGTTGGAGGATCATTACAAATGGACCTCACATATGCCACCATTCCTGTGTTTGGTGGAAAGCATAGGAGGCTATACAGAGAGGTAAGGTTATCCTACATAGTTAGTGATCATCAAAACCCAATTAATCACCCCATTTATGTTGTTGAGGATGGGATTGGTTCGTTTGTTTTTCATTTAGATGATGATGAACCTGAAATATCAGTCAGCCAACGTAGATATTAGCCAATTACTGGCCAACAAAACAAGGTGTGGAAGATGTATTTTGATGGCTTTTCATCGAAAGAAGGATCTGGTGCAGTTATTCTCCTCATTTCTCCTTCAAAAGAATTAATAACCCTCTCTTATAAGATGGAGTTTGAGACTACTAACAATCTAGCCGAATATGAAGCTCTGGTATTGGGATTGAGGGCTACCAAAGACATGGCCATTGATTGTTTAGCATTTTTTGGTGATTTTGAGTTGGTCATCAATCAAGTGAGGAATATCTATCAAAATAAGAAATAGAGGCTCAATCAGTATAAGAACGAGGTATGGGATCTGATCGATAATTTCTTTCTAGAATTTAACCTCTCTTTCATTCCCAGAGAACATAATCAGAAAGTTGATTCTCTGGCCTTAGCTGCTAGCACATTCGGGCCTCCCATTGGCCCAAATATTAAATATCAGGTGGAAATCAAACATAGAACAACCATACCAGACAACATAAATAATTGGCAAGTCCTCAGTGATGATTTAGAGTTGCGGAGATTTCTCCACACCATTGATGAATTCTCCAATATCTCAATTGATCAGGAAAGTCAAGAAAATGAAAATGAGGAATTAGAAGGTCAACAAGCATATCATCTATTGAATATAGTGGTTGGTCATGATATTATAGAACTTAAAACCAACCATATTCCAAATGGACTAGTGCCTTTGGAAAGATTGTTCGATAGTAATGATGTTTACAAAGGAACCTTCGTGAAGGATCAAGAAGAAGAGGTGACAGAGTGCAATATTGGGACCATTGAGAATCCCAAGATCATCAAGTTGTCCAAAGCATTGGTTGCAGAACAAAAAGACAGGTATGTCAGTCTCATTAAAAGGTTTGCTGATACTTTTGCATGGTCCTATGAAGATTCAAAGACATTTGATACTGACATCATCCAACACAATATCCCTCTGAAAATTGGCTCCAAGCCTTTTAGACAGAAGATTAGACAATTTAATCCCATGTTAATGTCCATAATTGAGAAAGAGCTAAAAATAATGTTGGATGCCAAGATTATTGTACCATTGACGTATTCAAACTGGGTGGCCAACTTAGTACCCGTATGGAAGAAGAGTGGGGAGATATGCTTGTGTCTTGATTTCAGAAATATAAACAAGTGTTCTTTGAAGGACAGTTACCCCCTCCCCAAGATGGACCATATTTTACAGAGGGTGGTAGGTGCACACATAATTTCCTTGTTGGATGGATACTCTGGTTATAACCAAATAACATTTTGTGAGGAAGATAAAGAAAAGACAACATTCACCACCCCATGGGGAACATTCATGTATGACAAGATTCCCTTTGGGCTCATGAACACAGGGGCCACTTTTCAGAGGGCCAAGTCTGATGAGGAACATTTGCAGCATTTGGAGCAGGTTTTCAAGAAATGCAGGAGGTATGGGATATTTCTCAATCCTAAGAAGTCTCACTTTTCCATTCCAGAAGGGAAGCTCCTGGGCCACATCATATCAGTCGAAGGCATAAAAATTTATCCAAAGAGGGTTTGTGCCATTCAACAAATTGAAATTCCCATAAACAAAAAGGTTGTCCAATCTTTTATTGGTAAGATAAACTTCCTCAGATGTTTTGTGCCTAATTTTGTTGAAATTATGAAGCCCATTACTAACATGTTGAAGAAATATGTTGTGATAAAATGGTCCTTGGAGGAGAAATCATCTTTCCAAACAATCAATAAAGATTTAGTTGAAGAACCTGTATTGGCCAGCCCTGACTATGCCAAATATTTCTTCATCTTTTCCTTTGCCTCAGAGGAAACAATTGTTGTTGTACTACTGTAGAAAAACAAGGAAGGGCATGAGAAACCAATAGCCTTTTTCAACAGATCCCTCCGAGATGTTGAGCTCAACTATGATATATTAGAGAAGAAGGCTTATGCATTGGTCAAAGCACTCAAGGCCTTTAGGGTTTATGTGCTACATTCTAGCATAACGACCTTTGTTCCTAGAAACAATGTCAAAGAGATCCTGGTACAGCCAGACAGTGAGGGGAAAAGAGGAAAATGGATTGTCAAGCTATTGGAATATGATTTGCACATAAATCCCACCAAGCTGATCAAGGCCCAAGGATTGGCCAAATTGTTATCAAAATCAAACTACAAGGTTCTAGAGTTGCATCAGATCTTCACCCAATCAGAGGCACCCATCATACAACCTAGACAAGACAACTTACAGGTATTTGAAAAATATTCCTCTTCACCTTGGTATACACGCATCATCTATTTTCTACAACATTTTGAATGTCCACCAGATGTGAAGAAGACAAAGGCCATGTCTCTCAAGTTGAAATCCATCAAATTCTGCATTTCAAACCAGAACCTGTATTGGAGATATCCTACTAGCATCCTGTTAAGATGCCTTGATGAAAATGAAGATAAACAAGTCACAACAGAAATGCACAGAGGAGTGTGTGGAGGGCACCAACATTGGAAAGCCACAACGCTCAAGATCCTAAGGGTAGGATACTACTGGCCCACCCTTTTCTCTGATGTGTTTACCACTGTTAGAGCCTGCAATGAATGTCAGATTTTTGCAGGGAAACAAAATTTACTATCACTGCCCGTGAAACCTATCAAATCCAGTAGTCTGTTTCAACAATGGGGGTTAGATTTCATAGGAAAAATAAATCCACCCTCTAGTGGACAACATAAGTGAATCCTCACTACCACCGACTACTTTACCAAATGGATTAAGGTTGTCCCCACCAGGAATGTCATTGACAAGGTAATTATGAATTTCCTAGAAACTAACATTCTTGCCATATTTGGTTGCCCCAGCAAGGTCATAACAGACAATTCCCAAGAATTCAAGTCCAAAGCCATGATTGAATTATGTGGCAGTCACAACATTTCCTTGACACATTCTACACCCTATTACTCTCAGGGAAATGGCCTGGTAGATTCATCAAACAAGACTCTCATCAGAATCATCAAAAAGTTGTTGACTAAAAGTAAGAAATCCTGGGACTCTAAACTCAAATATGCCTTATGGGTTGACAGGATCAACACTAAGAAGTTCCTGGGAACCTCACCATTCTAGCTTGTTTATGGCATAGATGTTGTTTTTCCTACTCAGCTCGGTATACCAGTCCTGAAATTCTTGCAAGAGGATATTGAGGAGCCCAATGACATCCAATGGAGCATATTCCAGATTATAGAAGTTCAGCAGAGAAGAGAGGCACTTGATCAGAGAACAGAGGCATACCAGAGAAATATCAAATCATCCTTTGATAAGAAAACCAAGAAGGAAATTTTTCAGGAATGTGACCTGGTTTTGAGGTGGGATGCCAGAAGGGATGACACGCGGCGACAGATCATCTACTTCGACGATTTTCACTTCGGGAGTTTTCCAAGCACAAACATTCAAAACTCCCTAAAAGCTAGAGACCTAAATTCCCGAAGTGAATCAGGACCATACATCAATGGAGACACATGGAAGTTGAACGTCACTTCAACGATTTTCCTATGGGAGATCTTCACGCTTTACATTTGAAACTCTCGAAGAGCCAAGGACCCGAAGTCTCGAAGTAAATCTAGACCATCCATCATATGGGACACATGAAGATAGATCAGTTACTTTGGAGATTCTCCTCCGAGAAGTTTCGAAGCACTAATAGTTGAAACTCCTGAAGCCCGAAGTGTCGAAGCACATGGTAACTAGCAGTTGAGACATGTGGCATACTCATGAGGCTGGAAATGTGGCATTCATCTCAGGTCATTTGGTTGTGTCATTCACCCATTTCCATGTGACACATGTCATATTTCTTTCCAAGACACCTCATCATCCGTGACATCATCCGACATCAGGCTGCCACGTCACTTCGACGATTTTCCTCCGGGATATCTTCATGCTTAACATTTGAAACACCCGAAGCTCAAATCTTCGAAGAGAATATGGATCGTTCATCCATCACGACACACATCAGAAGATCATTCACTTTGGTGATTTTCCTCCAGGAGATGTTCCATGTTTCACATTCAAAACGCCTGAAGCCTGAAAGTCCGAGGTGAATCTGGACCATTGATCCTAGGTCAATGAGAACCATCGATCCTTACAGTAGGTAAATGTCACCCAGATCTCGGATCATAATCAGATCAATAGCTATAGTTCATTGTGGAGACGTGAACTACCTGGATGTTAATTTTCCAGAGCGGTCCCGCAATTTAAACCATGGTTTTATTGGAAGGGTACGTGGCAGCTTCTGGTGAATTGTGGGCCCAAAGGCAGTCTGAATCCAAACCACCCTCAAAAACTCCCACAATCACGTGCTTGTATGAATTCAGCTCACCATGTCACTGCACATGTCATCTCCCCTCATCCCACTCACTACTCTCTCTCCTCTAACCACTCGACACTTGTCCTCCTTTAAACCCCATGCTAATCTCCATTGGCAGTGGCCCACCTCTCCAAATCGACGGTCCTTATCGCAAATCGGAACCCCCTAACCATTCTACCTTTAACGGTGGGGGGAGGTTTCGAGTAATTGGTTTTCTCATCGCGGGCCCTACCTAACGAGGCGGCTCCTAGAACTCGGACCCCCCCCTCTCTAATCCGCTTACCACCTACACGCCCCTCCGAGTTCCTCCCGGGTTGTTTTTCAATACCACCCCCTCTCTCCTTTTTCCACCTGTTCTCCAATCACTTCCCAACCTCTATACTCCTCCTCTCCCTACATGCCACCTGTATTCCCCACTACACGTCATCTACCTTCACGGTCATTCATCCTGTCTCCTGATTGGATGCTCACCTCTATGTCTCCCCTCATGCCTGATGGGCCGACAACCATTCCATCAAGGCTATTTCAAAGGTACATATGGCATATGATGGGGTCAATATAGAGTTCGCTTGGCTTCTGAAAGCTCAGGCATAGATAGGGAGTTGAGTATCAATCATGGGTCAACGTAGATTAGTTCCAGAAGCACTTCAACAAACTTTTCTCATGCAATCGATTATCTCCAGTGGCCTCCAACAACTCGTAGACATGTCGTCATTCAACACAGAGCCCTGCTCTGTCACTTCGAGGCCTATTTTTGGCCACTCAGTTCCTCCAACACATGCATCATTTCTATCACAGAGACAGTAGCAGTTTCATTTGATTAAGTCCAACATTTTCCTAGATTAGATGCAAGAGTGGTATTTTGTGTGTGATAAGAACCACTCTTGTTGTTTAATTCTAGTATCTTAGTGAAGTTAATATTTTTTTTAACAAACAGTTCCCTAGATCGAGGTCTCAGTCCCCTAAGGACAAGAGCCTCTGCGACTCTTTTAAATAGTTAGTTTTTGGATATTGTAAAGGTCAAATTTTTTGAGGAAAGAATAGAAATACAACAGACTGGTTGGACCCATTTTATGCATGGATTAAATATTTCTACCTGGTGAACATACTCTTTATGACAGTGTTTCATTCAACTCTTCATGTATTTTCATTATTATCTTGAATACAGTTTTTTTATTTGTGCAACACACATTTCATTTCTTTTCAGCTATTGTATGAATTATTTTTACTGATATGCAACTTGTCAAACAACTAATGCTTTGGTAAAGATTTGTTTTCTGCACCCTGTGGGAGTTATTGTGTTTTGATACATGTTTGATGTCTTGAAATGATATTTTAAGTATTGAACTTCTTGTAGCAGATTATTCATTGAGTAGTTTGTTGTTTCTCTCTGTTTTCTATTATTTCACTGGCCTGTCATTAGTGTGCCATCAGTCAAGGAAGGCCCTCATCCATATCATTCTACAAACCCAACATTGCCTTTGTCTTTATAGAATAGCCCTCTGACCAACCAACAAAAAGTTAAAGAAACAATCATTCTAAATTGATAGGTGGCCTAGATTTCCCCTTTAGTAGTCAAGTGCAGAGCTTAGGACCAACAATCCTTATGATACTTAAATAGCATTATGTTATCTCATGCTATCTTGATGATTCTCCTTATGAGACGAATTGAGTGATTTATGATTCACGTTTTGATGTGTCATTATTAAAAGAAGAATACAATGGTTATGGGTTGTTTTTTATTGTTTTAATCCGTTGATAGGTGTATCGTTATTCATTGCATTGTTGCGTCATCTTATGTCATACAGGATTGTTGATGTGTTAATTTGTTTTTTGTAATATGTTGGATTATGTGCCAATGATGTCGTTATTAATTTTGATGTATAATTTTGAACACCAAAAAAAGAAAAAAATTAGTATGTCACTTTTGTATGTTGCTTTTGTCGTCGTAACAATGGGGTCGTTACATATGGTATCAGAGTGGGTTCAACCCTGCGACTTTGGATAGTCATGTCTTCCACTGTATTAAACCCTTGATTAATAACTCTTCACTGATTAAAATTTTAACTTTTCGGTACCAGTAACCTTGGTTAGAGGACGTCAGGAAGGTAGACGACATGGTGCAAGGACAGAGGCGCGACACCTCCAATAGCATCCATGCCAAGGAGGTCTAAAACCCAAGGAGAAGAATGAGTCCTGAGACAAGGGTTGACTGTTGAGAGGGATGTGGTTGGTATGACGAGGTCCTTTCAGAGGAAGTGAGAGGCCTTGATTAACCATCTACATAGAAATGAGGTCAGGGCACCTATACCTCTCTGAGGGTCCACAACGCACCTCAACCGGTATTGGCAGTGTTCTTCTCTGGTGGAAGACACCCCTACCTCAACTAAACATGGTCGTCTAAGTCGTGTTATGGGAACCCTTTGAGGAACAGTTCTCGTAGAAGTAATTCTCAGAGGAATTCATTGAATGCCAGCTCAATGAGTTCAACACCTTACGACAAGGTGGTCGTATGGTGCCGAATTATAAGACCAGATTATGGAGCTACTTCGGTATGCCCTGCATCTGAGCACAGAGAAGATGCAGATCAACAATTTCATGTTCAGCATCAACTCCAGCTTTCATGTATGTTGGGTATGTGTTATATTCTTTGCATGTGTGTGTGTGTGGGTGCGTCAGATACGACGACTGCGTCTAACGATCCCTTCACCTAGGGATTAATCCCGGATTAATCCCTTTAGCGGATTTTGCTATTTTTAGCTGATTTGTAAATTAATCCTA
>ML782450.1:284282-327382 GCA_009831015.1 Picea engelmannii | reverse complement strand
AGTAACAATGGGCATTGCTGCCCTGGATTGTTGACTATATAATCCCCTGGACCCCTGGATGCAAAGAAAACAACAAGTGGGAGAATGTTGGGTATGTGTTATATTATTTGCATGTGTGTGTGTGTGGGTGCATCAGATACGACGACTGCGTCTGACGATCCCTTCACCTAGGGATTAATCCCGGATTAATCACTTTAGCGGATTTTTCTATTTTTAGCTGATTTGTAAATTAATCCCGGATTAAGGGATTAGGGTTTTGGTATCTACGGAATACCTAAAAACATTGTATATATTGTATGGAGAATGGTGAAATTCGATATAATGAAAAAGAAAGGTTTTCTCGGTTGAGGGTTTCCGGTAAAGATCTCTGTGTATTCTGTGTATGAGCCATTGATTAATTTATGTATTGCTTAAGAATATATATGCATTGCTTTACTTCGCAGGTTTAAAACTTACAGTGTAAAGTTGAGGATCTAAATGCCTCAGACGTTGCACAATGCAGTCCAGTAGGCCTCATAGATGAGGAATACTTGACCCGTAGGAGTCAGGGCAGGACTCCTGCAAGACCTTCTAGGCTGATAAAATCTGGTGTGCAACAACATCAGACACTAGCCAAAAAAATACATCTTGGTATCAAGATACGTCTATAGGACCCTTGTTCACGATACCAAAATGACAGGTTCCTCAGTAGAGGCTCCCTACAGGGTACCACCGCATCCACGGCAGTGCCGCTGGAAGCCATAGTTTAGGATTGTCAGCAGAACAAACCATCATCTTAGGTTGGTAGGCCAACAAATTCTACTTCGAGGCCAGGAGTATTGGACCAAAGTGGGGATATGGTCATGTGGAGAGCCACCATACCAGCAATATTTTTTGGTTGAAAGGGCCAGAGCGGTTGGGTTAACAGGACACACTACTGTGGTGGATATGGTCAAGGCCCACAGGATTCGTTACCGTGGTAAATAACCACCAGGTCGAGCACCAATACACTGTGCTTGAGGTGTCAGATACCATCGCCAACCAAACTTTTAGTATTTGTTAGATCCCGGTCGGTACTACAGAGAGCTCTATTTCTAGTATCGCAATGAAGGGATTTAGGTAAAGGCATTCTACAGGACGAGTTTATATTCGTAGATATTGCTTCGGGTGCCAACCAGATGGCTGGAAGAAGGGGTATGAACTGTCACTTTAACCTGGGAAATAGTGTAATGAAGTCCGACCTAAATGTCGTGATCTTAAGATCTTTTGATGACGTGATTAGTATGGACTAGTGGGAATCACATGATGTGATACTCAACGGTAAGATGAAGTGGTTGAGTTGGACCGATGATGAGGGATAGAGAAGTGTGATTGTAGGAAGGAACCAAGGAGTATCCCTAAGGTTCATTTCTTCCCTACCGCTAAAGAATATCCTAAGTAAGGATGCAAGTTGTATGTAATCTTAGCTTTGAATGACTAGGGCGTAACAAAAGGATTAGAAGGACCTTCCCGTGGCACGAGTATTGTTTTCATGTTTCAAGAAAATTACCCAAATTGTCGTCCGCAAGAGAGTTGGATTTTAAAATCGGCTCGAAACTGGGAACAAAACTGATAGCAATAACACCTTATCGGATGTTGACACCTGAGTTACAGGAGTTGAAAAATAAATTGAAAGAGTTGTTGGACCTAGCAATTATACATCCAAGTGTGTCACCTTGGGGTGCTCCTGTTATTTTCATACGGAATAAGGATGGGTCATGGAGACTCTTCTTTACTACCGTCAAGTATTCATTGATGGAATATTGATATATTCTCGAAGGATGGAAGAACATGACGAACATTTGCGCTTGGTGCTACAGTGTTTATGAGAGAAAAAATCACAGAAACTGTTGAAATGCTATTTTTACCATTCGAGGATTCATTATTTAGGGAATGTTATATCCGGTGAAGGTATCGATGTGGATCCAAAAAAGGTAGAGGCTATTATGGAATGGCCTACACCGACTAGCATGCCCGAAGTACGCAGCTTCATGGGTTTAGAAGGATATTATCGACGGTTCGTCGAGGTTTTTTTGAAGATAGAAAATCCGATTACGGAACTGTAGAGGAAAAACAAGAATTTGTATGGATCAAAAAATGCACGGAAGAATATCGAAGGCTCAAGGAGTGGTTGACGACAACATATATACTAAAAATTATCAATAGGGATGAGGACTTCTTGGTATGCGCAGATGCATCCAAGGAAGGCTTAGGCTGAATCGTGATGCAAGGCGGTCGAGTGGTCACTTACGTCTCAAGGAAATTGAGAAGGCATGTGGAGAGATATGTAATGCGTATTGGGAAGAGGTTGGCCATTAGGTATGCCTGGAAGGTGTGGAGACACTATATGACTAGATGAAAATTCGAACAAAAAAAAAACAAATCATTGTGGAATAGAGTAGTTGTTACGCAAATGACTTGAATGTGTGGCGAAAGAATTGGTCAGTATTACTTAGCCATTATGATTGAGATTAAGTGCATAAATTCATCGGTTAAGAAAGGGAAGATGCGTTGAGTCATATACCTCGCATTTTTTAGGTGATACCTCTTCAGACGAATCTGTGTGAAAATATTCTAACTATACCACGCGACAATGATTGGTATAAAGAGGTTAAGGAATTTATCGGACAACACACCATGTTGGTACCAAATTTGATGGATTTACTGTGGAAAATGATGAATTAATGAGATATAATAACTGGATTTATGTACCACCCAATGACAAATTGAGATGTTTGATCTTAAACGAAGATCATAGAGCAGTGTGCATGGCTCATCTAGGGGTCACGAAGATGAGGGAAGAACTTAATCCCTTGTTCTTATGGAAGGGAGGAAGGTTGAACAATGACATCTGGCTAGATTGCTACAGCCACATGTCTTTCCAGAATAGAAATGGGAGGCCATTTCGATGGACTTTATTATTGGATTGACTGTTGACGGCAAGGAGGCACATCTCGATTTTCATGATAGTCGACACTCTGACGAAGAGTGTACATTTTTTTCTTGTGCGTACGACGTATCAGGCGCCTGACATAACTAGAATTTTGTCATCGATATTGTGAGAATGTATGGTGTTGGCCCTTGGTTATGGAAGGAAGCGAAGTACAAGGAATAAAAGGTAAAAAGAGAGCTTCACGGGAGACACAGTGACTGTCACTGGGTTGAAGTGAGAAAAGAGAAGAAAAGATGGAGCGAAGTGAGGAAAAGCAAGTCGTTGGATGAGGAGATCGAGGATGATAAATCAGCAAGGAAGATGGATCGAGGACAACTCAGAAAGTGGAAAAATCCATCGTTGGATGCTTTGGAGCACTGCGCGAGAAGAAAGGGAAGGCAAGCTGGAGAAGCTCGGAAAAATTTGGTCAAGTTGACCTAGGGTTTTGGTATCTAGGGTTTTGGCACTTAGGTTTCGGCCTAAGGATGTCGGTGAGGTATTGTAATGTATAAATAAAGGTCAAGAGGACCTGGGTCGAGTTGGTCATTGAGTATTGATACAACATTGTTGTTGATCTAGCTCTATTGTGGGAGAGATTATTTTATTGAGAGAGAGAAGTGTTGAGAGAGAGAGCCTTCTGGTATTGTAATATCTTCCACTGTGTGTGGAGATCAAGTCTTGCAGCTAGGTGTGCAGGAGAGGGGAGAGAAAGAGAGAGAAGAAAGAAGATTTGCTAGTTGAGAGCGTAGACAAGAACTATATGCTTTACCTTAATGAATCATAAGCACAGTTCTGTGGACGTAGCCCTAGAGAGAGGGTGAACCACGTATATCTCGCGTTGTGTATGTGTGATTGTTTCTTTGATCTCTATTTTTGTTATCTTGTTATTTACATTGTTGTGTTAGATCAGATCTATAACTGCGCAGGAGAGATATAGCTTGATAAGTGATAGGTGCATATTATGTTGTTGTTCTACTATATCCACTTGATATTCCCTTGGTTGTAGACATCTCTGTCCTGCAACCCCCTCATAGTTGCTTCAGGTGAGACTGCATCTGCTTCGCAGGTTTTTCTGAAAGGGCCAGTAGTTAGGGCTTGTTGGTGCACTCTTGGAGTGAACCTCGGGTCTACCCCTGTGCCAACAAATGGTTTTGTTGCCACAAGGTGGTTCCCATCGAAGATAGAGATTCAAAAGTGGATAGAGGATTAAGAGAGGGACTTTGTGAAAGCCAAAAACAAAAACCCTAAGTTGAGCATTGAAGATTGGCTACAAAGATACATCTTCATTGACATTCACAAGATGTTCTTTGGAGGAATCCATCAGGAGCTACATGAATGGTTGGCTAGGTTAGTTGATACCTAGTTTGAGATCAGATCTATACCTCCTGTGGTTTGGACGTCGGTGTTGATACAGAAGTTTAAGAGAATTGATAGCGTCGTATCCAGAATGGTAGATCATTGGTTTGATAGTACCATTGGAGGGTATATCACCAAAAAATTTCAAAGGACCCAGAGGGAAATTTTTGCATTTTCTGAAGTTAAGAATCAAGATGCTCTTTCCTGAAAACCATATCTTGAAGATACAATAGACTAGTTGGATCTGAAAAGGCTAATGTTCAGGAATTCAGACAATGAAAGTGACACAAAATCTGGACATATGCGTAGTGGAAAAGTATTCAGATGGATTCACCTTGAGAACCTGTTTAAGAAAAACTATGGGGAAGAGGGTTTCTACAGTGGAGAAGAGGTGGATTTGATAGACGAAGAGCACTCAGAACCCACTAGGGAAGAGGAAGAAGCCATTGAAGAACTTCATCGGGACGAGCCAGAAACATCAGGAATTGCGCAGACCACTGAAGTAATTAATATCAATCCTCATGTTGTTTCAGAAACGCTAAGTAATCAGAATATTCAGAAGCACCGGAGTCTTCAAAGCACTATTACTAGTAGTTCAGCATCTACTCAGACAGGAAACCTAGGAAACTCCATGGAAGATGAGATGAGGCTCCCTATATTTAGAGGAGATGGATCTGAAGATCCTAATCATCATTGGTTCCTATGTGAGGCCGTATGGAACGTTAAAAACATCATCGACGAAGTTGTTAAAAGAAACCAATTTAGCACTATGCCGAGGGATCGCGCATTGAGATGGTACATGAACCTTGTCCAAGGACTTGCGTAGCCTAAACCACCGAATGAGATCAATAATGCATTGATTGCAGAGTTTAATAAACCTAAGTCAGAGTCACAATGTATTACAAAGCTGAAGGAGATCAAGAAGAAGGTATCCGAACCTGTTTGGGAGTTCGATCAGAGATTCAAGACCCTGACAGGAAGACTGAATTTCAATATCCCAGACAAGCAGAACAAAGAATGGTTTATCGTTGCTCTTTTACCACATATCAGAGTTCCACTAATGCAGCAGAAGATTGCCTCATAGGAAGAAGCATTGGATATCGCTATGAAGCTTGAATCATCCCCCATGGGAGAATCCAGCTCAGGTATGAGCCAGATCATGAGTCAGTTAACTAGTTTGTCTTTGCAGGTCGAGGACATGAAAAAGGACAAAGGAAAAAACAAAAGGAAAGACATCTAGTGTATCATATGCAAATAAGAAGGCCATGACAAGGAGCACTGTCCCATGTTTCATGAATATTTGGCCTTAGGAGCACCAAGCCCCTTGAAGCAAGTTAACCTGCTCTGATGCGAAGTATGCAGAAACCGACATCGCCCTGGTGAGTGATATTACATGCAGAAGTATGTTCAAACACCTGCAAACCTATAATGCACCTTCTATAAGTTAGTAGGGCATGATGATAGAGACTGTAGGGCCTATGACCTCATGCATGAAAGGTCAAGAGTTGTATACAAGATCCAAGGCGAAGTATAGCAAGAAGGAAACACTACACAGTACAACTCCCCGGGAAGAGGAAACTTCAATCCTCGCGGTGGATACAAAGGATGAGGAAGAGGAGGAGGAATGGGTTGAGGCCGAGGACAGATAATTTTTTATAACTGCACACAGCCAACACATCTAGCAAGGGATTGTCATAACCCTTGTATTACTTGCAGTTATTGCAATTCTTTTGAGCATGTTATAGAAGATTTCCCTATGTTGTTGTCTAAGATTCAATAAAGACGAGGACCTCAACAGAACCCACAAGTACAACTAATATATGTTGAACCTCATAGAGTAGACCCTAGAGTCGTTGTTATCACTTGAGGAGGCACTGTTACAGGAGAAGACAAAGCAGTCCAAGGTAAGACTACAGAAGGCCCCGGAGTAAGGAAAGTTGCGGAGAAGACCCCAACGTTCAATGCTAAGAAGGAAAGACAGATATTTGAGGAGGTAAGAAAAGATTTCAAAGGAGATCAAGAATCTTCATCAAATACACAACCAGAAATAAGAGAATATGGAATGCCTCACGCATTTGATCAGTCGACTTCGCCAAAAGAGGGAAAAGAAGTAAGTAAGCTCATCAAATTTTTATACACTTGTATTAAGTTGATTCAGGATTAAAATGTTGTACAAGAATTACAAAACTTAATCAGACAGTATGAGCTAGGGAAGGTAGACCCCTTACTAAATAGGGAAGTACACCAAATTGGTAAGAAGAGAAGGACAAATAAATAATTACACTTGAATGATCAGATAGGAGAGTATGATATAGACTATGTGGTCCTCGATTTAGGGTCGAAGTTCAATGTCATGACGAAGCAAACGTGGGCGCTAATGGGAAAACCCAAGCTGATCTATTTCCCTATCAGGCTTTGCATGGCTAATCAGCAAATTGTCAGCCCATTTGGACGGTTGGAACATGTCCTTGTGGACATCGACGAAGTTAGAACATTTTCATATTTTGAGGTAATTGAAATTGTTGATGACAACTGCCCTTACCCTGTATTGTTAGGAATTGACTGGGCCTTCAACAATTCTATTGTTGTCGAACTAAAGAAGAAGCGTATGAAATTTGAAAGAGATGGCCTTCAGGTCATTGCAACTTTAGATCCATATGAGGTTCCTCGATATACAGAGCCTATTAGAGAAGAAGATCACACATACGAACTGGAAAACATCTACAAGCTGACAACCAGACAACGGAATTACATCAACCCTACAGCTGATGGTAATATGAGCTGGCGAAGTGACAACGTGTGGTCATGAAATTCAGAAGAAGCATTGGAGAACTAGAAGAACTAGATGTATGAAGTATCCACAAGGAGATGTGCTCGACTGACCAGAGAGGTTCGCTGGATTGGTACAACCATAAGTAACTTACCTACCTTCGATGGTATAAATCCTTTAGAATCCTTCTTGACGGAATTTGAAGCAATTGTACCAACACAACATAGGTTGTTGGCTATGGATGAGACCCTAAAAGCCACACCATCAAGATGGTGGGGAACGCATAAAAGAAACATCACAGGCTAGACACAATGTTGAACCTTGATGACAACACGGTTCTCAGCACAAGAAATAAGCTTCGAAGTAAGGTACACAGGTCGAATTTGCCCAAAGGACCATGTGTGAAGCTGCGAAGAGGCCTAGAGTGACATCCTGCGAGAACAATGGGTACACAGATTCATTAACACGCTGGACATGACCCCTATCAATTGGTACCTTCAAGCGGAGTTGTGCCTCGTCACTACAGATTGGGAAGGTATGATTCATAATTTTGTAACCACCTTTTTATTTGGAAGTGAACATCCTTCAGTAGACCAAGCATTACAGATTGTGAGGAAGAAGGTATCCGAAGAGGCATATAGCCTCCCTATGGAACAAGAAGAGGACGAATGGACTGCGCCTCTCCAGAAATTGTAGAGTTGCTACAACATCAATGTCGATGATGAGGACAATCCCAGGAAGGTAAACATCACTGAGATAGAAGGCCACAGAGATGTGGAAGGACCAGGAGTTGAGCTACCATTTATTGTTCAGCCCATAAAGATCAAAAAGGTCAACATTGGGACAGAGGCGACACCAAAGCTTGCGAATGTTGGAGATTACTGGGATGCTGCCACCATTGACAAGATTACAGAATTGTTGCACAAATATCAGGACTTGTTTCCGACCAAGTTCACTGATATGAAGGGTATCAAAGGACCTATGGGAGAGATGAGAATACCTTTGAAACCAGATGCAAAGACATCCAAGCAAAGACCCTACATATTGAACCCGAAATACAAGGAAAAAGTGAAGATTGAGCTCAACAGAATGCTGGAAGCAGGGATTATTGAACCTGTCGATGAGTTGGAGTGGATCAGCCCTATGGTAGGACAAGACAAGAAGACAGGAGAAATCAGGATATGTGTGGACCTCAGGAAGTTGAATGATGCATGTCTACAGGATCCTTTCCCTACACCATTCACTGATGAAGTATTAGACAACATGGGAGGCCAGGAGGTATTTTCTTTTACATATGGCTTTTCAGGATACCATAAGATCCATATTGCTAAGGAGGACCACCAAAAGAATACATTTTCCACAGAATGGGGATCCTACCAATATACAGTAATGCCCTTTAGGCTGAAGAATGCCCCAACCATATTTTCCAGGGTGGTGGTCGAAGCGTTCAAAGAATTTTTGCATAAATGTTTAGAAGCCTATTTTGATGACTGGACTTTGTTTAGTTTGTTGAAAAATCATATTGAATGTATAAGGCTAATGTTGGATAAATGCAGGCAGTGTCAAATTGCTTTAAATCTGAAGAAGTGCATCTTTTTCTCACCATTTGGACTACTATTAGGCCATATTGTATGCAAGTAGGGATTGTTGGTTGATCCGTCAAAGATTGCAATTATAGTTGATTTTCCACCACCTACTTCAGTCAAACAACTGGGCACTACACTAGGGCATACTGGCTATTACAGGAAATTTATTAAAGGCTATGATCAAATCACAACACCGATGGAGAAGTTGTTGGAGAAGTTGTTGAATAAGGACTGTCATTTCGGCTAGACAGATGAATTCCAGTAGAGCTTCGACACACTGAAACAGAAGATGGTCACTGCGCCCATTCTGGTTTTTCCAGATTGGAACAAGGAATTTCATGTGCATGTCAATGCTTCTTCTATTGAATTAGGAGCAATACTGGCACAACCTGTAGAAGGGGATATCGACCATCCGTTATCTTTCGCTAGCAGGAAGCTATCTACAACTGAAATTAATTATACCACTAGAGAGAGAGAAGGTTTAGCCATGGTGTATGCGCTGCAAAAATTCTGCCACTACTTGTTGGGAGGACACTTTAAAATGTTCACACATCACTCCACGCTGAATTACCTAGTCAACAAGCCAGTGTTGGGGGGGAGAATATGCAGATGGATTCTGTTGTTCCAAGAATACGATTTTGAAATCATAGTCAAGCTAGGAAGAGTGAACAAGGGCCCCGACCACTTGTCAAGGTTGGAACATGGCGAAGAACCCACCAGTTTGGAGGATACACTGTCGGATGCACAAATGCTCACCATTAGAAATATTGATGACCACTTCGCAAACATAGTCCAGTTCCTGTCAACAGGAATGGCACCTAGAGATTATACAATTCCCCAGAAGAAACAACTAGTGGTGCGCGTTGTAGACTTCTCACTGATCGTTGGTCACCTATACAAGATGGGACCTGATGAGATACTAAGAATATGCATTATGCAGACAGAGCACCCACTGATCCTCACAGAAGCTCATGAAGGCATCACAGGAGGACATTATGCAAGGAAAGCAACTGTGCAGAAGGTTCTACGATCTGGCCTTTGGTGGCCTACCTTACACAGAGATGTTAAAGATTATGCCAGAGCACGTGATGTATGCCATAGAGTTGGAAAACCATCCCGAAGATATGAAATGTCATTAGCATCGCAAATTATCCTACAAGCATTTTAAAAGTGGGCCATTAACTTCGTTGGACCTATAAACCCACCAGGAAAGCGCACAGGAGAAAGGTACATTATTACTTCCACCAAATACTTAACCAGATGAGTTGAGGCCAGAGTAGTCAAGGACTGTAGTGAAACTACAGCTACGCATTTTATATTTGATGACATAATAACTAGGTTTGGATGCCCCAAGATCCTTATGACTGATCAAGGCACACACTTCATCAATAAGACAATTGAAGCCCTCACTGAAGAATTTGCAGTCCACCACTAGAAGAGTACACCTTACCATCCACAAGCAAATGGAATGGTTGAAGCATTCAACAAGATCTTGGAGACATCATTGACAAAAATTTATAGTGTGAATAGGGACGACTGGGATCTAAGAGTACCTGCAGTACTATGGGCCTATAGAACCACTTGCAAGAAATTAACAATGCAGACCCCTTTCAAGTTGGTTTATGGTCTTGAAGTTGTTGTCCCGATGGAATATTTGGTACCAAGCTTAAGGATTGTTGCGTTTACAGACATGGATGATACTTGCATTGTTCACGAGAGGCTTGCACAGTTGGTTGAACTAGAATAAGACAAATTCATTGTTGGGTTCCATCAGCAAGTTCAAAAGGAAAGAGAGAAGGCCTATCATGAAAGGCACATCAAGAAGAAGTCATTCAAGCAAGGTGACTTAGTGCTGGTGTATGAAAGTGAATTTATAAAACACCCTGGGAATTTCAGAACGCATTGGCTTGGACCATATGAGATCACCTATGTTACAGAAGGAGGAGTTGTGCAGCTGAAGACATTGAATGAAAAATGGAAGGAAGGATTGGTGAATGGGAGTCGATTGAAGTTGTACTATGACTACCAGTTGCCTCGCAACTCTTAGTAGAAGCAAGGAGAAAAGGGTCTAGGTACCAGGTGTTAGTGTTGGAAGTCACTCCTGGATTGCTTGCAGGAGCAGAGCCCAACACCCATCAGTTTTAATGTCACGATTGTATTTTTTTAGGGATGATCAAATGGAGATAAAGGGTCGAGATATCACTCTAACTCAGGGACTGGGTCTAGCATGTATGGGACAAAGGAGGTCTTGATCTAACTTCAGCCAGTGGGTTGATTAAAAGATGAGCAGATGAAATACTTATCAAGAAAGGTGGACAAACAGCTTTGGGCAATAGGCTTTCAACAGTTTGTAGAAGAAAGACTCTGAATGCAAGATCCGCTTGGTTCAGGGCCTCAAGAAACTGAAGGGGGACTTGAATGGATCCTCCAATTCCAAGTCACTCAGCGTTGGGAAAATCACAGGAACTGATTAGAGACAGCGCAACTATTATAGTGATCCATTACAACATCATCCTATAATAGCCACAGCTCGACTGGATCCTCCAATTCCTAGTTTCTCTAACACAATGTAACAAAGACGTAAAAGGAACTAGCATTCATAAGACAAGAAGTCTCAAAAGTTCATACATAACCAGAGTAACAATGCTTCATTAAAACTTCACAACTGAGAGCGCAGCTCAACCATTGATACTTACAAAATACAAAAACTGAGTCTATATACTCAGGAAACTTCACCTCACAGAGGCGTGTACAGTCACTCAAAGTCGGGTGTCCCTTCAGTCAAACTCGTACTGATGTCTTCTTTTAGGTACCATCTTAACTAAGCATGGCTCTTGTAAGGAGAGTAGTTGAGCCATTAAGTGTTGGGCTAGCGTGCGCAGATTTTTTTGTTGAGTCGAGGACTCCGGCATGGCTTCTCTGGGAAAATCGATACACAGGACCTCCTCGGGCAGACGGCTTGCCAGAACCTCCATTCCCTCACTTAATGAATGAGATGAAGTCTCAACCACCCGTGCATGCCGTCATTTACTCCAGGCGAGAAACAGTAAGGAGATCGGATCCCCTCTGATCCCCTCTGCAACTGAACTTGGCACCTCGGGCCTTCTTTATGCAACCCCTTCCTCTTCCCAAGTGACCATGGGCTATGACCATATGCTTTCGGCGCTCGTGAATATGAAAGGGATAACCTTTGCTGATGGAAATCGCGATGAGCGATATGCCGAGAAGGCTTAATCTGGCACCGCATATCCTTCTAGATATGATGGTTCTTACTTCTCCTGGCGATGTCGTGGGCCTGGGCCCGAGATTCTCCCGGCACCTCGCACCTCGGAAATAACGGAGCTGCTTTTTGCGTGTTGGAGTCACGATGGGCGAAGCGCCGAGATGGCTCTACTCACTACCAGGTGTCCCTTCTGGATGGACGACTGAGATCTTCTCGGCAAGACTGTGGGCCCGAGTCTCAGATGCCCTCAGCACTCTGGCGATACGGGTATAGCTCCTTCCTTTATTAGTGCCCTCACCACATGAAACCGTGGGCTAGGCTTAATGTTGGCACCTCTCGCAACCTCGCAACCTCGCAACCTCGCGACCTCGCCGGTTGAACCGTCGAGTTTTCACCCTCCTATTCCGCGAGTCCCCGAGATGCGAGAATTCAACGGAGTGTTGACTCCTGTCTCCAGGAAATGCGTGTCCACCCTTCAACCACGCGGGTCCCACCTTATGATCTTCCATGCACCCACACGAACCTCGGTTCTCGGCACTTTGCGACTCGCGAATCCTAACACCGATACTTCGGGACTTCTCGTGGTGAGATCCCGAGGTCTTCGTGCCACCTGTATTCCACTCGCCGACTCTGCTATGGCCACCTTTCCTCCAACGCTCGGAATCTCGCTTCTCGTAATATCACGATCCTCGCAGCCAATTTCTCGGGTATTTTCTTACGAGACTCCGATACACTATCCCACGTGCGGATCCAATGGTCCTCCTGTGATCCGGATCCAATGGCTGTCCTTCTCTCGCTACTCGCGACCTCGTGACTTGGAGTACCCAATGTTTGGGCTCTCACCCTGTGAACTCCCGAGTTCGCGAGATCTCTCGATCTCTTGCCACCTGTCCTCCTCAGATGGACGGCTACAATCCTCTCGCTCCTTCGCCGCTTCGCGTCCTCACGTCTCGCGACTCGCGATCTCGCGCGACCAAAGGATATGGTCCGCCCTCCGAACTCAAGAACCCCGAGTTCAAGAAATGAACCTCCACATCAACTGATCGCGATCAACAGCCCTCGTTACTTCGCGAGTTCTCCACGGAAACTTCTGATCGTTCACCCCTTTAAAAAATTCTGCGCTAAACTTGGCGTGACTCGGCTGAGTGAAATTACCCACCGACTATTGATCTGTTTCACAAAAAAGACCTTGGATGTTGCCGATGACACTTTGCCCACTCGCTTGACCTGCTACTTGGAAAAACAGAGATTCTCCTGTGCTGCGCTTGATTATTTCGTGCAACTTGTAGACCCGAATGCTCTCGAGCCCATGACAAGAATTATCGCTAAAATTTGGCTCCATGGGGGATAGAGTCGTCCCTGTGATGCTCCAAGAACTCCTTCTGCAGCTTCAGTGCCTTGCTATTGGGCTATGGAGTTACTTATTAGGCCGAAAACATACAAAAAGAAACGAAACAAAGAACTAAAAGACAATATTTACAAACAAAGGAGCCGTCTAAGGCTCAAATAAAACATTTTTTTAGGAAATGCCCATTCACTGGGCTGTTGAAAACCTCCTCACCCTCCAGATCATGCAACCCATATGTGTTGTTGGAGAAAACCTCAGAGATTTTGAAGGGGCCGATCTAGAGGGCATCGAACTTGTCGTGCTTTCCTTTATTTTGTCTGGGTGCGTCCCACTTAAATACCAAGTCCCCGATCTCGAACTCCTTCTTCCTGACCTTTCTTTCAAAAGCCTGTTTGATATGCTGCTGATGACTGTAAGCTGCGTCCCTCACTTGTTCTCTGATCTGCTGCGCTTCCACTATCTGATGGATTCTTCTGATCATATGATCTGGTTCTCCCTCGTAGTCTTGAAAGAACTTCGCCACAGGTAAGGCGAGCTGAGTAGGGAAAACCGCCTCTGCTCCATAGACTAGCTGAAACGGTGAAGTGCCCAGAGACTTCTTCATTGTGACACGATCGGCCCACAGAGCAAATTTCAACTTTGAATCCCAGGCTCTTTTGTTATCCTCTAACAATCTTTTGATGATCTTTATTAGGCTTTTGTTAGAAGATTCTGCTAAACCATTGCCCTGGGGATAATAGGGGGTGGAGTGAATTAGAGAGATCTGGAACTGCTCACAGAACTTAATTAGAGGTTCAGATTTGAAAGAAGCAGCATTGTCGATGACGATCCTGCTGGGACAACCAAATCCGGTTATGATATCCTCTAGGAAACTGATAATTACTTTGTGTGATGCACTTCTGGTGGGGACAGCTTCTATCCACTTGGTGAAATAATCTGTTGCAGTTCGGATCCATCTTTGCTGACCACTTGAGGAAGGGTGAATCTCTCCAATGAAGTCCAATCCCCACTGCTGAAAGGGTGTTGAAACCACTACAGGCTTTAATGGCAGAGATTTGAGTTGTTGCTTACCTGAGAACTTTTGGAATTTGATGCAAGCTCTAATTTCTTTGCAGACATCAGGGAATAAAGTGGGCCAGTAATACCCAGCTCGAAGGATCTTATGGGTTGTGGTCTTCCAGAAATAATGACCCCCACAAAGGTCACTGTGAAAATAAAAAATAACTTGTTGGGCTTCTTGTGGGTTCAGGCACCTTAGAAATACCCCTGAAGGGTCTTTCCAGTACAAGGCTTGGTCAATGAGGCAATATCTGACCGCCTTGAGCTTTAAAGATCTCGCCTTGCTCTTTTCCATTCCATCAGGAGGCCTCAATTCTTGCAGAAAATACAAGATATCCTTGTACCAGGAGCATGTTGCTAGAGACAAGGCATCCTGAAAATTCTGGTTGAATGACTCAGCTTGCTCATTGATGAAACTAATCCCTAAGGCTTTGCAATTGGATTCAGCCAACAACTTAGCCAAACCCTGCCCCTTTATCAACTTGGTTGGCTTGATTTCCAGATCAAATTCTAGGATCTTGGCGATCCACTTACCCCTTCTTTCGTCTATGTCAGGTTGTATAAGAATGTCCTTCACAGAGGCTGAAGGAACGTATGCAGTGACTTTTGAGTGCAAGAAATAGACTCTGAAAGCTTTGAGATATTTCACTAGGGCATAGGCCTGCTTCTCCATGATCTCGTACCGGAGTTCTCCATCTTGCAATGCCTTGTTGTAGAAGGCAATAGGTTGCTCTTGCCCTTGCTCATTTTTCTGCAACAAGACTGCTGCTACTGTATCACAAGAAGCAAAAGAAAAAATCAGGAAGTCTTTAGAATAATCAGGGCTGATTAGCACAGGTGCCTCAGTCAGTGCTCTCTTTAATTGGGCAAATGATTCCCTGGGTTTAGTAGTCCATTTCACTTCATTTCCCTTCCTAAGCATGGCTGTGATGTGTTTTACCAACTCAACAAAATTAGAGACAAATCTCCTCAGAAAATTTATCTTCCCCAAAAAGGCCTGAACTTCCTTCTTAGATCTGGGAAGTGACAGGGTCTGAAGTGCTTCTACCCTGCTAGGGTCGATCCTTACTCCCTCTGCTGACACTATATGGCCTAATAGATTCCCTTCATTCATGGCGAACAAATATTTCTTGGGGTTTAAAGACAGGCTGAACCTTCGACACTTTAGGAAAACCCTCTTCAAGTGGCAACAGTGCTCCTTGTCTGTTCTAGAGAAGACGGTGATGTCATCCATATATATTACCACAAACTGGTCCTTCTCCCCGATGAAGGCAATGTCCATGGCCCGCTGAAATGTTGCTCCTGCATTCATCAGTCCGAAAGGCATTTTGGCATACATGAATGTGCCCCAAGGAGTGATGAAGGTCGTTTTTTCCCTGTCCTCGGGCATGACTGATATCTGATTGTAGCCAGAAAAGCCATCGATCATGGATATTCTAGATGCACCAGTGACCTTCTACAATATGTGTTCTATGTTGGGCAGGGGATAATTGTCTTTCCTTGAGCTCCTGTTCAAGTTCCTGAAATCAACACAGAGTTTGATTTCCCCACTTTTCTTTCTTACCGGGACCAAATTGGCCACCCAATCGGAATATCTCAAGGGGACAATGATTTGGGCATATAGAAGCTTCTTCACTTCTTTCTCCATGACAGGTAGCAACATGGGATTTATCTGCCTCAGCTTCTGCTTGAATGGCTTAGCCTCTTCTTTCAGCGGGATCTTGTGCTCAATGACTGATGTGTCAAATGTCTTGAGGTCTTCGTAGGTCCATGCAAACACATCAGCAAACTCTCTCAGCAGCTTGGTATATTCAACCCTCTTCTCCTTGGTCAAACTCCTTGATATCTTGACAAACTTAGGCTCCCCTGGTGTGCCAATGTTGTACTTAGCTATGTCAGCATCATCACCTGAAACTCTGCCCTTTACTACCACATCATTCCCATCGAATAATCTCTCTAATGGGACAAGTCCTCTCGGAATGTGATTGCTAGGAAACTGAATAATGTCATGCTTTGCTATTTTACTCACCAACTTACCCCCATCAGACCCCTCCTCAGATATGGAATCTTGGTCGATATGCATTTCTGAAAATTCTTCGATAGTCTCCGAGAACTTCTTGATCTCGAGGTCATCCTCAAACACCTTCCAATGTTTGACGTTGTCAGGTATGGAGGGCCTGTATTTTACTTCTACGTCATATCTAAATTTAGGGGGCAAGGGTACTTTAAAATTACTTGTTGATGCAGCCAAGGAATCTGCCACTGTGTTCTTCTCTCAACAAGAAACTGTCAACAAGATCCCACACCTCATTTCTATAGCTTCTAAGTCAGGGATGCTTAGCCTGATAAGCGTTTCTGACCTGTTGGACTACCAATTCTGCATCTCCGAATACTGCTACTTCCTGAATTCCCATTTCCCTCGCAACTCTTAATCCTAGGATAAGAGATTCATACTCGGCCACATTGTTGGTGGTTTTGAATTCCATCTTGTATCACAGGGATATGGTCTCCTGAGCAGGTGATACAAAAACCACCCCAGCTCCAGCACCTTCTAGGGAACAAGCTCCATCAAAAAAAAATTTCCATATTGGGGCGATGGAGGGAGGAACTTCAGGGGAAACAGTAGGCTTCTTTCTGAGTTTTAGAGGAGGCTCGGGGGCATGGGTGAGCTGCAACAAACTGGAGCCTAAATCAGTGTCCAAGGAAAAGATGGGATGATTGGTAGGGTTGGCCTCATCGCTGATTATGTAGGCCAGTTGGGCTTCCTTGTATAGTCTTCTATGCTCCCCTCCAAACATTGGGATGGTAGCATACGTGAGGTCCATCTGCAAGGTTCCCCCCAGTATTTTAATCCAAGATCTTGACCATAACATACCAAACTTGGGGGGGACATCAGCTACTACGATATCCATGACCATACTTGTCATGGGCAGTTGGAACAAGGTCACTACCAGGTCTTTAATAACTCCAAGACACTGAACTCTCCTGGAGTCAAAGGAATAGAGGTCATGATAGGCTCGAGTGACTTCTAGTCCTAACTCTTCCATGACAGTTTTGGGCATGAGGTTGTGAGAAGCCCCTGAATCCATCAAGCAGTTGTGCAGCACTTTATCATGTATGTTCAGGGATGTGTAGAAGGGAGGGGATGAATCATCTCTATCTTCTACCATGGGACCTAGGACAACCACTGGATTTTCATCTTGGAGGTTTATGGAGTCAGTGGGAAGGCATGAGGCTTCAAACTGTAAAAGCTCAGAGAAGCATTTTTTAAATTCTCCATGTTTAATTAGCTTGGTGAGGGGCACAGGGATTCTGATCTTTTGAATCTCGTGCTCAAAATTAAAAGAAGCTGCAAGCTTTGGAATCTCTCTTATTTCAGGGGCATGATTGTGGGCAATGGGAGAGAGGGGTTGAGCCTTCTTACCTCTATGACCATCTGCTACTTTGTTAGCAGGTTTCTTTGTTCCAGTGGTCTGCTCAGGAATATCAGGTGCTGTTGTTTTTTTGTCGGACCTCAGGTTATACCTGCCTCGACCGTCGCTAGCCTTGTCCCCCTTGCTTAGTTCATTCAGTTGACTATTCATGAGAGACTCCTCGTATGCTGATTGAGTCAGATGAGAAAAAGGGGAGGTGTCTTCTAAGTAGTGGATTTCAGGATCAAGCTCATCTGTTTTCCTTTCTTCCTCATCAGCCACCAAATTTTGGCCTTCTGAAACCCCCTTTGTTTTCAGCACTCTGAGGGCCCTTGTACATTTTCTTCCTTTCCACCTTCAGTCTTTCCATCTCTGTAGACAGAGACTTCACCACCTTGGTTAGTTCATCCACCTGAGGGTGAGGCACCAATGATGGGTCGGGAGTTGAGGCTTCGGACTTTCCCTTTCTCCTGTCTGCGTCGGTCTTGTTCCTCAGTCTGTCAGCTGCTAACACATTGGATTCCACCTCTATGGCCGCATCTTTCATTTGAGCTAAGGAGGGGGCTCTTCTTTCTCTCAACAAAAGGCAAAAATCAGGGTCGAACGTGCTAGCATACGAAATCTTAGCTGAGGCTTCTGAAGGCTTTATCTCGATAGGGATTTTGTTATACATTTTATTAAATCTTTTGGAGAAGTCAGAGACAGACTCTCCTTCCATCTTCTTCAAAGACCCGAACTTTGTCATGTAATACATAAAATCCTTCCTATCTCCCCACTGTCTCAGGAAAGCACTATCTAGAGCTTCAATCCTAGCAATAGACCCTGGAGCCAATCCTCTAAACCACTTCCTCACCTCGCCATCCAGGCTCTGGACGAAGACTCTCATCCAGACATCTTCATTTTCAATATTAAGGTTGTCTGCATAACTATAGAAAGCAGCCAGGTGCTCTTCAGCAGTTATGTCTCCTTCCCCAGTGAACTTGGGCATGTATTTCAAGTAATCCCTAGCAGGGAGAGGATTCATAGGATGGGGAAGAACTAAGGGAGCATATCTGATAGCAACTATGGTGTCCATTCTATTCAGAGGTGGATTAGCACCAGCCATAGGAATATTAAGTGGAGGAGAACTCAGAGGAGAAGGAGTTCGCGAAGGGGCTACTAGGAATGAGTCCCGAAGTGGAGTGGGAAACAAGAGAGGATTTAAGGAGAAGGCTAACGAGCTCAAGTCTGCAGGTGCTCCTCTTTGTGCAGGAGTGGGAAAATCTTATGTAGTCCTAACTCTATGCCAAGGTACAGCTTCAGAGGAGAAAGGAGTGACAAGGGTTTCTCCTTCCAATCCCAGACCAGGAGGGGAAAACTCAGCACGAACACTCCCGAAATTTAAGAAGCGGGAAACTTCAGAAAATGGCCTGCTAAGGGGCTGAGGAGAAGAAAAAGGAGTTCCTACAGAAGGAGACAACAGATTACCTGGTTCAGCGGTGGAAGTTTCTCCTTCAGAGGCCTTTCCTTTTCTGTAAATCACCTCAAGATCGGCTACAGGCGTAGCTAGGGGCAGTTGTGGATGGGACCGCGTATGTCTGCCTCTGGAAGCCACAACTAAAAAAGCAAGTTCGCTCTAGTGGATTCGTCACAAAGGAGTCGCCAGGTGCACAATAGCAATCTCAATAGTTCTGATATCCGATGCACCTTCAGAATCAACTAATCGTTGTCATTCAATCCCGGGGAAAATATTCAACTTCGTCCCCGACAATGGCGCCAGAAAATGTTAGCGTCGGAAGTCACTCCTGGATTGTTTGCAGGAGCAGAGCCCGACACCCATCAGTTTTAATGTCACGATTGTTTTTTTTTAGGGATGATCAAATGGAGATAAAGGCTCGAGGAGATATCACTCTAACTCAGGGACTGGGTCTAGCATGTATGGGACAAAGGAGGTCTTGATCTAACTTCAACCAGTGGGTTGATTAAAAGATGAGCAGATGGAAGACTTATCAAGAAAGGTGGACAAACAGCTTTGGGCAACAGGCTTTCAGCAGTTTGTAGAAGAAAGACTCTGAATGCAAGATCCGCTTGGTTCAGGGCCTCAAGAAACTGAAGGGGGACTTGACTGGATCCTCCAATTCCAAGTCACTCAGCGTTGGGAAAATCACAGGAACTGATTAGAGACGGCGCAACTATTACAGTGATCCATTACAACATCATCCTATAATAGCCACAGCTCGACCAGATCCTCCAATTCCGAGTTGCTCTAACACAGTGTAACAAAGATGTAAAAGGAACTGGCATTCATAAGACAAGAAGTCTCAAAAGTTCATACATAACCAGAGTAACAGTGCTTCATTAAAAATTTACAACCGGGAGTGCAGCTCAACCATCAATACTTACAAAATACAAAAACTAAGTCTATATACTCAGGAAACTTCACCTCAAATAGGCATGTACAGTCACTCAAAGCCGGGTGTCCCTTCAGTCAAACTCGTACTGATGTCTTCTTTTAGGCGCCATCTTAACTAAGCATGGCTCTTGTAAGGAGAGTAGCTGAGCCATTAAGTGCTGGGCTAGCGTGCGCAGATTTTTCTGTTGAGTCAAGGACTCCGGCATGGCTTCTCTAGGAAAATTGATACACAGGACCTCCTCAAGCAGACGGCTTTCCAGAACCTCCATTCCCTCACTTAATGAATGAGATGAAGTCTCAACCACCCGCGCCTACCGTCATTTACTCCAGGCGAGAAACAGTAAGGAGATCGGATCCGATGGCGCCTGGGGGTCGCATTGATCCCCTCTGAAACTGAACTCGGCACCTCGGGCCTTCTTTATGCAACCCCTTCCTCTTCCCAAGTGACCATGGGCTATGACCATATGCTTTCGGTGCTCGCGAATATGAAAGGGATAACCTTTGCTGATTGAAATCGCTATGAGCGATATGCCAAGAAGGCTTAATCTGGCACCGTGTGTCCTTCTATATCTGACGGTTCTTACTTCTCCTGGCGATGCCGTGGGCCCGGGCCCGAGATTCTCCCTGCACCTCGCACCTCGGAAAATAACGGAGCTGCTTTTTGCGTGTTGGAGTCACGATGGGCGAAGCGCCGAGATGGCTCTACTCGCTGCCAGGTGTCCCTTCTGGATGGATGGCTGAGATATTCTTGGGAAGACTGTGGGCCCGAGTCCCGGATTCCCTTGGCACTCTGGCGATACGGGTATAGCTCCTTCCTTTATTAGTGCCCTCACCACATGCAACCGTGGGCTAGGCTTAATGTTGGCACCTCTCGCAACCTCGCAACCTCACAACCTCGCCAATTGAACCGTCGAGTTTTCACCCTCCTATTCCGCGAGTCCCCGAGATGTGAGAATTCAATGGAGTGCTGACTCTTGTCTCCAGGCAACGCGTGTCCACCCTTCGACCACGTGGGTCCCACCTTATGATCTGCCACGCACCCACACAAACCTCGGTTCTCGGCACTTCGTGACTCGCGAATCCTAAGGCCGATACTTCGGGACTTCTCACGGCGAGATCCCGAGGGATTCATGCCACCTGTATTCCACTCGCCGACTCTGCTATGGCCACCTATCCTCCAACGGTCGGAATCTTGCTTCTCGCAATATCGCGATCCTCGCAGCCAATTTCTCGAGTATTTTCTTACGAGACTCTGATACACTATCCCACGTGCGGATCCAACGGTCCTCCTGTGATCCAGATCCAATGGTTGTCCTTCTCTCGCTAATCGCGACCTCGCGACTTGGAGTACCCAATGTTTGGGCTCTCACCCTGCGAACTCCCGAGTTCGCGAGATCTCTCGATCTCTTGCCACCTATCCTCCTCAGATGGATAGCTACAATCCTCTCGTTCATTCACCGCTTCACGCCCTCGCGCCTCACGACTCGCGAGCTCGCGCGACCAAAGGATATGGTCCGCCCTCCGAACTCACGAACCCTGAGTTCAAGAAATGAACCTCCGCATCAACTGATCGCAATCAATGGCCCTTGTTACTTCACGAGTTCTCCGCGGAGACTTCTGATCGTTCACCCCTTTAACAACTTCTGCACTAAACTTGGCGTGACTCGGCTAAGTGCAATTACCCGCCGACCGTTGATCTGTTTCACAAAAAAGACCTTGGATGTTGCCGATGACACTTTGCCCACTCGCTTGACCTGCTACTTGGAAAAACAGGCATTCTCCTGTGCTGCGCTTGATTATTTCGTGCAACTTGCAGACCTGAATTCTCTCGAGCCCATGACAAGAATTATCACTAACACCAGTTGTAGTTGAAACTGGGTACCAGAAAAAGAAAATACAGTCTTCACAAGAAGGGAGAGGAGGCATAAAGAAGAAACCAAAGGTTGCATTGCGCAATCCAAGTCGAAGAAAAACAGAGGAACCAGATCTGAAGTGCCTCGGGACAAGTCACAGGTGAGTGTTGGGGGCCTATTGGCCCTTGGTTATGGAAGGAAGCAAAGTACAAGGAAGAAAAGGTAAAAAGGGAGCTTCGCGGGAGACACAGTGACTGTCACTGGGTCGAAGTGAGCAAAAGAGCAGAAAATCTGGAGCGAAGTGCGGAAAAGAAAGTCGTTGGATGAGGAGATCGAGGATGATAGATCAGCAAGGAAGATGGATCGAGGAAAACTCAGAAAGTGGAAAAATCCAGCGTTGGATGCTTTGGAGCACTGCGTGAGAAGGAAGGGAAGGCAAGCTGGCAAAGCCCGAAAAAAGCAGGTCAAGTTGACCTAGGGTTTTAGACACCTAGGGTTTTGGTATCTAGGGTTTTGTCACTTAGGTTTCGATCTAAGCCTGTCGATGAGGTATTGTAATGTATAAATAAAGGTCAAGAGGACCTGGGTCAGGTTGGTCATTGAGTATTGATACAATATTGTTGTTGATCTAGCTCTATTGTGGGAGAGATTATTGTATTGAGAGAGAGAAGTGCTGAGAGAGAGAGCCTTCTGGTATTGTAAGATCTTCAGTTGTGTGAGGAGATCAAGTCTTGCAGCTGGGTGGGAAGGAGAGGGGAGAGAAAGAGAGAGAAGAAAGAAGATCTGCTAGCTGAGAGTGCAAACAAGAACTGTATGCTTTACCTTAATGAATCATAAGCACAGTTTTGTGGGCGTATCCCTAGAGAGAGGGTGAACCATGTATATCTCGCGTTGTGTATGTGTGATTTTTTCTTTGATCTCTGTTGTTGTTATCTTGTTATTTACATTGATGTGTTAGATCAGATCTATAACTGCGCAGGAGAGATCTAGATTGATAAGTGATAGGTGCATATTGTGTTGTTGTTCTACTAGATCTACTTGATATTCCCTTGGTTGTAGACATCGTTTTCCTGCAACCCCCTCATAGCTGCTTCGGGTGAGACTGCATCTACTTCACAGGTGTTGTCGAAAGGGCCAGTAGCTAGGTCTTGTTGATGTACTCTTGGAGTGAACCTCGGGTCTACCCCTTTTCCAACACATGGCATGCCTAAAAGAGTCATATCCAATAGAGGATCGATGTTTATATGACAATTTTGGACTAGTTTCCAAGAAGCCTTGTGAATCCAACTTAACTTTAGTACTGGATATCACCCTGAGACAGATGGGAAGACCGATGGAACAAACCAAATTGTGGAAGATATGTTGTGTATGTAAGTGTTAGACCAATAGACACATTGGGAGGAGTTCTTGCCATTGGAATATTTTTTGTACCACAACAACTATCAAGGTACCATTAAGATGGCACCGTTTGAGTTTCTCTACGAGTGACCATGTTGGACGCCTTTGAGCTGGGATTGACTTGAGGATAGGGTCCTGGTGGGACTAGAAGCGATCCAATAATTGAAGGATCAATTAAAAACGATAAGAAAAAGGGTTGGAAGAAGCACAAAATCAGCAGAAGAGTTTTGTCAATGTGCATCACATTGACCCTTTATGAAGTTGGCCTATCGACTAGTCATGGCTAGTTCTGTGAAGCATTGCGTGATGTTATCTTGTATTTGTTTGTGACTTTGTGTTAGTGATCCTACTCATGTGATTGACTTGAGTCCTTGCAGGTGATGGACTTGGGTTCTCTCATGGAAGAGACAATCTGCATTCTATACCATCACATTCAACAACTACGGCGTCAAATCGTCGATCAGGTCAAGGTCCAGTGGGACAATTATAGTCCACACTATGCTACCTGGAAGGACACATATGATATGCACCATCAGTTTCCATTTTTGTTTGATAGTTAGACATATTAGATATTTTCATATACTTTATTTATGCACTTATATACTATGAAACTTTAGGACGAAGTTTAAAACAAGAGGGGGTGTATGTAACATCTTGCACTTGCGTGTACATGATATGACTTAATCCTTGAGGACACTTGTGTGCAAGTGATCCAGTTTAGTATATGATTGTTTGTTTTGCTTATGGATTCTGATGATGATGTTGTGGATATGATGTTATGTTATTTTGATATCTATATGTAGAAAGGTGTTATTGATAGGTTTCTCATGAGTGTGCGGTGTTAGAAAAGTGGGTGTGCTCGTTTAACCATAGAAAATATAGAAATATTGTCACCCAACCATAGGCACGAATGCCACCCCTGAGCACCTTGACCTTGACAGAGAGAAGAATTCTGGTTGAAATTCAATAACCAACCAAGGCTAATGCACCAAGCAAAGATAACCAAGACTGATCAGAAAGTCCAACCCATAAAGACCGAAATTACAGGTTGCAGTAACTGCAACTGCGGTTGCTCCCCAGACTTGTGCACTACTAGATTTCTATAGTTGCGACTTGTGTGTGTCAAATGAGTTCTGGTGCCTTATATTTATACTGCTATTTCCATCCTATTTGGGTCAACTTCTGTTTCTAGGTGCTAAAGACTTAATATAAAATATTATCTTTAGCTGACTTTACTTCTAGGGTTATGTCCAAGTCTTTTAGGGTTCTTCTTGCTTCCTGGAATATTCTAATCTCATCAGAGGTCATAAGTGGAGGTTAATACCTCCCACGGATACCATAATATCAACACTCCCTCCTAGCTAGGGAGGTATAAAACTTAATGGTATTGAGCACAAACAGAGCATTCAACTAGTAGAATCATCATAGCCACACAGGCTATATCATGATCAAATCACGAGCACCGTCAACATTATCCAACTGGATAATCTCCATGACAATGAGTACAATGTCATCTTGATAGAACACAATTGTGTCTATCCATAGTAGTACATAACTACTATCCAGTGGTACATAACCATACCAAGTAGCACACAGCTACTAACCAATGACATATAGTCACAATCAGTGGAACACATCCACCACAGTAGTATACAACTATTTTCCAGAGACATACGGTCTCTACAAAAGTCATATCATATAATATCAAAATGCATAAACAATATAATGATACAAGTTGAGTCATCTAGGCCATTCTTCCACTCACATTTGCGAGATATGGAAGACCATCTTCCCTCATACAGTAAAAGGCATCAACGATGGGCTATGCGGACTATTCTTCCCAAGCATGGAAGATTAATTGTCCCTGATTTTTGAGCCTAGACCATTCACCTAACTGGGCCATTCCTCCGGCACTAAGCATAGTGAAACCTGGATAGAATGAGTATTCTCTAGGGAATGCATGTCCTTGATTGATGAACCTGGACCATTCACCTAAATGGGTCATTTATCTAGCACTAAACATAGTGAAACCTGGAGAGAATGATTCTGCCCTAGGGAATGATTGTCCCAACCATTTCCTAAGGAAATGATTGTCCTACGCCAACCTCCAAAATGGACCATTCTTTGAAACGTCTCACAACTGTGAACTTCAAAAGAATGACTTCCCGGTGAGGTGGACCATTCTACTTTACCACTATTGAGAGTGACTGCCAAGAAGAATGATTTTCCTATACCATTCCCCCACACTGGCCACAAGGGGAATTGTTGTTTATGATACATCATCAATCTATCTGACCATTTTCATTACGAAAATGATTGTCCAATCTAGACCATTTTCCGAACTAGAAAATATCTATCCATCAGAAATCTCAAGCCACTTTCCAAACTGGAAAGGAATTACCCATCCTGTACCATTTTTCAAACTGGAAAATGATTGTCCATAAATCAATAGTATATATATTAGTGTTCCCTCCCAACCTGGGGAGACATCTCTTCCCTTTCATCTAAGGGAGTTATCTCCACGAACCCCATCTTGTCTCGTAAGTATGCAAACTTTATCATGGACAAAGGCTTTCTCAAAATATTTTTTGCCTGCTCATCTGTGGAGATATACTGGAGCTTCACTTCTCCTTCCTGGACTTTATCTCGAATAAAGTAGCATTTTATCTCAATGTATTTCGATCGTTCATGAAACACTAGGTGTTCAGATAGTCTTATACAACTCTAATTGTCACAGTATATTATGGTCGAAGCTGGAACCTGATCAAATAATCCAGAAATCAACTTTCTCAGCCATATTGCTTATGTACATGCCTCACATGTTGCGATATATTATGCTTTTGATGTGTTGAGTGTGACAGACTTTTTTTTCCTACTACCCCAAGATATCGTAGCGGAGCCCAAGCTGAAACGCATCCCTGAAGTACTCCTTCTATCTTTTGCACTCCATGCCCAATCTGAATCTATGAATCCATGAAGTTGTATATCACTGGATGATGTATATCTTAAACCATAGTTTATCTTCCCACAAATATATCTTAGAATATGCTTTGCAGCTATCTAATTCTCATGTATGGGTTCCACCTGAAACTAGCTTAGGGTGTTTACAACAAAGAAAATATCCGATCGAGTATTCACTAAATACATCAATGACCCAATCAATTTTTGATATAGGGACGGGTCTACTGGGTCAGAATATGAGTCTCTTATTTTCCTTATATATGTGGTCATAGGAGTGTCCATGGATTTGCAATCCATCATTCCAAATTTCTGAAGAATATTCACTACATACTTTCCTTGTCCAAAGAATACTTCACCATGCTTCTGCCATACTTCTAGTCCCAAGTAATAATGCATGAGACCAAGATATTTCATATCGAACTCAGAAGCTAGTTCCTTCTTACACTAGGTGATGAGAGAATCTTCACCTTTCAAGAATAAATCGTCGACATATAGCAGTAGAATCACAAGTGCATTGTTCACGACTTTGTAGTAGATATTTGGAACTACATGACTCTTGGAGAAACCAAGTCTTATTAAGTAGTTGTCTATTTTGGCATACCAAGCTCTTGGAGCTTGCTTGAGTCCATACAGGGCTTTATTTAGTCTGCAAACATGAGTGTCTCTGGAGTGTACGTCAAATCCTTGAGGTTGTTCAATGTATACTTCTTCTTCGATTGTTCCATTGAGAAAATATATTTTTACATCCATTTGATGTAGAATCCATCCCATGGAAGCAACAAGAGACATAATGGCTCTAATAGAAGTATACCTAGAAACAGGAGCAAATGCTCGTCATAATATTCTCCCTCCTTCTAGGAGAACCCTCTATCTATGAACCTTGCTTTGTATTTTTCCACGCTTTCGTCTGCTGCATGTTTGATATTATAGACCCATTTTGAAGTTACTATTGATTTTTCTTTTGGTCTAGGCACAATTTTCCATACATCATTTTTCATGATGGACTGGTGTTCTTCTGTCATGGCTTCTTTCCATTGTTTCTTTTGAGCTGCCTCTTCAAATGTGGTGGGTTCTTCATTTAGAATATTTGTCATACATGTTGCATAGGTGGAGAATCTTTTGGGATTTTTACTTTTTCTGAAGGTGCCACTTGGGGCTTTGAGTCTTTCTGCTTCTTGTAGAGTAACTTCAAGCCAAGATGGATGTTTCTTGGTTTTGGGTACAATGATTAATTCAATAGGTTCACATGGTTGCATCGGATGATCAAGTTGTTATGATTCTTCACTCTGACTTTCTGGAAGACACGTGCTTTCTTCTTTAGGCTCTTCATACTCTTCTTCTTCTATAGTTTCTTCTATGGATTTCTTGAAGGCCATATTTTCAATGAAGGTTACATCTTTGTTGACTTCAAACTTATGTTATTCTAGGATATAGATTATGTAGGCTTTGGATGATTCACTGTATCCCACAAATATGCCCTTATTTTCTGATGGTTTTAATTTCTTCCTTTTATCCTTGGGGATGTGAATGTAAACTGGGAATCCAAATATTCTTAAGTGTTCCACATTAGGTTTCTTTCCTGAGAAGGCTTCTTCTGGAGTCATATCCTTCAATATGCAATGGGGACTTCTTTTATAAACATATATTGTTGTCATGGTTGCTTCTACCCACAAATACATAGATAAACCTTGATCGTTCATTAGTGCCTTCACAGTTTCTTCAATAGATTTGTTCTTCCTTTCTGCTACACCATTTTGTTGAGGATCACGAGGAACTGTTATCTCCCTCCTAACCCCTTCCGATTTTCAAAAGGAAACAAATTCCTTAGATGTGTATTCTCCTCCATTATTTGTTCTCAGGGTCTTGATTTTCTTGTTTGTGAGATTCTCTATCTCTGCTTTGAATTATTGAAACTTGTTGAAAACTTCGTCCTTTGTCTTCAAGAGATATAACCAAGTCTTTCTTGAGTAATCATCTATGAAGATTACATAGTAAAGAGAACTTCTAGATATTTGACTGGCATCGAACCTCAAACATCTGAATGTATTAGATCTATGATTTCCTTAGGTCTATTATTGTTGTTTGAGAATGGTTTCTTAACATTATTACCAAGAGCACATCCTTTGCAAATTCATTCGTGTGTAGATTGTAGTTCTGGTATTCCTTCAACCATATTTTTAAGGAAGGGTAATGCTTGATAGTTGATATGAGAATACCTTCTATGCCAAATTTCATTGGGATTGACTTCATCATGTACAGGAGCTTCATCATTTTGTTCTAGTAGTTTGTATAGTCTTCCTTCACGGGTTCCAATAACTCTAGAGTTCTCTATGTTGGAGTCTCTAGACCAAGATAATACTTTTCCATATACAAAGGCTATTATGTTTCCTTTGTCTTCTAGGAAAGATATGGATACAAGATTCTTTTCTAAACCAGGTACATATAAGACATTGCTCAAATGAACATTGTTACATGTTTTCAATTTGACAGAGGCTTGACCAATTCCTTCGATTGGATAAGTTTTCTTATCTCCAAGTTCTACCTTGTAGGATGCCTTCTTTTCATTTAGATTAGAGAGTCTGGCCTGGTCTCCTGTCATATGCCTGGAAGCTCCACTGTCAATTATCCACATGTCATCTTCAAGAGTTCTTGTGAGAGATGAATAGTGTAGATGATATGTCTTTTCATTCATCATTTATGTTGACTAATAACTGGTCAAACTTTGATTTTGACCCAAAATCTCAACCTTGACATTTTTTTCTTCTGAGAGTGCCAAGAGGTGCGCTAGACTAAGGCACACTAGAATATCTTCTCCTTGATTAAGGTATTCCATCAAAAGGTGTTGGGAAAGAGTTTTAGGGTTTTTGCTACTGCACCTACTAGTAACCCTAGCGGCAGTGCTTGAGTAACTGCACCTGCTAGAAACCCTAGCGGCATTTCTTCAACGAGATTGATAACCTTATGGCTTAGCTTCCTTCCAGTGGTTAGAATAAATTAAGGAGGTGTGGGACCATAACCTATTAGAAAAGTGGGTGCACTCATTTAACCATAGACAATATAGCAATATTGTCACCCAACCATAGGCACGAATGCCACCCCCGAGCACCTTGACCTTGACAGAGAGAAGAATTTCGATAGAAATTCAATAGCCAACCAAGGCTAATGCACCAAGCAAAGATAACCAAGACTGATCAAAAATTCCAACCCATAAAGACTGAAATTACAGGTTGCAATAACTGCAACTACAGTTTCTCCCCATACTTGTGCACTACTGGATTTCTGCAGTTTTGACTTGTGTGTTTCAAATGAGTTATGGTGCCTTATATTTATATTTCTCTTTCCAGACTGTCTGGCCCGAATTCTCTTTCTGGGTGCGAAAGACTTAATATAAAATATTCTCTTTAGTCGAATTACTTCTAGGGTTATGTCCAAGTCTTTTAGGGTTCTTCTTGCTTCCTGGAATACTCTAATCTCATTAGAGGTCACAAGTGGAGGTTAATACCTCCCACAACTACCATAATATCAACATGCGGGACACTTGACAGATTGAGGATGTCGATGGCATCGATGGACCTCCTTGGACTCCAAATCGAGTCAGGGAGTGGACTGTATATGGTTTGGGTATTTATGTTTATGCATATATGACATATGATTTGGTATATTATGATCATTGTTTATGATCATTGACATGTTGCATTGATGGATGCAGGATGACGATTGCTTGCTAATTAGACTCATTAGGAGTAAAGGGGCCATGCACGACAACTAGAAATATTGAGGGAGAGGTGTGGCGGCATCCTTGCCACAGCCTACTAGCACTCTCGTTGTGGATCGAATTGTAGGTTAACGATTACCTAGTTCGAGAGACCCACGATGTCATGAGGGAAGACTGAGATAGTCACTCACGAGGATTCTAAGGGGCATGCAATAAGGCAGAGTCCTTATTCCTTAGAGGTCTTTATTCTCCCACAAGGTCATCTGATTGAGTACCAACTCCAAGGGTTGGACAACTACGAAAATCAGTCAAAGGTGAGTGGAACCCTTGGAGCACGTAGTGCATATTGAAGGGCACATTGCATAAATGAAACATGAATATAAGGGAGTGGCACCCTTGCATCACGTAGTGCATCTTGAAGGGCACGTCACGATTTTTCACACAGGTGAGTCAATGAACCTAGGTGTGTAGAAAAAAATATCTTATTTTGACGTGGTCAGCCTTGAAATAAATGTGGTATGAGTAAATTTTATTAATTATAAAATTTCCCTTAAAAATATTGCTAAGGCTAGTTGAAATTAAGGCCTAGGTCTAAATAGGGTATGAGGACTAAAAAAAAAATAAAAAAAATCAAATAATAAAAGGAGGATGAAGAAAAATTTAATTAAGAATTTAAAGGAGAATTAATTTATCTAAGAATTAATTTATGTTTATGTGCAATACATGCTAATTTGGAACTTATACAAAAAGGGAAAATGAATGCAAAAAGGAATGAGGAACATAGAAAGGAATCTAGTCTAGAGAACTTTCTAAATAAAACTCAACTAATTTTTAAGAAAGGCGTCAGTCATTAAAGGGAATTGTGGGAATAAAGGGACAACAAGGAGCGTTTTTAGGAACACTTTTAGGATGGGTGAGGGAAATTGGCAATTAATTTAATTGAATAAATGAATTTCTAATGCAACTAAGGGATTGAGTGACAAGTGTACGAGGGAGAGTATTTCCTAATTAATTTTTAATAAAATGAATTTAATGTGCATTTGGAAAGTGGTTACTAAGAAGAACCCTATAAAAGTAATGGCAAAGAAGAGGAAAGGATCATGACTGGTATGCATATCGTTATGCTGCTGGAATTTCTTGACTTGTTTTTCTTGTGGGAGTTGGGATACCTAGCTCGAATAGAGAGTGGTAGCTCGACCTTGCAATGCGATATGGGAGCTAGAGTTTCCGGTTGTGATTGTGCATGCCCCCTTTGTGGCTCAAGGGGATAAGGGGGAAGAAGAGTACCCCTAGCGTTGGCTAGGAGGTAGTAGTGAAGTCTTCACGGTTAGCAAGTGGGGGAGCTGGATAGAGCGCAAGCACGCGAGAACTATTTCGACATTTCGCCTTCGGTTATGGTAACCTTATTTTATTTTTGCAGCGTATTAAATTTTTACGAATAAATATAGTATTTTGATTGGTGTATGTTTAATGTATTCTGACATTGATTCAACGATTTCTGGATGGGATGAGTGATTAACGAATATCTGGATTGAAATTCTCATTCATTCCCAACTTAGTCGTGGAACATTTTGTTTTTCCTCTACCTTGCATTTCGTTCTTCTTCCTTATTTGCCACTACTTGGAAAATATTGATGGGATTACTGTGACCCATAAATGTTGTCCTCATATTTATTCAGTGGCAAAACCTTCAGTCACTGCCTAGTATGCATTATATCCTTTTCCCACATGTGTGTTGTTACCCAAACTTCAGTATGGGATTGATAAATCCCATTAGAACGTTGCCCTGATATTTTTTGTGACGAATCCTTCAGTCACGGCATATTGTGCATACTAACCTTATCCCACTTGTTTGCTTCCAGTTACTTAGGTGGATTGTTTTCCTGGTCACTTCCATGCCATGGTGTTGTCCTATATTTGGACATTACCTTTTTAAGTACATAATGTTGGGGATAGGTAGAGATTATTGTTTCACACGGAAAAAAAAAATGTATTTATCTAGGTTTGGTGCATTCTGATCAGATCGAATGGAATCAATCTTACCCTTAATCGCAACTACTTAGAACCTAATTTTTCCATACCTTTACACCTTCACCCTACATTCGTTTATTGCTCAAGCGATTTTAAATTTACCCATCGCGATTTGAGAAGGAATTTCGAACTCGGTGTTGAACCCTCTTGTCCAACGTTTGTCTTCTACTCTTTTCCCTTGCAGTTCGGAGGTACACAACACCTACACTCATTCTTATTCTCCTCGAATTTCCCACGAGTTGAACCAAGTACCTCAGCGTTTTTCACCGCAAACCTTTCCAAAAGAAAGGAACGCTTCTGGTTCTCTGTGTTTTGCTCAGTTACCTGTGCATTTATTTACAAAGATCCCATCAATTCGTGTCTTTTTTTCCTTAGCAAAAATTGGTGGTGAGTTCTGCATTTTTCTCAGTTTTGTTTAACTTTTTTTACGTCTACATTTAATTACACAGAGCCCAGCAATTCACGTTTTTTTTTCCTCAGCAAAAAAATTTGGTGGTGAGCTCTGTGTTTTTCTCAGTTCTGTTTAACATTTTTACCTATGCATTTAATTACACAGAGCCCAGCAATTCATGTTTTTCCTTAGTAAAAAAAAAATTGGTGGTGAGCTCTACATGTCGCTCAATTCTGTTTTAAAAAAATTCCTCTGCATTTAATTACAAAGCTCCCAACAATTCATGTTTTCCTTAGCAAATTATGGTGGGTTTATCTACTTTTATGCTTAGTTCTGTTTAAACATTTATTTATCTTTGAGAATTGGAATTAAATACTTCTAGCGATTTCATCGTTTCCTACGAATTTTTCAGGCTTCCACCCATTGAATTAGCTAATCCTTAAGCTCTGTTATGGAGAAGAGTTGAAGCTCTGACCTCCCTTCCTCTACTTGGATTGACGCTTGATGCGCTGGCTTTATTTTCGGTGCTTTTTGCGTCACAACTTGAATGTGGTGTCTCCCTGTCCTTGCTTGGGATACTCGGGCTCGCTGAAAATCCTCCCTTGCTGTAATGACAACTAGTTCGCTTATTTCATTCAGACACCCTTACTTTAGGTAACGAGTATTACCTTCAGTTGGGAACACGCGGGTTTTATTTAAATTCTACAAGAGAAAAGGGATTCCTTTTTACGTGGGAAAAATAAATTAATTAGTAGCTAAAACCCTCCCCTCACGATTGATGTTAACTAGGCATTTATTTTGTTGTGCATCGATTTTAATTCCTTCCGTCAATTACTCCAAGTGTATTTCTAATAAAATTTGTTACTCTTTACTTTAGAATTTGAGTGGTAAAATATCTAGTTATTCCACCCCTTACATTGACTGGTGACATTCAATTATTGAAGGGGATTGATGCTCTATATATTTAATTCTCTATTGTTTATATGAATTCACGAGATGACATAACTTAGTTTTTAAGGATAATAATGGTCTTTTGATGGATGAATTATACCGGTTAGATATGCGTAAGAAATTTCCTTATCTATATAAGGTGCTAGAACAATATGGGCAGGATATGTAGGGGTTGAGGAAATTATATAAGAGAGAGTGTTAGTACTAAATGCGAATGTAAATGCTAAATGTGTAATAATTTACAAGGGAACGGCTTATGTATTTTCTTACTCCTACGCCATTAAATATAGTTGAATTATTGATTGTATAAATGGCTTAGATTACTCACACGCATAAATATTTATTGTTGAATGAAATTTTGTAATGTAATGTAAGGGATGTGGTACTAGATGATAGCCTCCTTGGGCGCATTAAATTATAATGTAACGAGCATGCTTGATATAGACATTAGAATTCGTGTGAGTAATAATTTATATCTGTAATGTATGTTGATCTAACACTTATTACTTGCGCCATTAAATTAGTTAATGTGCGGTGGATTAATAACTAGTTTCTCTTGTGCCCATGAATTAGGATGTGCATGTTTGGATTAGAATTCGGCTACTAATACTCCTTTAATTATTTTTTAAGTATGAATGATTGTTTGGCCATTTACTTATTGCATGTAATGAAAAGTCAATGTAATGAATGGTTGTTGGTTATTTACTTCTTGCACTTATGGATTTTATGTAATGTATGATGGTTTAGATCTTAGGCTTCTTACGCAATAGATTGTATGTCATCAATGATAGTTATAGATTTCAGACTTCTTGTGCAAATGGAATTTTATGTAATAAATGATGGTTTTGGATTGTATACTTCTTGCGCAAATGGATTTTTGTGTAATAAATGATGGTCGTAAAGATTAGTCTTCTAGTGAGTAATGAAAATTTATTATGATGGATGACTGCATTTTGTGACTAGGCCTTGCACCTCGAAAATAATTGCTAAATGTTTGGGCCTTGGATTTAATATGCTCTATTATGTGTTATGTGAACGATCACCCTTGTGCCTTGATTGATTCATGTTTAGGATTGATGGATTGATGTGATCGATGATCGTAGACTTTGTTGATTTGGTTAGTTGCTTGGATTGATTATGTTAGTGGGATGTAGACACCTCCTTGTTCCTTGGAACATTCGCCAACCCTGATACCTTAAATGGTTAAAATCAATTGGAATCGGGGCTTGAGTGTTGCTTATGTGTCCTGGAGGTCTTAACCTTGTAGGGTAGGTTGGGCAGGTAGTATCTTATGTCATTTTATGATTATACTTATCATCCTTAAATAGCGTTATGTTATCTCATGTTATCTTTATAATTCTCCTTATGAGACGAATTGAGCGATTTATGATTTGCGCTTTGATGTGTCATTATTAAAAGAAGAATGCAATGGTTATGGGTTGTTGTTTATTGTCTTAATTCGTCGATATGTGTATCGTTATTCATTGCATTGTTGTGTAAGCTTATGTCGTACAGGATTGTTAATGTGTTAATTTTTTTTTAGTAATATGTCGGATGATGTGTCAATGATGTCGTTATTAATTGTGATGTATAATTTCGAATGCCCAAAGAAAAAAAAAACTTTTGTATGTCATTTTTTTCGTCGTAATGGCGGGGTCGTTCCAGTAACGAGGTCAAGGGTGAAGGGTTATATCCCACCCAAGTGTAGAAGGAGGTAAGAGGTAAAGAAAACTCCCTTTAGTGGGATAAGTTTCCTTCATCTATTTAATGTAAGCCTTAGGTTAGGTGAGAAGGGGTAATGTGAAAGGTAAATCCACTTTATTGCTACTTGCTTGAGGTGAGAGTACAACTATTAAGCAGTGCATAATACTAGCGTGGGGCTTTACAAGCTCGGATACTAGATTTGGAGGGATGACTTACAGGACTTACTGGAACAAGTAACCATTTATCTCTTCCTGGAATAGGATTATCCCTTTCAATTGGCTAGATTATTTTAAGGAGATATTTCCATAGAAGGATAGATTATTCCAAGGGGATATTTCATCCATAGAAGGAAGTTGATTCTATGAGAGAAGAAGGAATTTTCTTCCCCGAAGCCAATTTGCTACACCTGATTCTCACGACCCAAAGTAGTTATGGTCGGGACCAAACTAGCTAAAGGGAAAGAAGGTTTGAGTTAGTGAATTAATGGTTAGAGGGTGTGTTGGTTAGTGGGTAAATGGTGAGGGGGTTAGTAGATTAGTGATTGGGGTTATTTTTGGTTATATGGGTTCCTTATTAAAGGGTTTATGGTAGTGGGTTGGAGTTAGTGAATTAGTGGATCATGTTTAACTTAAATTTATGAGGTAATTAGTATGTTAGAAGCTAAGAGTTTAATGACTTTGTAATTAAATATAGAAAATAAATTAAGGATTTGGTGAGTTATTTCTACTCTTAACCATGAAAATTTATACAAACCATATAACTTTTCACTATCCAACTATACATGATTTTCACTACTTCCTCTATAGTTATGAGGTTATATAAGTAATTCAAATTTGTATAGTATGGTTAAATGTTTTTGGTTTTCACGTCTGATTATATTATAAACCTAAGTTCTCTCTCATAAGTATACCAAGAAATTTAGATATATTAATTAACATAATTATTGAGAGGAATTTATTATTCATAATCAACATAAATTTTACATTATAAAAAATAATTTGAAAAGTGGAATAATGTGTAATCAATGTGCTTTGACTTTTAAATAATTTGCAACTTTTTCATTTTCTGTTATAAAGTTTTCGAGAATCTCCAAAAAATTATCTATTAAATTGATTTTTTTTAAATTGAAAAACAAATTTTAAATTTTTAAAATATAAATTATTATTTTGTGATTGGTTTTTTACTATGATTAGACAATTTATGTTGTTTTACACTTAATTGTCAATAAAAAATAATAATTTAAAAAATTAAAAAATCAAATTTTCATTTGTCCTTATTAATTATGGTCATCTATATTTATTTGTACACATGTCACATCTATTCATATCACTTCTATTAATTATCTTAGATATTAATTATTATTATTAATTATTTAATATATAAAATAATTAATAGAAGTGATATGAATAGATGTGACATGTGTACAAATAAATATTAATGACCATAATTAAGGATATATGGAAAAATGTTTGTTTTCTTAATTAAGTATAAAACCATATAAAAATGGTTCATAGTAAAAAATCAATTACAAAATAAGAATTTATATTTAAAAATTTTAAACTTTATTTTTCAATTTAAAGAATAACCAATTTAATAGATAAAGTTTTGGAGACTTTGAAAAAAGTTATAGAAGAAAGTGAAAAAATTGCAAATTATGTAAAAGTAAAAATAAATTGACTAAAATCAATTACAATATATTTTTCCTTTCAAATATAATAAGTGAATTTAAGAAAAAAGTCATTTTTTTCTATAATAACTAGGTATTCGTAAACATGAATTCCCATTGATAATGGAGAAATTTTTTTTAATTAATGATGTTACTTTTGAAGACGATATGTTTACACTTTGTAAACATATTATCTATTTGTAAACATATTATCTATTTATGTAATTATCTACACTGTTAGTTTTACTTTAAAAAAATGGTATAAATTGTAATCATGACAAAGTTTTATGACTATTTTGATATAAGACAATATAATGTATTTATGATATTTGAATGCTTATATAATATTACGAAAGTGTTGGAAGTGATGATGTGTTGAATTAGTTATGTGAGTGATTGTTTGTTTTATACCACTTTCAAGAACGTTTCCACTCATCCAACCCAAAACATAGTAATGATCTTTATCAAGTTTTAAATGTTGAGTGGAGATATTAATCAACTGGATATGGCTAGAAATAAGATACAAGAACAACAAAGAGGATAAAATACAACATGTTATTGTTATTGGTGGATAAAAACAAGAACAACTAAAAGGATAAAAGACAACTTGTTATTGGTGGATAAAAACAAGAACAACAAAGAGAATTTGCTATCGGTGGTCAAGGCATCTCAATTGCACTTTTATCCTTAACATGAGCACACCATTAATGAAGTATTTCCCTTTCTTGACCCTCCATTTATATTTATATCTCCTTTTTTTACCTTTCGTTTATACTTATATCATGGATGACCTTAAACTTTTGTTTTTAACACATTTCTTTCTTTAAATTGAGGCTTCCCTTTAGTACCATAGATGACCCCATGATATTGCCATAACTTCTAGTCATAGTGAAGTCCCTAATGGGTATGTTTTTGTAGCTTTCACTAGTTGATCTAATGGAAAAAATAGAGAGATAACCTAATCAATATGAGGTAGGGAATTTATGAGCCATGATATCCAATTCAAAGTAAATGGATCTTCAGTCGATAGTACAACACTACATTGCAATGTTAATAAGACATTTTAGTCCAAATATTATTCCAAATATTAAGATATTAAAAAATTTAGTCCCTTTTATTCTGATTCCAAATATCAAGGGAGATGTAAAAACTTGTAACAAGAACCACATAATAGTAGACTTTGAGGTTTTTGGCTCAATAGGATGCAATATAAGAGTGTGATGCAAAGATGTTGAAGCAATTATCCTTTTTTTAGACCTCATTTTTATGTAATTCTTAATGCATTAATTGGTTTGCGACTATAGTTAAGTTGACTAGGATCTCAATTACCTTTTTGTTATATCTAATTTTTTTATTGTTAATATGTCAATCTCTATTTTTTGGCTTGAAAATATTTTTATAACAGAGTAGTCACATCTAAAATGTATGCAGGGTGATGCATCTTTCAAACTTCCATTTAACTTCTTAGTAAACCTATAGAAACATGTATTCACATTTTGATATATATGATGATTGTTGACATAGTTATGACTTATCATAAATGTACTTGAAGCTACCTAAGTATATTGGCATTGAAAAGGAACTTAGTGGTGGTTGGTTGCTCTTTTATATTTCATTGTTGGCATAGTCATGACTTGTCATCAATGCAATTGAGGCTACCTAAGTATATTGGCATTAACAAGGAACTTAGTGGTTAGGTGAGCTCTATATTGTTCTCTCTAGTGTTGTTAATGCATGTAAGAATAATGTATGTTCATGTTGCATAGTTGGACCTGAATATTTCAATGACCTAACGTCTGCCTTGATTCATTTTTAGTTGATGATAAGAAACCTAGAAATTCCCACGCTACTACATTTATTAGGTACATTGGTTCTACCATGGCTCGAGGAAGACATTGGATATAATATTTCTATTCTCCATGATCTAGGAAAATCTCCAAACCATTTTTTGACCACCTAGTAGAAATTCTCAACCACTACAGATATGTATGTCGACATTTACACCACTCTCTTTGAAGAATTTTCAAACGAGTTATGTTGAGGCCTTAATGTCCCTCTAATTTGAACCACTTTAATTTTGATAAAGGATTGATAACTAGACTTTGATCTTCCTTAGCCTAATTCTTTTAAAATAAATTAATGATTAAATTGTTGATCATTACACTGATCCATATCAAATTAATTCTAAATTATTTTTTTTCATATTGATTATGTGGAATTTGTTTTATTGAGTTACTTTGCATCGCAAATTTGTTTCCACGTTCATAGCATTCAATGCATCATAAAAAAAAATTCTCCTTTGTTTCTAGGATATGAATGTTTATAAACTGTGTGAAAGTGTTTTAAGTGTTTTTTTAGCTTTGGCTCATTCAAGATTTTATGCATCATTTGTTGGCTAAAAAAATTAAGATCAATTAACACTTTCAACAAGTGTCAGGTATCAAGTGCTATGAATGTCAGTGGGTTGTTTTCGTATATTAAAATCTATTTTTTACTTTTAGAACATGTTAATTTTAGTCATCTCAAAATCCTATATAATGTTAATTGACAAGTTGACATAATGTAATTCAAGCAGAGCATCAGACTAAACGGAGTTTTGACTTTCGTTAAAAACTAATTCTGCACACAAATTTTGGCCCAAGACAAAATGAGTTTTTGACTTTTCCAATAGGATTCCTATGGGGTTTATGGGATTTCGAACTTAATGCAATGATCAAAATCCAATTTAGAGTTCCGCGACTATGAAAATGCACAGTCAAGGTCCCCTTGCCAATAAGACAATCGAAATGTCACAGGTTATAAAAGAAATAAATTCAATCTTGAAGTTACGCATGCAACCATTCATGGGAAAGCTTGTTCTCTCCTCTGCCCACTACAAAAATCCATTCACCAATCGAAGGTAGGATGTGATAAATATAGCCCATTGGCATGCCAAACTAGGCATTGGAATCAAGGTCACAAACTAGATTGTAGAGTAACTACCAATTATTTTGGTGGGGAATTTAAAAATAATGCATGTGATTTGTCCAATGCATTGGGAACTAGAAAAAAAATATGATTGATTGGAAAACGATTCTCACAATGGAGTACCATTGGACATAAATCTTTCAAGATTTATGTAGACATTTAGCCTAAGTGACCATTCTCAATCAAATTCCATTTACTATTTTTTAAATTCAGTTATATGGTATTGGTGATCCAGAGGATCTAGTGTTGTGTGATGTTCTCAAATTTTATGACAGGGTACTTGATCAAATCGCATCAAATATTGTGGAGTGTTTGGAGAATTCAAATAAACAAACATTTTTCAGGGAATCTCATATTTGTACATATGAGCATTTGTTGGGACTTATTGCATGAAATATTTCTTCATGACCATTTGTTGTATGAAATTTAAAATTGAGCCAAAATGGAACATTTATGTTTCTGAAGGATTGGTGTAGCCAATAAACTTTGATTCATTCACAAGATCTAAAACCATGCAAACACACAAGAATGGAAAATAACTCTCTTTTATTCCTTCTCCATCCTAACTATTGTTGATTTTTCAATAAGCTAGGTTAATCATGAAGTTCATTTCATTTTAACATTTAACTTAACCATAGACAATAATGTTGCAACAACCAAGATCACAAGAAGAAACACCATGCACAAGAACACAAGAAGTATGATGGGAAACCCTTCTCAACAAGGGAAGAAAACCTAGCCAAATCCTATGTTATATTCTTCAAGAGAAATACCTTCAACACCGAGAAATACCTAGCACACAAGAGGGTGCCCAAACCCTAGAACTCTAGTGCCCAAGAGAGGTGTGCACCTTTTCCCAAATAAGTGTATTTGCTGAAATTTCCAAACTCACATGAAAGATATGTTTCCACAATGGGGATTTTACCTTTACTTATACTAACCTAATCATGTCAACAGAAGTGTCTATTGGCTCAACAGGGTCGACCTCTCTAAGTCTTATTATTATTATTATTATTATTATTATTAACCAGATTAATTATCTTTTACATTTATTATTAATCACATTAAGGTAGGGCCAACCTATACCCTTTACATAACAATTAGGGTTATAGGCAGGTCTGACTCTTGAACAATATATATAGCAAAGGATTTGATACACCCACTAGTGCTCATCCACTAGGGGCACATCCATAGGGATGTCATATCTCTGGTTCACTACATTACACAAAAGAACTAGATCTTCACACGTTCACCTATGCTCATCCACAAGAACGTCCACTCTACAGATCTTTTTTCCCTCTGCCTAACACGGGAGAATCATCTAGAGTCTTCTTGTCAAATCTGCTGCTCAGAGGAGGCTAATAAATCATCTTCATTTCTATTCACATGACGATGCACCCAGCACTTTGGGGTTTCACACATTCACCTTGTGCTCAACCACATGCATGTCTAACTCAACAGATCGCCTTTCCCACTGGATAATCATCTGAAGTTCTTCTCAACTCTCTAAATGAAGGAGGTTATCTCTACGTTCCTAGCTCTATCTCAAGAAGGAACCACGTACCCTTCTTAGGGGATTTCTCCCAGGTTTGCAAGCTGAGAGAAAGACTCACATAGCTGCAATGATCCACATCTCATAGGTTTGTAAGCTAGAGAATGTCTCACATAGTTGAATTCATCAACATTCCCTCTCAGCTAGGGAGGCATTCTTTATCATGTCAAGTCTCACACAGATGTATTTTGAATTTTTTCTTGGTTGAAGTTATCGACACTCCCTCTCAACTAGGGATCCATTCTTCACGAAGTTAATTTGGTGAAGATATCTGCAATCTGCTCATGTGTAGGAAGGTAATAGATATGTACGATTTTCCTATGCATCATATCTCTGATATAAGGATATTTCATCTCATTGTATTTCAATCCATCAGGAAACATTGGGTTCTCAAGGAGATTTACTCACAACTCATGGTTATCATCATAGGATCCATCTCATGGTCAAGTAAATCTGTCAGAAGCTTGTGAAGTCACATTGCTTCACACACTCGATGCTATATACTATGCCTATGTGGTACTCAAGGCCACAGAGTTTTGTTTCCTGCTGCATTAGGAAAACATGGAAATATTCTCGATATAACATCAGTCGGATGTGCTTTTCTGGTTCACTATACTTTCTGCTCAATCTGAATCAACATATCCTGCACACTCAAGTTCACACTGGAGGCATATCTCAGGCCATATCTCGCATATATATCAATACATGTTTTGTTGTTGTCCAGTGAGTCTATCTCATTTGACTCATGAAATGAATAAGCACATTCATTTCATGGCATGAATCAAGTCCAGTGTTAACCAGATACATTGGTGATCTAATCAGTTGTGGATCAGTCTCATATGAATCATCATCATTCTTCTTCTTTAAATCCATCACAATGGATTTTTCATTCTGTCATACTGAACTTCTTTAATATTTTCACTGTATATTTTCCTTGACTCAGGAATATCTCATCGGTCCTATGTCATACTTCTTATCCCAAGAGGTAGTGCATCATACTCAGATTCTTCATCTCGAATTCATAAGTCAAGGATTACTTGTATCCAACAACAAGACTTTCTGAATGAGTCATCAGGATCAGGCTCTCGTCACCAACACTGTAATGATATAGGTTTGGATCAACAACACTCTTGTTGAAATCCAAACTCATCAAGAATCTATCTATCTAATATAGTTTCCAACTCATGGATGGTAGTACGGATGGAAGTGTATCAGGATCAAGTGTCTCATCATAGACAACTCCCTATGTTTGTGACAAACATCTGGCTATATATTTTGTTTTGTATTTCTCAACACTTCCATTAGTTGTATGCTTGATCTTATAGATCCACTTGAAAGTTACCATTGACTTCCCTTATGGTCCCTGAATAATGTCTTATACATCATTCTTTAAGGTATACTGGTATTCTTTTGTTATGGCATCTTGCCATACCTATTCTCTTGTTTCTTCTCCAAGACCAAGAAGCTCAACATCAATGAAGTGGCTCATGACTGAAGGATAGCTTGAAAATATTTTTTGCTTTATCGAGATGTGCCTTGAGAGGCTTGTATGTTTCTCTGCCTCTTACAGAGTGAGTCTAGGTAGGCCTGTTATGCCCTACTGCAATATCTCTAAACATATCAACTGGAGCAATTGGATCATCTGTATGTCTCCCTATGAACTATTGAAGGTGTAACAACCAGAATTTAAAAGACAATATATTTCTACTAATTTACCTAATTTATGTGCCAATTACTTAATTTCTGAAGCTTTTAAGAAGTATAGATTTCATAATTTGCAAGCTATGTGCATACTTGCGTAAATAAATCTGGCA